>CM038638.1:23104376-23531876 GCA_021554675.1 Leuciscus idus | reverse complement strand
TCCGCAGTGTGTTCGTTGTAAGAGGCCGATCACATGGATGTGACTATTGTGAGTCAAAGTTATAGCGCCACCAACTGGCAGCAGGAAGTGTGTCACTTTCAAAATGCTTTGAAATCACCCTCTTATTTTGACCAGATTTGCTTCAAACTTTATGTGTATAATGTAAACACACGGCAGATGTAGACCTGTGAAAGGATTATTGATATCTTAGATACTGTTGCCGTGGCAACGCATCAAACTTTAATATTCTTTTTTGATGCTTTTGAGACTCTTAACATACTTGAAATTGCATGAAACTCGACAGACACATCACATTTATTAGCCAGTAGACATGTGCAAAGTTTCAGAAACGGGCGTGGTGAGGGGCTCAGTAGCGCCACCTTTAGTCAAAAATGGGGTATTAGTTTTACCTACATTAACAAAAATCGTTATGTATATTGTTCTCATCAAGCCGGACAACTTTCTAATTTAAAGTCATAATCTCAGACCAACAGGAAGTCAGATATTTTGGTTTGAAGTGGTTTTTTTTGAGAATTTTCTCTCTCCGTCTATCTCTGTTTCTCTGTGTGTGTGGGGGGTGTGGGGGATTTTTCTATTGTTTTTAATGTTTTTCAAGGTTTCGGGGGCTTTTGGGGTCCTTAACGTGGTCAAAAACTCTTGAAACTTTGCACACAGGTCAGAACCCACGGCCATCAGGGCCGGGCTGAAGCTGGTACCCGGGCGTGGCAGGGGGGCTCAACAGCGCCCCCTTGAACGGGATCTGAAAACTTGATCCATATATCAAACACGCTTGCATGAATTAATATGAAACTCTGTACACTTATAGATCTCATCGGGCCGAACAACTTTCCCTCGGTCAAGTTTTACGCCAGCCCAACAGGAAGTCGGCTATTATGGGTTGTTTGGAAAACGCTTGCTGTGGAATTTGAAACACTTCTCCTAGAGAATTAATTCAGTCGCCTCCAAACTCGGGCAGCATGAAGTCAAGACATTGAGGACGCTAAATTGCGGACGGATTTTTGATATCTCGAACGGTTTGGCCGTGGCGAGGAAACTAATTTATGGCGAGAAAAGAGAAAAACGAAGTGTTATAACTTCTGCATACATTAAATGATCTTGATGAAACTTCAGCAGTGTGTTCGTGGTAAGAGGCCGATCAGATGGATGTAACTATTGTGAGTCAAAGTTATAGCGCCACCAACTGGCAGCAGGAAGTGTGTCACTTTCTAAATGCTTTTGACAAAAGTGGGGGGGGTTAGTTTTACCAACAGTTACAAAAATCAGTACGTATATTGGTCTCATCGAGCCGGACAACTTTCTAATTTACAGTCATTATCTCCGACCAACAGGAAGTCAGATATTTTGGTTTGAAGTGGGTTTTTTGGAGAATTTTCTCTCTCTCTCTCACAGTGTTTTTTAAATAAGTTAGATTTTTTATATATTTTTTTTATATTATTTTATGCCTAAACATACCCAGTCACAAAAAAATATTACAGCTATTCTATGGCTTTATATCACTTTAACACGTTAAAGGGCTCATACTGTAGGCCTACATTTTGGCTAATTATTTCCAATGCTATCACGGATCATAACCTCATCATCTAGAAACTGCCACTCAGAATACATACATAGGACATAAAGACATCATAGGGGATTGTGAACATATTTCACCATATTTCAACTTCATCTTCATTACATATATATATATATATTTTTTTTTTTTTTTTTTTTTTTTTGTGACAAGACAGAGAATATTACTTGTCTGATATATATATATATATATATATATATATATATATTGTTACATTTTTATATATATATATATATATATATATATATATATATAGCTGCGAGCAGCGATTGCGGGCCCAAGCCAGTGTAACTAAAGGCACCAGGGTGGCGGTGCCACCGGCTTGGGCCCGCAATCGCTGCTCGCAGCTATATTTCTTCTTCTTATTCTTATTTTTCTGTCAACCTTTCGGGCACTTTTGAGACCCTTAACGTGCTCGAAAACTCTTGAAACTTTGCACACGGGTCAGAACCCGCGGCCATCAGGGCCGGGCTGAAGCTGGTACCCGGGCGTGGCAGGGGGGCTCGACAGCGCCCCCTTGAACGGGGTCCGAAAACTTGGTCCATAAATCAGACACGCTTGCATGTAATAATATGAAACTCGGTACACATATAGATCTCATCGGGCCGAACAACTTTCGTACTTTTACTTTTTACGCCAGCCCAACAGGAAGTCGGCTATTATGGGTTGTTTGGAAACGCATGCTGTGGAATTTAATGTACTCCTCCTAGGGAATTCATCCATTCGCCTCCAAACTCAGTCAGCATGAAGTCAAGACATTGAGGATGCTAAATTGCGGACAGATTTTTGATATCTCGAACGGTTTGGCCGTGGCGAGGACACAAATTGATGGCGAATAATGGAAACAGGAAGTGTGTTATAACTTCTGCATACATTAACTGATCTTGATTAAACTTCAGCAGTGTGTTCGTTGTAAGAGGCCGATCACATGGATGTGACTATTGTGAGTCAAAGTTATAGCGCCACCAACTGGCAGCAGGAAGTGTGTCCCTTTCAAAATGCTTTGAAATCACCCTCTTATTTTTACCCGATTTGCTTCAAAGTTTATGTGTATAATGTAAACACACGGCAGATGTAGACCTGTGAAAGGATTTTTGATATCTTTAATACTGTTGCCATGGCAACGCTTCAAACTTTAATATTCTTTTTTGATGCTTTTGAGACTCTTAACATACTTGAAATTGGATGAAACTCGACAGACACATCACATTTATTAGCCCGTAGACATGTGCAAAGTTTCAGAAACGGGCGTGGTGAGGGGCTCAGTAGCGCCACCTTTAGTCATAAGTGGGGGGGTTAGTTTTATCAACAACAACAAAACTTGGTATGTGTATTGTTCTCATCAAGACGGACAACTTTCTAATTTACATTAACGATCTCCGACCAACAGGAAGAGAGATATTTTGGTTTGAATGTGGATTTTCTGAAGAATTTTCTCTCCCTCTCTCTGTGTCTCTGTGTGTGTGAGGGGAGGGGGGATTTGACCATTGCTTTTATATTGTTAATCAAGGTTTCAGGGGCTTTTGGGGTCCTTAACGTGCTCAAAAACTCTTGAAACTTTACATACAAGTCGGAACCCCCTGCCATCAGGGACGGGTTGAAGCTGGTACCCGGGCGTGGCAGGGGGGCTCAACAGCGCCCCCTTGAACGGGGTCCCAAAACTTGGTCCATAGATCAAACACGCTTGCATGAATTAATTTGAAACTCGGTACACATATAGATATCATCGGGCCGAACAACTTTCCCCTGGTCAAGTTTTACGCCAGCCCAACAGGAAGTCGGCTATTATGGGTTGTTTGGAAAACGCTTGCTGTGGAATGCGAAGTACTCCTCCTAGAGAATTCATCCAATCCCCACCAACCTCGGTGTGCATGAAGTCAAGACATTGAGGATTCTAAATTGCGGACGGATTTTTGATATCTCGAACGGTTTGGCCGTGGCGAGGAAACGAATTTATGGCGAGAAAAGAGAAACACGAAGTGGAATAACTTCTGCATACATTAACTGATCTTGATGAAACTTCAGCAGTGTGTTCGTGGTAAGAGGCCGATCAGATGGATGTAACTATTGTGAGTCAAAGTTATAGCGCCACCAACTGGCAGCAGGAAGTGTGTTACTTTCAACATGCTTTTGACAAAAGTGGGGGGGTTAGTTTTAACTACAGTAAAAAAAAAATAGTTTGTATATTGTACTCATCAAGCCGGACAACTTTCTAATTTACATTCATTAGCTCCGGCCATCAGGAAGTCAGATATTTTGGTCTGAATGTGGATTTTTTTGCTAAATCAGCCTCTGCATTTTTAGCCACTCCTCTTAAACTATTTATTTTATTCCCACCAAACTTTTTCAACATGATGAAAATACATTAAATATGCTAAATTGTGAACGGATAATACATATCTCAAACGGTTTTGCTATGGCGAGGGATTAAAGTAATGTCCAAAAAGGAAACACTAAAAGCTTAAAATCTTCTAAAAATGTAATTATATACCATTTATTTCTATATAAAAGTATACAAATATTACAACTGAACCCATTTTTTTCTGTTTTTAAAAAGAATTTTATTCTAATTTTAATCTAAAATTAAAAACAGTAAAGTAAATTATTTTTTTTTTAAAGTCATACATAGGGCTATTCTGCCCTCTTGTGTCCAAAAGGACATCAAAATAGTATATAAAACTTTTTACCAGGTAGGCCAATATTGTATTTAAATATACATTTATTAGGTATGTGTCTGAGGATATTTTCCCACCGGTTAATCGACGTGTGACACGAGCGGGTGCTTTTAAATTGCTAATATAAAAGTGAAAGAAAAATACGGACGTCCGCACGGACATTGATAATGTTGCACACACAAATCACACACACGTTGGAAAGAATGATACTTTTAAACATAACACTAAACCCCCATTAAGTGTCGCCAGGCGACCGTCTTAATGAGTGAGTCATTGATTCATTCATTCAAACGATTCGTTTGAATGACTGAGTCATTCATGATTAAGACATATGTTTATGGATTGATCATTCAATCTTTGAGTCAACCGATTCGTTCAAAATGCTGAATCATTCAGAAATGAGAAAACACATTGCTGAGAGATGCGCGTGATGATTCTGCTGTGATCTTTTTGTTTAACTATTTTCGCTGCTGAAACAGAACAAAAACAGTCAATATTGCATCTAAAATGTAAGTGACTTGATTGTAACTGTTTTTTAACCTGTTGTATGAAATCAATGTCACAGTTTCAATCGTGATTGTATTCAGGAAACAGCCTTCTCGTCAAGTGAGGTTGCTTAACTGTTATAAAATATATCAAAACTCCATATTTATCATTTTTATAGTCAGTAAGTTGTTAACTGAGTTTGTTTTTTGTGTGCTGATCTCATTTGTTTACATTTCTCCTGGAGAAGCTGCATGAGCCTCAGCAGCGCAACCTTGTTACCATTGATCAACTGATTACTGGTAATCCATTTATTAACAACTGTTGATTGCAACTTAAAATGAATGTAATAAAATTAGAATAATCTCTCGTTTTAGTGATTCCCAAGTTATTTTTTTGTCATTGACGTTCTAATCAGGCTACTCTGGTCGGGCAAGTAAAATTCTCTTTCAGGTTGGCCTATTGTATTTATATATAAATATATTAGGGATGTGACTGTGGGAAAATTTTCCCACCGGTTAATCGATGTGTGACATCGCTGGGGGCTTTTGAATCGGTAACTTAAAAACGAAAGTAAAATATGTTCGTCCGCACGGACATTGATAATGGTGCAGAGCGAGCGCATTGCAATCTTGATATCGCAGTCTGTTCATTATAGCCTTTATAAAATATAATAATAAAATAGTCAACCTAACATATAAAAATTACACTGCTCTGAATAGTATGAATTGTACTGACTATTTAAACACAGTAATCACCGCTAAACTGTGATGTTTCCAAGCACATATTTGCGCATGTGAAGAGGATAATTTTTCCCTTCAATAGTGGAACGTGAGTGAAGTACAAAGCCTATAATAAACAAATGTTTAGCATCCAAAAAATGTAATATATATATATATATATATATATATATATATATATATATTATATATATATATATATATATAAACACTTAAAAAAAATATATATATATATATATATTTTTTTTTTTTTTTTTGTTATATATATATATATATATATATATATATATATAAATATAGCTGCGAGCAGCGATGGAGGGCCCAAGCCGGTGAAACCGCCACCCCGGTGCCTTTAGTGTAACTAAAGGCACCCAGGGTGGCGGTGCCACCGGCTTGGGCCCGCAATCGCTGCTCGCAGCTATATTTTATTATTATTATTCTTATTTTTCTGTCAACCTTTCGGGCACTTTTGAGACCCTTAACGTGCTCTAAAACTCTTGAAACTTTGCACACGGGTCAGAACCCGCGGCCATCAGGGCCGGGCTGAAGCTGGTACCCGGGCGTGGCAGGGGGGCTCGACAGCGCCCCCTTGAACGGGGTCCGAAAACTTGGTCCATAAATCAGACACGCTTGCATGTAGTAATATGAAACTCGGTACACATATAGATCTCATCGGGCCGAACAACTTTCGTACTTTTACTTTTTACGCCAGCCCAACAGGAAGTCGGCTATTATGGGTTGTTTGGAAACGCATGCTGTGGAATTTAATGTACTCCTTCTAGAGAATTCATCCAATCGCCTCCAAACTCGGTGTGCATGAAGACAAGACATTGAAGATGCTAAATTGCGGACGGATTTTTGATATCTTGAACGGTTTGGCCGTGGCGAGGACACGAATTGATGGCGAATAAGGGACACAGGAAGTGTATTATAACTTCAGCATACATTAACTGATCTTGATTAAACTTCAGCAGTGTGTTCGTTGTAAGAGGCCGATCACATGGATGTGACTATTGTGAGTCAAAGTTATAGCGCCACCAACTGGCAGCAGGAAGTGTGTCCCTTTCAAAATGCTTTGAAATCACCCTCTTATTTTTACCCGATTTGCTTCAAAGTTTATGTGTATAATGTAAACACACGG
The DNA here is from genome assembly GCA_021554675.1 of Leuciscus idus. Taxonomy (NCBI): domain Eukaryota; kingdom Metazoa; phylum Chordata; class Actinopteri; order Cypriniformes; family Leuciscidae; genus Leuciscus; species Leuciscus idus. Next base: position 23,525,246 of record CM038638.1, on the reverse strand, counting down.
CAGATGTAGACCTGTGAAAGGATTTTTGATATCTTTAATACTGTTGCCATGGCAACGCTTCAAACTTTAATATTCTTTTTTGATGCTTTTGAGACTCTTAACATACTTGAAATTGGATGAAACTCGACAGACACATCACATTTATTAGCCCGTAGACATGTGCAAAGTTTCAGAAACGGGCGTGGTGAGGGGCTCAGTAGCGCCACCTTTAGTCATAAGTGGGGGCTTAGTTTTAAGTAGAGTCACAAAAATCGTTATGTATATTGTTCTCATCAAGCCGGACAACTTTCTAATTTATAGTCATAAGCTGTGACCAACAGGAAGTGAGATATTTTGGTTTGAATGTGATTTTTTGGAGAATTCTCTCCCTCTCTCTCTCTGCCTCTGCGTCTCTGTGTGTGTGAGGGGTGGGGGGATTTGTCTTTTGAGTGAGATTTGTTTAAAATTCCTGTTTTTCAAGGTTTCAGGGGCTTTTGGGGCCTTAAACGTGCTCGAAAACTCTTGAAACTTTGCACACAGGTCAGAACGTGCGGCCATCAGGGCCGGGCTGAAGCTGGTACCCAGGCGTGGCAGGGGGGCTCAACAGCGCCCCCTGGAACGGGATCCGAACACTTGTCCATAAATCAAACACACTTGCATGTAATGATATGAAACTCGGTACACATATAGATCTCATCGGGCCGAACAACTTTCGTGCTCTAAGTTTTACGCCAGCCCAACAGGAAGTCGGCTATTATGGGTTGTTTGGAAAACGCTTGCTGTGGAATGCGAAGTACTCCTCCTAGAGAATTCATCCAATCCCCACCAAACTCGGTGTGCTTGAAGTCAAGACATTGATGATTCTAAATTGCGGACGGATTTTTGATATCTCGAACGGTTTGGCCGTGGCGAGGAAACGAATTTATGGCGAGAAAAGAGAAACACGAAGTGGAATAACTTCTGCATACATTAACTGATCTTGATGAAACTTCAGCAGTGTGTTCGTGGTAAGAGGCCGATCAGATGGATGTAACTATTGTGAGTCAAAGTTATAGCGCCACCAAGTGGCAGCAGGAAGTGTGTCACTTTCAACATGCTTTTGACAAAAGTGGGCGGGTTAGTTTTAACTACAGTAAAAAAAAAATAGTTTGTATATTGTACTCATCAAGCCGGACAACTTTCTAATTTACATTCATTAGCTCCGGCCATCAGGAAGTCAGATATTTTGGTCTGAATGTGGATTTTTTTGCAAAATCAGCCTCTGAATTTTTAGCCACTCCTCTTAAACTATTTATTTTATTCACACCAAACTTTTTCAACATGATGAAAATACATTAAATATGCTAAATTGTGAACGGATAATAAATATCTCAAACGGTTTTGATATGGCGAGGGATTAAAGTAATGTCAAAAAAGGAATCAGAAAACATCTCATATCTTCTACAAATGTAATTATACACCGTTTATTTTTATATAAAATTATACAAATATTAGAACTAAACCCATTTTCTGTTTTTGCCATTCAAGAAGTATAAAAAAAGTTAACAACAGGCTATTTAGTGCTATTTGGTTAAAAAAAAAAGCAAACATAGGGCTATACTGCCCTCTTGTGTCCAAAAGGATATAAATATAGTATATTAAACTTTTTACTAGGTAGGCCTATATTGTATTTAAATATAAATGTATTAGGTATATGACTGTGAGGATATTTTCCCATCGGTTAATCGACGTGTGACACGAGCGGGTGCTTTTAAATCGCTAATATAAAAGTGAAAGTAAAATTCGGACGTCCGCACTGACATTGATAATGGTGCACACACGTTGGAAAGAATGATACTTTTAAACATAACACTAAACCGCCATTAGGTTAGTCTTACATTAGTCTTAATGAGCGAGTCATTGATTCATTCGTTCAAACGATTCGTTCAAATGACTGAGTCATTCATGATTGAGACAGATGTTTATGGATTGATAATTGAATCTTTGAGTCAACCGATTCGTTCAAAATGCTGAATCATTCAGTAATGAGAAAACAAGTTGCCGTGAGATGCGCGACGGTTCTGCTGTGATCTTTGTTTAACTATTTTTGCTACTGAAACAGAACAAAAACAGTCAATATTGCATCTAAAATGTAAGTGACTTAATTATAACTGTTTATTAACCTGTTGTATGAAATCAATGTCACAGTTTCAATCGTGATTGTATTCAGGAAACAGTAGCCTACTCGTCAAGTGAGGTTGCTTAACTCTATCATAGGTTATAAAATATATAAAAACTCCATATTTGTAATTTTTATAGTCAGTATGTTGTTAACTGGGTTTCTTTTTTGCGTGCTGCGCTCATTTGTTTACGTTTCTCCTGGAGAAGCTGCACGAGCCTCAGCAGCGCAACCTTGTTACCATTGATCAGTAATACATTAATGATCAACTGTTGATTGCAACTTAAAATGAATAATAAAATTAGAATAATCTCTCGTTTTAGTGATTCCCAAGTTATTTTTTGTCATTGACGTTCAAATCAGGCTACTCTGGTCGGGCAAGCCAAATTCTCTTTCAGGTAGGCCTGTTGTATATATATATAAATATATTAGGGATGTCGGTTAATCGACGTGTGACACCGCTGGGGGCTTTTAAATCGCTAACTTAAAGTAAAATACAGATGTCTGCACAGACTTTAATAATGGTGCTGAGTAGAGCGAGCATTTTCAATGAATTCCTATGGAAGTAGGAATTAACTAAAAAACGTTCGCTCTGTTCTGCTCGTTCCTCGCCGTGGGCGCTCACAGTTATGAATGCCTGTTTAGCCAAGAGCTTTTAGTTTAATTTTAAAATGAACGCCATTTCGGGGGGTGGATTGCTTGAATTTATTTTATAAAAGCACAATGTTGTGTTTTATTGCGGGTGTATATAAATATAAGTAAACACTCTGCAGTTTGAATGATGTCCTGTATGAACAAAATTATGTGCCAATTATGTTTTTATGTGTCTACTGTTAAATCACACACACATTCCAGCATTGCAAACTTGACATCGCAGCCTGTTCATTATAGCCTTAATAAAATATAATAAAATAGTAAACCTAACATATACACACTGCTCTGTTTAAATAGTCAGTAGTACAATTCGTACATTCACAGTAAGCACTGCTCCTGTCACATGCCTGTCCTGTCTTGTGTAGCACATGTGGTGTTTGTGTTCCTGTCATTGTTTTGACCCCACCCTCCTTGTTACCTAGTTATTGGTTAATTTGCCCCACCTGTTGTGTTCGTTACCCTCCTTTGTTTGCTCCCCTATTTAGTCTCCTTGTGTCTGTAGTCTTGTGTGGTTACGTTGTCTATGTTTGGTGTTCTGTTTCCAGTCCCAGTTCTGTTTCAGAGTTTCTTGTATTTTTCCCCCTCGTGGGTATTTTTGTTATTGTGTTTTTTATTAAAGTTCTTCTTGTTTTGGCTGCAATTGAGTCCTCGGTTTTGTTTGTATCTAACGTGACAGAACGTAACCACCACCTTGAGGACTCAGCAGCATGGAGACTCACGGGCTCGTTTCGTGGGAGAGTGAGTCTTTCAGAGGAACCCGTCTCGCTAAATTCAGGGGAATTCGTGGAGGACACAGGGGAGGAGATGCTAGAAGGGAGCACCAACAGTACTCTCCAGTTTGGTCGTTTCGTGACCAAGGACCGACGAGGTTCAGCCCCGAGTGTTTTTCATCGCCGGTTCCCAGGGTTCCAACGCCGGTGACTCCAACGCCGATGATCCCAGGGACTCCGAGACGCAGGAGGAGAAGAAGGACGGGTCACGTCACACCTACCCAGCCAGAGACGGTTCATGCCACGTCTGCCCAGCCAGAGACGGTTCAGGTCAGTTCTGCTCAGTCAGAGACGGTTCAAGTCACGTCTGCCCAGCCAGAGACGGTTCACGTCACGTCTGCCCAGTCAGAGACTGTTCACGTCGCGTCTGCCGGGCCTGTGTCTTCGGACAAGATGGCCGACGCGGAGCTGGTGTTCCCTGAGGAGATGGCCACTGGAACATTGTTGGATTATTTTTCAACGCTACGGAAGATCCTAGAAACACCCAGGAATGTTCACGTCACATCTGCTGAGCCTATGTTTCTGGACAAGATGGCCGCCGCCGAGCCTGTGTCTTTGGATAAGATGGCCGCCGTCGAGCTTGTGTCTGAACTTGAACCGGTGGTGTCTGTTCCTGAGTCGGAGCTGGGGGTGCCAGTTCCAGTGCCCGAGCCGGTGGTATCAGTTCCAGGACCCGAGCCGGTGGGGCCAGTTCCAGTGCCCGAGCCGGTGGCGTCTGGGACATTGTCAGATTACTTCGAGCGTCTGGCCAGAATCCTGGAGAGACCTTTTGGACCCACAGTGTCGGTTCCTGAGCCGGAGCCAGTGTCGGTTCCTGAGCCGGAGCCAGTGTCTGTTCCTGAGCCGGAGCCAGTGTCTGTTCCTGAGCCGGAGCCAGTGTCTGTTCCTGAGCCAGTGTCTGTTCCTGAGCCGGAGCCAGTGTCTGTTCCTGAGCCGGAGCCAGTGTCTGTTCCTGAGCCGGAGCCAGTGTCTGTTCCTGAGCCGGAGCCAGTGTCTGTTCCTGAGCCGGAGCCAGTGTCTGTTCCTGAGCCGGAGCCAGTGTCTGTTCCTGAGCCGGAGCCAGTGTCTGTTCCTGAGCCGGAGCCAGTGTCTGTTCCTGAGCCGGAGCCGGAGGCGTCTGTTCCTGAGCCCTCAGTGACCGTGACACTGGCCATTATGGCCACAGCCATGTGGTGTGTGTGGGCTACGCACACACTTGGACCGGTGGTGTCTGTTCCTGAGCCGGTGGTGCCAGTTCCAGTGCCCGAGCCGGTGGTGCCAGTTCCAGTTCCATTGCCTGAGCCGGTGGTGCCAGTTCCAGTGCCTCAGCCGGTGGTATCTGTTCCTGAACCGGTGGTGTCTGAGCCGGTGGTATCTGTTCCTGAGCCGGTGGTGTCTGCTCTTGAGCCGGTGATATCTATTCCTGAGCCGGTGGTGTCTGCTCCTGAGCCGGTGGTGTCTGCTCCTGAGCCGGTGGTGTCTGTTCCTGAGCCGGTGGTGTCTGTTCCTGAGCCGGTGGTGCCAGTTCCAGTGCCTGAGCCGGTGGTGCCAGTTCCAGTGCCTGAGCCGGTGGAGTCTGTTCCAGTGCCTGAGCCGGTGGTGCCAGTTCCAGTGCCTGAGCCGGAGGTGCCAGTTCCAGTGCCTGAGCCGTTGGTGCCAGTGCCTGAGCCGGAGGTGCCAGTTCCAGTGCCTGAGCCATTGGTGCCAGTTCCAGTTCCTGAGCCGGTGGAGTCTGTTCCAGTTCCTGAGCCGGTGGAGTCTGTTCCAGTTCCTGAGCCGGTGGAGTCTGTTCCAGTTCCTGAGCCGGTGGAGTCTGTTCCAGTTCCTGAGCCGGTGGAGTCTGTTCCAGTTCCTGAGCCGGTGGAGTCTGTTCCAGTTCCTGAGCCGGTGGAGTCTGTTCCAGTTCCTGAGCCGGTGGAGTCTGTTCCAGTTCCTGAGCCGGTGGAGTCTGTTCCTGTTCCTGAACCGGTGGAGTCTGTTCCAGTTCCTGAGCCGGTGGAGTCTGTTCCAGTTCCTGAGCCGGTGGGGTCGTCTCCGCCGTGGCCGCCCGAGGGGTCGTCTCCGCCCTGGCCGCCCGAGGGGTCTTCTCCGCCCTGGCCGCCCGAGGGGTCTTCTCCGCCCTGGCCGCCCGAGGGAGAGTCTGCTCCGCCCTGGCCGCCCGAGGGAGAGTCTGCTTCCGCCCTGGCCGCCCGATGGACTCTCTGTTCCGCCCTGGCCTCCAGAACTGTCCATTTTCCCTGCCCCACCCCGGTCTGTCTTTCCTGTTCCCCCTGTCCCACCCTGGTCTGTCCCTCCCTTCCCGCCCTGGTCTGTCCTTCCCGTCCCGCCCTGGTCTGTCCCTCCCGTCCCTAGTGGAGCGTCTGGTAGCCGCTCCTTTAGGAGGGGGTAATGTCACATGCCTGTCCTGTCTTGTGTAGCACATGTGGTGTTTGTGTTCCTGTCATTGTTTTGACCCCACCCTCCTTGTTACCTAGTTATTGGTTAATTTGCCCCACCTGTTGTGTTCGTTACCCTCCTTTGTTTGCTCCCCTATTTAGTCTCCTTGTGTCTGTAGTCTTGTGTGGTTACGTTGTCTATGTTTGGTGTTCTGTTTCCAGTCCCAGTTCTGTTTCAGAGTTTCTTGTATTTTTCCCCCTCGTGGGTATTTTTGTTATTGTGTTTTTTATTAAAGTTCTTCTTGTTTTGGCTGCAATTGAGTCCTCGGTTTTGTTTGTATCTAACGTGACAGCTCCACTGTGATTTTTCCAAGCACATTTTTGCGCGTGTGAAGAGGATGATTTTTTCCGTCGATATTGGAACACGAGTGAAGTACAAAGCCTATAATAACTGTTGAAATGTTTTGATTCTAATGAAAGGGTTACGTGAGCCCAACACTTACTTTCGTTTTTTTTTTTACATTAAATTTAAAGGATTTGTTGTGGAATATTTTGAGTGTATCATAAAATCAGAATAAGGTAAGACAAGTAAAATTTCCCGTCTTTATTATATATATATATATATATATAGCTGCGAGCAGCGATGGAGGGCCCAAGCTGGTGACACCGCCACCCCGGGGCCTTTAGTGTAACTAAAGGCACCAGGGTGGCGGTGCCACCGGCTTGGGCCCGCAATCGCTGCTCGCAGCTATATTTATTATTATTATTATTATTATTATTATTTTTCTGTCAACCTTTCGGGCATTTTTTGGGCCTTTAACATGCTCGAAAACTCTTGAAATTTTGCACACAGGTCAGAACCTGCGGCCATCAGGGCCGGGCTGAAGCTGGTACCCGGGCGTGGCAGGGGGGCTCAACAGCGCCCCCTTGAACGGGGTCCGAAAGTTTGGTCCATAAATCAGACACGCTTGCATGTAATAATATGAAACTCAATACACATATAGATCTCATCGGGCCAAACAACTTTCGTACTTTTACTTTTTACGCCAGCCCAACAGGAAGTCGGCTATTATGGGTTGTTTGGAAACGCATGCTGTGGAATTTAATGTACTCCTCCTAGGGAATTCATCCATTCGCCTCCAAACTCAGTCAGCATGAAGTCAAGACATTGAGGATGCTAAATTGCGAACAGATTTTTGATATCTCGAACGGTTTGGCCGTGGCAAAGACACGAATTGATGGCGAATAATGGAAACAGGAAGTGTGTTATAACTTCTGCATACATTAACTGATCTTGATTAAACTTCAGCAGTGTGTTCGTTGTAAGAGGCCGATCACATGGATGTGACTATTGTGAGTCAAAGTTATAGCGCCACCAACTGGCAGCAGGAAGTGTGTCCCTTTCAAAATGCTTTGAAATCACCCTCTTATTTTTACCCGATTTGCTTCAAAGTCTATGTGTATAATGTAAACACACGGCAGATGTAGACCTGTGAAAGGATTTTTGATATCTTTAATACTGTTGCCATGGCAACGCTTCAAACTTTAATATTCTTTTTTGATGCTTTTGAGACTCTTAACATACTTGAAATTGGATGAAACTCGACAGACACATCACATTTATTAGCCCGTAGACATGTGCAAAGTTTCAGAAACGGGCGTGGTGAGGGGCTCAGTAGCGCCACCTTTAGTCATAAGTGGGGGGGTTCGTTTTATCAACAGCAACAAAACTTGGTATGTGTATTGTTCTCATCAAGACGGACAACTTTCTAATTTACATTAATGATCTCCGACCAACAGGAAGAGAGATATTTTGGTTTGAATGTGGATTTTCTGAAGAATTTTCTCTCCCTCTCTCTGTGTCTCTGTGTGTGTGAGGGGAAGGGGGATTTGACTATTGCTGTTATATTGTTAATCAAGGTTTCAGGGGCTTTTGGGGTCCTTAACGTGCTCAAAAACTCTTGAAACTTTACATACAAGTCGGAACCCCCTGCCATCAGGGACGGGTTGAAGCTGGTACCCGGGCGTGGCAGGGGGGCTCAACAGCGCCCCCTTGAACGGGGTCCCAAAACTTGGTCCATAGATCAAACACGCTTGCATGAATTAATTTGAAACTTGGTACACATATAGATCTCATCGGGCCGAACAACTTTCCCCCGGTCAAGTTTTACGCCAGCCCAACAGGAAGTCGGCTATTATGGGTTGTTTGGAAAACACTTGCTGTGGAATGCGAAGTACTCCTCCTAGAGAATTCATCCAATCCCCACCAAACTCGGTGTGCATGAAGTCAAGACATTGAGGATTCTAAATTGCGGACGGATTTTTGATATCTCGAACGGTTTGGCCGTGGCGAGGAAACGAATTTATGGCGAGAAAAGAGAAACACGAAGTGGAATAACTTCTGCATACATTAACTGATCTTGATGAAACTTCAGCAGTGTGTTCGTGGTAAGAGGCCGATCAGATGGATGTAACTATTGTGAGTCAAAGTTATAGCGCCACCAACTGGCAGCAGGAAGTGTGTCACTTTCAACATGCTTTTGACAAAAGTGGGCGGGTTAGTTTTAACTACAGTAAAAAAAAAATAGTTTGTATATTGTACTCATCAAGCCGGACAACTTTCTCATTTACATTCATTAGCTCCGGCCATCAGGAAGTCAGATATTTTGGTCTGAATGTGGATTTTTTTTGCAAAATCAGCCTCTGAATTTTTAGCCACTCCTCTTAAACTATTTATTTTATTCCCACCAAACTTTTTCAACATGATAAAAATATATTAATGATGCTAAACTGTAAACGGATATTGAATATCTCAAACGGTTTTGCTATGGCGAGGGATTAAATTAATGTCAAAAAGGAAGCAGGAAACATCTCATAACTTCTAAAAATGTAATTATACACCATTTATTTTTATATAAAATTATACAAATATTAGAACTAAACCCATTTTATTCTGTTTTTGCTATTCAAGGAGTATGAAAAAGTTAAAAACAGGCTATTTAGTGCTATTTGGCTCAAAAAAGCAAACATAGGGCTATACTGCCCTCTTGTGTCCAAAAGGAAATCAAAATAGTGTATAAAACGTTTTACTAGGTAGGCCTATTGTATTTAAATATAAATGTATTAGGTATGACTGTGAGGATATTTTCCCATCGGTTAATCGACGTGTGACACGAGCGGGTGCTTTTAAATCGCTAATATAAAAGTGAAAGTAAAAAACGGACGTCCGCACTGACATTGATAATGGTGCACGTTGGAAAGAATGATACTTTTAAACACTAAACCACCATTAGGTGTCGCCAGGCGACCATCTTAATGAGCGAGTCATTGATTCATTCGTTCAAACGATTCGTTCGAATGACTGAGTCATTCATGATTGAGACAGATGTTTATGGATTGACCATTGAATCTTTGAGTCAACCGATTCGTTTCAAAATGCTGAATCATTCAGTAATGAGAAAACAAGTTGCTGTGAGATGCGCGATGGTTCTGCTGTGATCTTTGTTTAACTATTTTTGCTGCTGAAACAGAACAAAAACAGTCAATATTGCATCTAAAATGTAAGTGATTTAATTGTAACTGTTTATTAACCTGTTGTATGAAATCAATGTCACAGTTTCAATTGTGATTGTATTCAGGAAATAGTAGCCTACTCGTCAAGTGAGGTTGCTTAACTCTATGTTATAAAATATATAAAAACTCCATATTTGTCATTTTTATAGTCAGTATGTTGTTAACTGGGTTGCTTTTTTGTGTGCTGCGCTCATTTGTTTACAATTCTCCTGGAGAAGCTGCATGAGCCTCAGCAGGGCAACCTTGTTACCATTGATCAGTAATACATTTATTATTAACTGCTGATTGCAACTTAAAATGAATGTAATGAAATTAGAATAATCTCTCGTTTTAGTGATTCCCAAGTTATTTTTTTTTGTTATTGACGTTCTAAACAGGCTATACTCTGGTCGGGCAAGTAAAATTCTCTTTCAGGTAGGCCTATTGTATTTATATATAAATATATTAGGGATGTGACTGTGATACAATTTTCCCACCGGTTAATCGACGTGTGACACCGCTGAGGGCTTTTAAATCGCTAACTTAAAAGCGAAAGTAAAATACAGACGTCCGCACAGACATTGATAATGGTGCGGAGTAGAGCGAGCATTTTCAATGTATTCCTATGGAAGTAGGAATAAACTAATACATTTTATTTATGTTTTTATGTGTCCACTGTTCAACCGCAACAGCGTCACACACACACACACACATTCCAGAATTGCAATCTTGACATCGCAGCCTGTTCATTATAGCCCTAATACAATATAATAATAAAAATAGTCAACATAAGATATACGAATTACACTGCTCTGTTTAAATAGTCAGTAGTACAATTTGTACCATTCACAGTAAGCAGAGCTCCGCTGTGATGTTTCCAAGCACATTTTTGCGCGTGTGAAGAGGATGATTTTTTCCATCGATATTGGAACACGAGTGAAGTACAAAGCCTATAATAAAGAATAGTTTAGCATCCAAATACATCGCAAATATTGAAACATTTTGATTCTACTTAGAGGGTTACGTGAGCCCAACACTTACTTTCGTTTTTATTTTTACATTAAATTTAAAGGATTTGTTGTGGAATATTTTGAGTGTATCATAAAATCAGAGACAAGTAATATTTTCTGTCTTATATATATATATATATATATATATATATATGTGTGTGTGTGTGTGTGTGTGTGTGTGTGTATATATATATATATATATATATATATATATATATATATATATATATATATATATATATATATATATAGCTGCGAGCAGCGATGGAGGGCCAAAGCCGGCGGCACCGCCACCCCGGTGCCTTTAGGTAACTAAAGGCACCGGGGTTGCGGTGCCACCGGCTTGGGCCCGCAATCGCTGCTCGCAGCTATATTTCTATTTATTCTCACATTTTGGTTCAAACCTTAAATTTAGATTTATTTTTCAAAAATATTTCTTCTTCAAAGGAAAAACATTCATGCAAATTAAAAGGATTATTTATTATAAAGACCATATTTCTGGGGGGAAAAGTGTGTTGGATTTACATGAATTGATTAACATGTACATGGGACTCATGGGACTTTTCGGGCAAAGGATCGTGGGAAGCTGAAGCTTCCTGTTTGAGTCATCATCACTGCTTAGGAGCAACAGTGGGAGAAACAAAACCTCTTCTTTTAGTGTGTTATTGTGTATAGATTTGAGAGTCATGATTCATGATGTTTACAGTATGTTGTTAGGGGTATATTTACTGTACTATAAGATACAATACAGTCTTTTTCATTTTTGACTTAAATAATATACTACATAGCTACAGGCCAATTTGCATTTTTGTATACTTTTTTTTTTTTTTTTTTTTTTTTTTTTTTTACTGAAGGTCAAAACTGGACATAATACAAAACTGAATAAAACAGTGTTACTATGTTAAAGTCCCCCTGAGGTGAAAATCAAGTTTTTAATGTTGTTTATATGTCTTTATATGTTTATATGTTATATGTTTTTAATTTGCTTTAAGACAAACCATGTGTAAATTCATAAGTCAACATCATTGCTGATTATTTTCTCCTTAAAACTGCAGTGAACCAAAGACAGTCTCAAAAACACGGTTTGAAATCGCTGGTGTTTCTGATGTCACAAACTACCTTTTAACCAATCAGATCAACATGTTGGCGGGCTTTAGCATATCATTAACAGTGAACTATAGTAGAGGAGTCTCCAGAGATGCCAGGTTATCCCGGTATATTTTTCTGTTGATATGAAAAATTGGGTAGATTTAGCAATATAGCGGGTGTATGATATTGCAATGTTATGATGAACTATATGCTTTTCTCCATGACGTTCTGAGTTGTTCAAAGTGTTTCTTAAGATGCTGATTTTTAGTTATTTATATTTATTTATAGATTATTTAGGGAATAAAACTTTACATTGAATGTTCGCCAGTTCCCGTCGACTTTTTCCCTGAGAAACTAAAACAAAACACCAACATAAAGTCCACGCCTGGTCCTCTCTCGCCCTTTATTGTCATTCCTCCTTTTATCCTCCCAGAGCTCCTCCGTGGGACTCAAGACTTGTGTGACGCACAATAATTTGCTACATTTCAACAGTTATACCATAATGAAATATATTCCAAATCTAAAAAATTAAACACTATCAAAAAATTGTATGCAACTGAACACTTACACAGATGTTAGTCCTTCTATTTCATTACCATCTATACAAAAGGAGACAATGATTTTGTAACGTAATGTGAACCTGGGCCTTGTAACATATACTGCAGTGAATTCTATACAGAGAGTGTCATTCTTGTTTTGTAAAGAAATTTTACAAAAGAAAACGTACAATGCTACCTGTTGTTAGTGTTTGTATTATGTGTTAATGTTAGCATGAGTGACAAAGTGTGTTTGTTGTGTGACAACCAGTTATGTAAGAATGAGTTGATTTAGACATGTATGAAGTGCATTTTGGATGTGAAATTTGCTGCTGTGTCAAGCTGGAAGTTGGTAAGGAGAACTGTGTGGAGAGTTTTGACAAAGTGACCTAAGTATTGAGATATAAAAATATAAAAACTGTCATTTGAATATTATCTCTATGCACATTGACATTAGTTTTGCCCTCCACATATCTAAATGCCCACCCCAGGAAAGCATTCTATAATACTACTGAGTGGCCTGGTTATATTGGTACTGTAGTCTAGTGAGAAGTGTTTAATTCAATAAGCTCCCACTGCAAGGCAGAACAAAGCTGACCTTCATACTCTGACTGTTCCACTTCTGAACGCACAACGACTAAAAGTGGAGTAAATATTTGAGGAATCTCTTTTCCAGTTTAACTCTGTCCTGCTCTGCAAAACAATTGATGGACTGGCTCTCAGCTCTTACATTTCATCCTTTTATAATTACAGATAAGGGGCCCTATCTTGCACCCAGCGCAATTGACTTTGTACACCGACCGACGCATGTATCATTCCTATTTTGCACCAGCGCAAAGCGGACTTTTCCCTCCACAGAAGCACGTCGGTAAGTTAGGAAATACACTTGCGCTCCCCAGGGCGCAATTTAAATTTTTAAATGTTGAATTGGTGTTTTCTACAGAAACCTCAATTACCAGACAAGTCCTCGGCACAGACCCCACAATGCATCATGCCCAAACCAGCTAGGTCCGCAACACAGACCTTAACTATATGACTGTCATGCAAAAACTCATCGATACTCCATGTTGTCTGCTGATACTGCAACTCTACCTCCATGATTTCAACCTGCCAGTCAGACTAAAACTTCCACCTCAGTGGTGTCTCCCATTTCTGTTGTGGCACACGCCGGTCTAACAAGCAAGAGGAGCAGCTTTAAAAAAATATAATAATGTTGGTCTACAAAAACATAGTCTTGTGCTGTAGCTTGAAATCATCATTCAGCTTATTTTTGTTGTATTAGTCCAGAGGAGAACAACCTCCTGTTACAACCTGTGACTGCCTGGTTTCTCTCAAGGTTTTTTTCCCCACTACTTTGTGGAGTTTTTGTTCCTTGCCACTGTTGCACTTTGACTAAATCAATAGGTGGGAAAAAGACAAATACTATTCAGTTAATTGCACTGAAACTATTGAATGAGAACAGAATAATTTAATTGAACTGAATAATTATCTACAGTATTATCTTTTGCAGAGCTGCTTTGTAGTTGTAATTAAACTGAATTTATTGTTTCCTGATCGAAGAATTTTGCACAATTGATTCCGTTTCTTTCCTGTTTATAACAGTGAAACTACTCTGAAGCAATCTGTAAAAAAAAGTACAAAAAGTACCATTTACTTAAACATGAAATAAATGTAAACCAGAGTCGGCTTGAGCGCTAAAAACACTTGCACATGCAAAAATCACTCAATCACTTAAGCCAAAAGTATACTTCTCTTGTCCATGTTTCACTTCATGACATAATTTCCGCCATGAACACAGTCCACAAATGTCTGCACACAAAATTCAGGGCTGCATGCGAACAGTGTGCATGGACATCATGGACTGATATACTTTCTGCTTAAGTGGGCAATTATTGGCCAGAATAAACAGCAGTGGACCAGACTTTATGTCGACAGTCAAAAGTCTGGCAACACAAAAATATTAGTTACACGACTGGCTACTAGTGTCAGGATTGGCTCTTGCATAAGTTACAATCTAACTTGGTAATTGTAACCATATTGGATGGTTATTCTTAATCAAAAATGTCATCAGTCCCTATAGCTATAATAGTAGCCTAGGGGTCCTCAGCAACACACACATGATTATGAATTTCTGTAGCTCTAACAGTAGAGCATCGTAGAAACACTGCCATTGTCATAAGTTTGAGTCCCAGGGAATGCATGAGGTCAAAAAATATAAACTTGATGCGTTACTTTGGTTAAAATGTAAATAAACAGGTAAATGTAAATGTACAAAAGACCCATAGGCTCTCACAACAGCCATTTCCTTCTTGCCTGTAACTCATTTCTCTCTCCTTCTCTCTCACACACTGTTTACATTACTTCAGTGAAACCACACACCAAGTAAGAATCACATACCAGATCATAAAACAGAGGACAACTGAACTTCAGCACTGTTTGCATACTGCATTCTAATTATACTTGTCCCATTTATAGTACAGGAGTGTAATTGTTAGTTTTGGTCCTCAAATTTGATTGGCCAAGCAGTGTTCTAAGACTTCTGATATACTGTACAATATAACCGCAATGGGACATTTCACTCTTCTTGTCTGTGTTCAAGGCATTCCAGCGCCTATATCTATAAATGAACTAAATTAATAACCTTTTTACAACAGAAATGAATCATCACTGAACTGACTTAAGCTGGACTTTGACACTATTTTCTTTTAGATCTGCTGTACAGCTGAAACAAACTTAGTTGCATTATTTTTCTGTTATCAATGTAAAATTGCGTTGAAACAATCTGTATTGTAAAAAGCACTATAAATAAAGGTGACTTGACTTGAAAATTCTGACTTGAGAAAAAATCAAAATTACTTTTTTATTATTTTATTCAGTAGCGGAAACGCATACGCATATTATTTGCTTCCTTAAAAAGTGATGACCCGAGTCTGAGTTACATTCACACACAAATCATGTCACAGTTGTCATCATCGTTATGTTCTGTTTGCTTTGTGTTCTAGTTTTGGTTTTTACCCGCCTGCTCGTCTGTCTGTGTGCTTTCCTTGGTTACTGATTTAAGTCACACCTGTTCTGAGTTACGTTAATCATCCCTCTGTGTATTTATAGCCTTGGTTCAGTATTTGTCCGTTCTCGTCTCCTCCTATGTTGGTTGTTACGTTCATGTTTTTGATAGTTTTTGTTATAATTTAAATTTGTTTAAATCAAATTATTGCTGCAACTAAATACAGCCTTTGATTTCACCCGTGCTGCAACCGAGCCCTGACAGCGCTTTATTGCTACCAAACACTGCACTTCACAGTGCACTTCATGGCCTCCATGACAGCTGTCAGATTACCAATTTTCCATTTTCGAATTAAACTGCCAATGTGAAAGCCCTCATAGTTTGCATAGTATCACATCTACAGTGAATTGTCTAGATTCACAAAACAACGTTTATGTTGGTAACAATTTCTAAACCAGTTACTACATCTGTTGGCCTATTTTTGCCTGTTTCCACCATTTATTTTTTGTTGCAATGTTAGCATGTTACTAAGCTAACAGCCTAATAAGCATAACATGCACAGCACAGCCCACCAATATTAGATAAAGTTGATCACTGTAATTAAATTGCAATTAAACATTAGTTATTAATGTTAGAAATATGAAATATAATGAACATTTGCCATTTTAGAATTTGGCTAATCAAGGTTACTTAGGGTCTGTTTACACGACACCATTTTCAACTGAAAACATAAAACTCTTTATGCGTTTTGGCCGTTCGTTTACACGACAACAGCGTTTTGGGTGCCTGAAACGCTAACTTTTGAATACGGGTTTCAAAGTGCAAGTTTTTGAAAACGGTCTCTCTGAAGACGATGACATCATGCACATGCGTATTACGTGTTCAGTCTGTAGTGTTTCATCGCGGTCTAATGGTCTGGCAGCAGAATACAGCGTTTTTAGTTGTTTTCGCAGATCCGTGTGAAAGGGGATCGTTTTGACAATGGTGTCGCCTGTACGCAGAAAACTCAAAGGAAAAACGTATCCGTTTTAAGCAGATTGTTGTCGTGTAAACGTACCCTTAGCTGCCTACTTTGAGAAACAGCCTTTGTATCGGAAACATGTCTATAATGGCTCTAGCTCTAAAATGGTCTAGCTTACTATGCTTGGAACACAACTTGAATTTGTTCTCATCCACAGTGAAGTTTTCCCACACTCTTGGGTATCCACTAGAGCAGTATTTCCCAACCCCAACAGATGGCCTCCATTCGCTCTCTGTTGCATTTCCGGTGGGGAGTGACTATTAGACCTTCTAGACTCTCAACAGCTGCTGTTTGGGTAGGTGGGGGTGGGAGCAAACTTACAGAGCATAAGACTAATAAACCCCTCTCTCCATTTAGACCATTTTAACTGTTTGTTTTCATAGCATATTTAACACTGAAGTTACCTGATTTAACACAGCAAGTCCACACCCAAACAGCCAAGTCAAACATTTCCTTCAGACAAACAACTATTGACGATTCTCAAAATCTCCAGTACGAACAGCCCATAGAAAAATGCTATTGCTCTAAAGTTGTTTCATTTAAGTCATATTTATTTATATAGCCTAGTGCTTTTCATTCTACACATTGTTTCAAAGCAGCAACTTTATCTCCGATATTTTCCCTTTAATTCTTCAGGAGAGATAAAAACACATAAATGAGGTACTCAATGACATACAGTAAGAACTAGCATAGCCTCGCTCAAATCATTTGAACGCTGAATTTGATTAGAAATATTAGAGCATATTGAAATCTCTTTTGATCTGTCTTTAGTATCTGATAATTTTGAGTACATACAGAGTTAAAAAGAATGCAACATTATAAAGGAAATTGCTCTGGATAAAAGTATATGTGCAACATCTGCAAACAACATGTAATAAAGAAACTGAAGTGAATAATTTTAGTTCTATGTTTATTTTGAAACCTTTGGCACATGATGTTAATTCAAAAGAGAGGTCTTACCCTGTAGACTGTGTTAAACTGTTGCGATGAAGCTGTATGCGTGAGTGCTGACAAGATGTAGAGAACGCAGATAGATCCCAACAGCAGAGAGGCCATGATTCCCCCTGCAACTATTCTAAAAGCCCAGCAATGTGTGTGGTTGTGTTCCCTGCTGTAGAGTCTTTCTCACATCTACTTTTTCCCAGGCTATTTTTTTGTCCTTTCTCAAGCCTATGTAATTTGTGCTGCTGTTCTCTTCTTCTCTCGCTTACGCCCTGCCCTGCCAAGCTGGACTTCCTCCCTCGAACACCCCCGGCCCCCCTCTTCCTCACTCACACTTTTCCCTCACAGGATCTTGAATGGAAATCACATGCAGCTGAGGAAAAAATGAGTTTAAAGAATCCAAACTGAGGGAGTGGGACTCTTTATGTATTCTACTGTAACTTCTGCTGTTGTTACCCTAAAGGCGAATAAATGTTGCCTGATTGGCAGAGAGAAAGTAATGGTCAGCTCACAGTACCCTTTGACCTTGGCTGTGGCCCTCCCCCTCCCTCTCCCTCCCTCTCCCTCCCTCTCCCTCCCTCTCCCTCTCCCTCCCTCTCCCTCTCCCTCCCTCTCCCTCCCTCTCCCTCCCTCTCCCTCCCTCTCCCTGTGGATGTCTCTTAACCTCTCTAACCCACTGGAAATGCCATCTCCTACAACACACACATTCAGATGAGATGCATGACAACATATTAGGTACACAAAACTGGGTCAGTTTTCTGCTCTTGTGGTTTTTTTTATTTTATTTGGTTGTTCGTCCAGTGATTCTTAGTTCATGGATTCCTCTCAATTCCTGGAGACTCGCCGCTCTGCACATTTTGAATGTCTCTCTTATCTGACACTCTCCTAATGAGCTGATGATCTGAATTAGGTGTGTTAGATAAGAGAGAAATAATTTCTGTTCTCTTCTTTCCTTCAGTGATTCTGCTTGTTAACAGGCTTATTAAGGCTGAGGTGACTCCATATGTAATATACACAGATATGTGTGGCTCAGATAAGGTCCAGTTCTGGTTTATTTCTTTGCTCTTGGCTGACGGCACCCAAGGGCAGTCATTCCACGCTGCATGTGGGCCAGATCATCTTTCCATGTGTGCCAGATGTGGGCCGGATCTGGGACATCACAATGTTGCTATGTGGGCAGAAGCGCAGACATTGAGTTAAGTCACGTCAAGTCACCTTTATAAAGCGCTTTTTACAAAACAGATTGTCTCAAAGCAGTGATTGTTTTGGCTGTACAGCAGCTCTAAAAGAAAGTCATTTACCAGTTTAGATAAGTTCCACATTTGTTCATTTCCATTGTAAAAACCTATTAATTTAGGGGCCGTTTACATGACACTGTTTTTAACTGAAAACAGAAACCTTTTTATGCGTTCTGGCCATTCATTGGTGGCCTGAGAATGCAAACTTTGAAATAGGTTTCAATGTCAAGTTTTTGAAAACGAGTTTTGAAAACGACATCGGTTCCATCTCTGTGTAAACTTAAAAAAATGTGAATCTGTGAAAACGGTGACGGAATGTACATGCGTATTACATGTTTAGTCTATAGGTATGTGCTTTCGAATGCGTATGTGTGCAAGGCGTAGTCTTTCTTCACAAAGTGACATCGCCAAATTACTTGTCTGGCATGCAATAATACAGCGTTTTTAGTCTCTTTCGCGGATCCGTGTGATGGGTAATCATTTTGATCATGTTGTCATCTGTACAGAGGAAAAAACGTTTCCATTTTTAGTACAGTTTTTAGTACAACGTTTCATCATTGTCGTGTAAACGTACCCTTAGTTCAATTATCGATACAGCAGTTCTGTTCAGTTCTCATACAATGTTGTCAAAGCAGGCAGATCTAAAATATTATGAATAACACATGTCCCCAACTGAGCAAGCCAGAGGCGACAGTGGAAAGGAATTGAGGGGGGGGGGAAATAGCAAGACAAAACAGGAAATGAAGGCAAACTATACAACACAGGGAACATGTGACAATAAATAAATGTTTTTTAATTCCAGTCACTCGGAGAGAGCTCCATGAACAGAGTGGTGGGTCACCAGGGTCAGAATTTAGAACCACTGCAATAAATGCTAAAACATATATATAAATAATTATAATGATCTTAATAATTATTATAGGCAGATTATTCTTTTTATATATATTTTGTGGAAGACATTATGTTGATTCATAGTACAGATCTTGATAAAACTTCAACATTGATTTTATAAGTCATTTTAACAACCATTCAGCATTAAATGAGTAGTTCACTTTAAAATGAAAATTACCCCATGATTTACTCAAGCCATAGGTGTATGACTTTCTTCTTTCAGACGAATACAATCGCAGTTATATTAATAAACGACTGATGCTTCCGAGCTTAATAATGGCAGAAGAATGTCATATACACCTAGGATGACTTGAGGGTGAGTAAATCATGGGGTAATTTTCATTTTAAAGTGAACTACTCCTTTAAATTTGATTAAATCCCTGATCTAGACACTAACCTTAACCCTAACCTCAGGGGGACTGCTAAATGCACAACTTTCGTTTTGTTGAGTCTGGTTGTGTTCCGGCTCTGCAGTAGCAGCAGGGTCTTTCATCCATACCTGAAAGGTCTAACCCTCTAATATGTGTGGCGCACAAATAGTATACATCTGTTCACACAAAGAGAACTTCCTGTCTCTCGTCAGATTAGTAATGTCCCATAAATAGATCTGGGAGTCTTTTCCTCTGCTTCTCTGCACACCTGAAAAAACAGGAAATGGATTAATGAATCTGCCACTGGATGTTTATTTTTATTTTTAGATTAAATAAAATAAAAATTCAGACATATTTCATAAAATGTATCAAAACTATGTATCTGTTTAATTATGGCTAGGTTAAATACATCCCTTGTGAAAAGGTAACCAAATATAATGTTTTCGGAAATGTTAATTGTAATGAAAATTATTTTTAACTTAAATTAGCTCCGCTCCTGGGGACACATTGTCCTGTAGAGTTTAGCTCCAGCCCTAATCAAAATACCTGAACCAGCTCATTAAGATTGATTCCTGGATCAGAGATTGTTTTATTTTAGGGAGATGAGAGGGTCTGTATCTCTTACCATTGGAGAAAGCGTAATGGCTAACTTGATCACGTGAGGCACCTCAGCCTATCGTGTAATGGCAAAGTTTTATGACAGTCAGTTGCAGTTTATGTTAATCAGTTAATCAGTTAAAAAAACATTATATCATCATAATTAGGCACACAGCAGTCATAAATCATTACAATACAAGATTAACCTGGCAGCGACAGAAAGAACGCTTCATCAACAAAAGTTACGGTGGCCGTCAGGAAAAGATAGCCAGTTAAGCAATGAGGTTTCTTTACAAAGATAAATTAAGAAATTAGGTTTACTTTATTATTCAGTAAAATTATATGTTATTGCGAATATTATTGTTACTTGTTCATCATTGTGTCAGTGTTTAATTCAGTGACTTCCTTGCACGAAGAACAACATAGTGACGAAACGCATTTGTCCATTTAGGGCCACTGTAGAAACATGTCGGCTCAATGTGAGAGGACCCGCAGTGTATGTAGATAGAAATGGCTCATTCTAAGGTAATAAAAACATAACAGTTCATAAAGAAAGGTCTTTATGCACCACTGAAAACATAGTTATGTATATGATATTGCATTTCTGTCAACGGATCCTCCTAAATATTACCACAATATTAACAAATAAATAAATTTTCTCTTTATTCATTAAAATGCATAATATCAACGTCATAGGTATACATGCAGTTATAATAGTCATTACAATTCAAGTCTTAATCATAACTGGTAAAACCTGAGAGCCAAAGAAAGAAAACCAAATAAAGTATTTTTTACTTTCTTTAGACAATATACAATATCACTCAATATTACTATTAAATACTATGGTAATGCCGTAAATGAGTCTTACCTGTCGCAACATTCCCTGCTCTACCTTTTATTGGTGGTAGAGGCGCAATGGATAAGACACATGCCTTTGGTGTGAGAGACCCGGGTTCGAATCCACTGTGAGACACCAATGTGTCCCTGAGCAAGACACTTAGCCCCTAGTTGCTCCAGAGGCGTGCGACCTCTGACATATATAGCAATTGTAAGTCGCTTCGGATATAAGCGTCAGCTAAATGAATAAATGTAAATGTAAATGTAAATGTATTATACAATAATCTTTTTATCAAAGTAAAATCTACATATCGTTCCCAACAAAAGTAATGTTTAGCATAAAACATGTTGAAGATTAGTGGACAGGCAGACGATTAAGCTATTTCCTCACAAGCGGTTTATTCGGTATGGTGAAGCCTCTTCTCCATTGACATCCATTTAAAGAAACGGCCTCTGGTCTCCTTCCCTGCGTATCAACAACAGCCGAGCGTTACCATTAGCCGTTACGCTTTTTTGGCTAAAAGTTGCAGACTTGATTTAAGACTTTAGTACTCATTTATATGTAAATCCATAATTACTTTTGTTTTCTTTGAAATGTGATTAAAGTGTGCTACTGTCACAATCACGTTAGTTTGGACTTGTGTTTCATCATCTGCCTTAATCATTAATTTGTTGTCACGGACACTAATTCCGTTCAGCTGTGCACTCAATCACCATCATTATCAAGTGTATGTTCG
This sequence comes from Leuciscus idus, assembly GCA_021554675.1. NCBI lineage: Eukaryota > Metazoa > Chordata > Actinopteri > Cypriniformes > Leuciscidae > Leuciscus > Leuciscus idus. The sequence continues at coordinate 23,503,506 of CM038638.1, read as the reverse complement.
GTTCTGTTTCAGTTCAGTGTCTGGTGTCATCTATTGTGGATGTGTTGTATGTTGCTCTGTTTGTTTGGATTACCCGTTGGATTTATTAAATATTACCTATTGCCTTCATCTTCGAGTATGTTTATACATCCAGCCCCGAAAAGAGCTGAAAAAAAGAGAATGTATAGTTAAGTGGCAGGATCCTGTTTACAATTATTTGGCTCAGATTTGGCGCAATTGTTGTTGATCTGAAGGGATGGAATGTTTGCTTACTTCTCATGGCTTGTGGAATTGTTTTTCTCTTGGAACTTGAACAGGAATTTAGATACTGCCTGCTCTAATTAATATCAGATGTGAGGGATCAAGGGAAAAGAGAGAATAGACCACAATGCACAGCAGTAAGTCATTTATTTGTGTGTGACCACAGTAATGGAATAAAGAACAGACAGTATTATAGACTGACAGAAGAATGTATTGATATCACTGTCAATGAGTCCATTCATCTGGAGGAGCAAATAGTATTCAATGTCCAAGGTCAGACCATGAACAGGCAGCTGCTGTCACACACATTTTTTCTACTGTATTACATAAAGTGGGCTCATATAGGGAGGAACTCTGTGGAAGCTCTTGAATTATAATACTGATGCCAACCTTCCCCTCTGTGACCTCTGACCTCCAACCCTACAACATGGTTCAGCTGACACAGATATTTTAAACTATGGTTTAGAATTCACTAGCTGTCTTGTGGGTTTATCTTATGAAACACTTGCGATGTTCAGGCACTTAAGTTTAAGTATATGACGACTTTACTACTTCAGCCTGTAACAATTAGCGATTAGGGAAGGGAATTAGTATTTATTATAAATATTTCTATTTAAGAGGTAACTTGCAGTTGGCAATTAATGTGTTCAGATGTAGAGAAAGGTGATCTAGTATTAATTTGTTAACACTTTAGAATAATGGTCATTCATTATTAAGTATCTATGGAAGTAATATAGGACAAATGAGCAGTACTACATTAAAGGGATAGTTCATCAGAAGCTCATCCGTTTATGCTTGACGAGCGAGAACAAACCTCTTGTGGAAGCTCAAACGTGCTGCATAACACGAGAATGAACCTCATTGGTTCTTGAAGTTCAGACATGCAGGGTAACACGAGAATGAACCTCATTGGTTCTTGCAGAGGCTAAAACATGCTGCGTAACACGAAAATAAACCTCATTGGTTCTTGCGGAAGTTCAAACGTGCTGCGTAACATGAGAATGAACCTCATTGGTTCTTGATGAAGCTCAAACATGTTGAGTAACATAAGAATGAACCTCATTGGTTCTTGATGAAGCTCAAACGTGCTGTGTAACATGAGAATGAACCTCGTTGGTTCTTGCAGAAGTTCAAACTTGCTGCATAACATGAGAATGAACCTCATTGGTTCTTGATGAAGCTCAAACATGTTGCGTAACATAAGAATGAACCTCATTGGTTCTTGCGGAAGCTCAAACGTGCTGCTTAAACCCAAGAATGAACCTCATTTGTTCTTGCTGAAGCTCAAATGTGCTGTGTAACACGAGAATGAACCACATGGGTTCTTGCTGAAGCTCAATCGTGCTGCGTAACACGAGAATTAACCTCATTGGTTCTTGCTGAAGCTCAAACTGCTGCTCAACACTTTCTTTTCTTTCTTTTGTTTATTTATGTAGCACTGCTAAATACAATTGAGGTTGCCCAAAGTGCTTTACATGAAAATAAAAAGAATAAAACATAAAACATAAAACATACATATTAACAAATCTCATACCACAGACACCACGGGCCTGTACCATGAAGGTAGCTGAACAAACTCGGGGTTACAGGATTAGTTTTGAGTTGACAAAACCAAACCGATGCAATCAGGCTTTATTGGTACCATGATGCAGCTCATCAACTTTCTCTGTCAACTCAGGCTTTGATCCTTAAGCTATGATTACTCCACGCGCGCGTGCACATAAAAGAGTGACGTCGACACTGAACAACCAATCGCGGGTAGAGCGAGAGCGATATATTTTTCCGCGGAGGAGCAAGAGATAATCATTCAGAATTACGGTGAATTTAAATATGTATTTCAAGCTCGAAACAACGGTCTCTGCTGCCAAAGCAAGAGAAGACTGTTGGAGAAAGATTGCTGATTGTTAATGCGTAAGTTAAACAAATACGTTCTATATTTATGTAAAATTATGTATGTATATATGTATGTGTAGCCTATAGGCTATGTGTAATATAGCGTATAGCCTATTTTTATAATATATAAAAAATGTGCATGTATGTACTAAGAAAGATTAATATTCATTGAGTTTTAGATGCAACCCCAACTCCAAATGTTCTTGGCAGCAGATAAAGACAAAATATAAAAATATAATTCAAAGTGGTGAGTATTTACCACAACCTGTTATTACTTTTGTGAACATTTTATCACAAACACTTGTTTGCAGCAAACATAAATAAAGAATTAAATTCAGAAAACCAGAATACACTGTGGGCTGTGGCGGAGGAGTTGGCTCTGAGTAGGCAATAAGGGACGGCCGATTATGGATGGGATTACAGGTGCTGTACAATCTGACCCTGGTGCTGGCTCCTCTAAGCTAGTAACACTGGGTACGTGTGCAATGCATTACTACTTTTTTTAAGTTTTAAATATGGCTGACTGTATGTTCTGTAGTAGAGGGAAATACAGTGTCCCTGCTGAAGCAAGCACACATTCACACAGTCTCCCACACAGAGGTCAGTATGCAGCAGACAGAACACCAAACATAACCTGCTTTACATTGGCCTATTTTTATTTATTAGGGTGGAGGAAATGATGAAGACACTCTGTCTGTGTGTTCTCAGACAGTTGCTGATGTGAATGCACTGGGCTTTTTATTATGGCAAACATTTGAATGTGTGGCATAAAAAAGGGAGTGGCCCTTACACATCTCTTTTATTGTAGGATTTTTCACAACCTGCCCCAGAAACTGAGGCCTCTACCTCAATGGCCTTCAGAAGAAATGTGTAAGGATTTAAAACCCTTGACAAATTACAGTCAGTCCTGTGTTTGTAGGAAGTCAAGGAACTTTTTGTGATTTGATGAGCCTCCAGAAAACTTGTAATGATCATGTTTGTGGTGGAATTGTTTCAGGTGGAAACAGACTCAGTCAGGGCCATGTACAAAAGGAGTCTTGAACTAGACTGCACACTAAAGGAGACTTGAACTAGACTGTTCACTAAAGGAGACTTGAACTGCACACTAAAGGAGACCTGAACGGTTCACTAAAGGAGCTGGACTGTGAGCTGAGGAGGCTCCAAAAAAAAAAAAAAAAAAAAATGGAGATCAAACAGCTGGATAAAACTGATCTCAGTATGTGAACTTATTTAACCAAGTAACACTTTAGTATGAATATTTATTAATGCAACTTTCTCTTGCTCTCTTTCTCCCTCCCATCCCACAAAACCAATAAAAAAGTTTGAGACGTATCTGCAGTTTCAATGTGCTTTTATTAAGTGTAATATTGTATGGTGATTGCATCTACATCTGCACCACCTGGGTGGTCCGCTCTGGTGACTCTGAAGCGCCGAACACAGTTGAAACGTGCCTTTAGGATGCCAAAGGTCATCTCTATCTTCACTCTGGTTTTACTGAGGGCCACATTGAAGCGGTGCTGTGGCCCTGTCTGAGGGTCATGATAGGGGGTTATTGTGTAGGTTTTTCTATCTCAGTTCAAATTAAGTGTTTTGTACTGTACCAAATTTAACTTGCTTTCCTCAAAGCGCTGACACAGCACAGACTCACAGAAAATGTGTGAGTTAAGCACTGGAGCCAGGCCATTTGGCATCCAAACTTGTGATCATACGTTCATGACCACAAGTTGTCTGCAGATGAAATGTTTAGTAGATCATTGTTATATCTGTTAATGTTACTATTAATTTAAAGATTCATCTCACAGAAAATAATCATCTCACATATTCACATCATCTCTACCTGAACATTAAGGCTGTGATAGGACTTCCTATTAACATAATCTGCCTCATGTTCCCCTATAGAGCAGTGGCGATTGGAGCAATAGACTGCATACATGTTGCAATGACTCTAGGGAATCCTATCATAAGATTAACAGAATAATAATAAAAAATATTAAAAATAATTCTTAACATGTATTGTATAGTAAATTTGTGAAATTTGCTCTTTTTTTTAAATAAATAAATAAATGTGATGTCACCCTATCAATATATCTTACCGGCAATTTTATAAAAGCCCTCTTTTATGGACATGGTCGATAAATGTCCAGGGAACACTATTAATGAAACTATTCATGTACTCCTGCAGAGCGAGGACCACCTTGCGAATGGTTCGACAAACCGTCTTTTCCCCTAGCTTCTGTGCGTCACCCACCGTGCAAGTATGTACCACTTGCAAAAAAACGCAACGCAATACCATTTGCGGTACAGTAAGTGCATGAATTCGACGTGTTCAATTCTTTATGTGCGGCTCAAGAAGTTCGCAAAGATAAGACATTGCTTCCGCGGAAAATCTGTATCTTTCATACAAGTAACTATCAGGAAAGGCAAGGGGATTTTGTCTGGCTAAAAACTCTTTCTCTACGAAGTGCTCGTCTAACAATTTGCGCTGAGATGTCCACCGGATTTGGAAGAAAAGGTGAAGTTATTGCAACAGACACTGGGAATAAGTTACGTCACCTATATGTTTCTTTGCTCTCAGCTGATTGGTCAAACTTCAGTCTGAGATCTTGAATCCAGAACATAACTTGCCCCGGAGCAGGTTAGCCGTGCAGCGTAAGATACCATGGCGACGAACACCGATTAAAGCCAAGCTACTTTCATAGTACCTAAAACCCAGGGTTGGCGAAAATTAAACTGAAACATAGCTGGCTAGCCACCTAAACCGGCTTCATGGTATAGGCCCCACATATACCACATTGAGATTACCTGTTATAAGTGGTCAATAAAAAATTGCACCTTGAGCAAGTTCCTGAATACTGATAAAGATTTAGCAGATCTAATAGATAGATCTCACACGAGAATGAATCTCATTGGTTCTTGCTGAAGCTCAAACGTGCTGCGTAACACAAGAATGAACCTCATTGGTTCTTGATAAAGCTCAAATGTGCTGTGTAACACAAGAATGAATGTTATTGGTTCTTGCAGAAGCTCAAACGTGCTGCTTAAACCTGAGAATGAACCACATTGGTTCTTGCTAAAGCTCAAACGTGCTGCTTAAACGTGAGAATGAACCACATTGGTTCTCATGCGTCAACCGAACATGCTTGAGCTTCTTTTTGCCATATCTGATGTGTGAGTTGATGAATGTTTATATGTGAATAAAAGCATAAATTAAATCTGTTCAACATATTAAGCGATCGAGTCTCTTCAGAAATTTTGGACTAAACCGCTCAATTCATATGTATGTTAGACCCTATACCGACTAAGCTATTGAAAGAGATGTTTCCAGAGGTCATAGATCCTCTTCTTAATATGTGACCCTGGACCACAAAAGCAGTCACATGGGTCAATTTTTTTAAATTGAGATTTATACATCATATGAATGTTGAATAAATAAGCTTTCCACTTATATATGGTTTGTTAGGATAGGACAATATGTGGCCGAGATGCAACTATTTGAAAATCTGGAATCTGAGGGTGCAAAAAAATCTAAATCCCCTTTAAAGTTGTCCATTTATGTTCGCTATTGTGCTGCATTCACTCACTAAAATACATTTGTATATATTTACGGTAGGAAATTGATCAACTTGATCCTACAGAATTAGTCAATTACAGGCCGATCTCGAATCTACCTTTTCTGTCAAAGAAACTAGAAAAGGCAGTATCCTCACAACTATGTTCCTTTTTAGAAAGAAATGGTATCTGCAAGGATTTCCAGTCAGGATTTAGACCATATCATAGTACTAAGACAGCTTTCAGAGTCACAAATGGTTTGCTCTTATCATCCAATCGTGGTTGTATCTCTCTATTAGTGTTACTCGATCTTAGTGCTGCATTTGATACTATTGACCACAACATTCTTTTAAATAGACAAAAAAATTATGTTGGCATTAGTGGAATTGCATTAAATCATACTTATCTGACCGTTATCAGTTTGTAGCAGTAAATGAAGAAATGTCTTATCGATCACAAGTTCAGTATGGAGTACCACAAGGCTCAGTACTAGGACCATTGCTGTTCACTCTGTACATGCAACCCTTCACTGCAGTTTGTGGCGGGGGAGGCGTGGTTCAGCGAGGTCTGCGACAAGAGAGAGTGGAGAGACGAGCGGCGGTAAGTAGGTCAAGTGCAAAATGACTTACACCTGTGTCTCGTTGCAGTAATTGGCGTGGGGAGACCGTATAAAAGCCAGACTGGAACCAGCGATCAGAGAGAGAGGGCTGAGGACTCGTGGTATCGTGGAAAGAGGACTCTTAATGAGGAAGACAAACGCTGTCGAGTATTTTGAACTGTGGAATGAGATTTATGTTTGACGCGCATGTGGCGCGATTGTGATCTGAGTTTATTTAATAAAATACCCACGAGCCTCAGCCAGCCGACCCCGGTCTCCTTCCTTCTCACACACACAGAAACAAGGGAAAATACTACACTGGTGCCGAAACCCGGGAAGGAAGGAGAACGCCGCCGCCAAGATGCAAACTCCGTCAGGAACATCGGGAACGCCATTTGCGGACATCATCACATCGCTTGCGGGTCTACATCAGGAAAACCATCAAGCCCTGCTGGACTTGCGGGCGGATCAGGAACATCGGTTTCAAGCCATGATGCAAGCCCAGCAGGAGGACCGCGAGCTGTTCCGGAGCTTGCTGGACCGGGAGGTTCAGACGGAGTCGGCTTCCCCCAGCTCCATCCCAGCCGCTCACATGTCTCACATGTCTCACATGTGAGTGGCCATCGACCAGCTGGCCGGTTCGGCTAATTCCACTGCTGTCGGGGGAAGCCCAGAAGGCTGCTCAACAACTGCCCGTCCAGAACCTCCTGCTATACGCCGATCTGAAACGAGCCATTCTCCAGAGGGTCGGCCTCAACCCAGAACAACATCGTCAACGCTTCCGTTCACTGGAACTGGCGGAAGCAGGCCGACCCTTTGTCTTGGCGCAGCAGCTCCAGGACTCGTGCCGCAAATGGCTGTTGGCCGGAGGAAGCGACGCCGAGGCCATCATCGACAAGGTGGTACTGGAACAGTTCGTGTCTCGACTACCGAAGAGGGCTGCCCAGTGGGTCCAGTGCCACCGGCCGGCGTCGCTGGATCTGGCCATCCAACTGGCGGAGGATCAACTGGCGGCGTGCTCCGGGGTCGGCGAACCCCTTCCATCAATATCTCTCTCTCTTTCTCCCCCTGTCTCTCTCTCTTTCCATTCCCCTAAGCCCGTTCCTTTTCCCAGGACCCGGTTCAATGGACCACCAAGGGCACCTCCCCGCTGGAAGGCTGGAGCCGAGGTTCCAGCCGGGTCACGAGGATCCGTCAGGGGAGGGGGGCCGGTGCATGCTGAAGGCCTCGACGCGGTTCCTGCGCTCTCCCCACGCCAATTCCTTGACCCACTTCCTGCCACTAGGGTGGCGGGGAAGCCTGGGCCGGCCTGTTGGCATTGCGGGGATCCAGGCCATTTCGTGGACCGCTGCCCGGTCATGGAGGTTGGGACATTGGTCCGGATCCCGGACGTCCCGCAGGCCGCCCCCGATCAAGCCGGGTTATACCAGATACCTGTGAGTATTAAGGGGGGTACCTATCAGGCCTTGGTGGATTCAGGTTGTAACCAGACCTCCATCCATCAAGGCCTGATACAATCCGGGGCATTGGATACGGGCCGCATGGTTAAGGTGAGGTGTGTGCATGGGGATATAGTGGAATACCCCTTAAAAGCCATCACTATTAAATTCAGGGGACAAAACCATTGTGTGGAGGTGGCAGTTAGCCCGCGCCTCCGGCATCCGTTAATTTTGGGAACGAATTGGCCAGCTTTTGAACAGTTATTGGGATGTTTGACAACGGATGCCTCTGGGGAAAAGAAAAGGCGGGGAAGGGGGGCGAGCGCTCAGGTTGGAGAGGCTGTTCCTGGACCCAGCGGAACTGTTTCAGAGGAACCGAGCGGCTTGGCGAGGCTAAACCTCTCCAGTCGCGATGACTTTCCCCTGGAACAGTCCCAAGACGAGACGCTCAAACATGCGTTTGAACAGGTCCGTTCCATCGATGGGCAGATCCTCCAACCTGACCGCACGCTCTCCTATCCTTATTTTGCCATTATTAAAGACAGGTTGTAATGAGTGACCCAAGACACTCAGACAAAGGAAGATACAACCCAATTGTTAATACCACGGAGCCGTCGGGAAATGCTTTTCCAGATGGCGCATTGTAATCCGATGGCGGGGCATCTAGGAATGACAGCTACGTTAAATCGTCTAATGACCCGATTCTTTTGGCCGGGCATTCACGAGAACGTGCGCAGATGGTGCGCGTCGTGTCGGGAATGTCAGTTGGTAAACCCACCGGCCGCCCCAAAAGCGCCATTGCACCCTCTACCTCTTGTGCAGGTCCCCTTCGAAAGAATTGGTATGGACCTCATCGGGCCATTAGAACGGTCAGCACGGGGACATCGCTTTGCGTTAGTTATAGTAGACTACGCAACGCGATATCCCGAAGCAGTGGCGCTACGCACTATATCAGCTAAGAGTGTGGCAGACGCCCTGTTTCGTTTAATCTCCCGCGTGGGAATCCCAAAAGAGATTCTCACGGATAAGGGCACCGCGTTTATGTCACGCACGTTAAGCAAATTGTACGAATTATTGGGCATTAAATCGGTGTGTACCAGTGTCTATCACCCACAAACGGACGGGCTGGTCGAACGGTTTAATCGCACGTTGAAAACAATGATTCGTAAATTCGTACAAGAAGACGCGAAAAATTGGGACAGATGGCTAGAACCCCTCTTATTCGCCGTAAGAGAGGTCCCACAAGCCTCCACGGGGTTTTCCCCCTTCGAGCTTCTTTATGGACGTCAGCCCCGTGGGGTCTTAGACGTCCAAAAAGAAACTTGGGAGGACGGACGCTCGGATAGCAAAAATGAAATTCAGTATGTCATGGACCTGAGAGCAAAACTCCATACACTGGGGCGGCTCTCTATGGAGAATTTGCTTCAGGCTCAGGACAGACAAAGCCGGCTGTATAACAGGGGAACAAAGCTTCGAGAATTTGCACCGGGAGATAAAGTACTCATTTTACTACCAACCTCCAGCTCCAAATTGTTAGCGAAGTGGCAAGGACCCTTTGAGGTCACACAGCGGATAGGAGATCTCAATTATGAGGTAATACGAACAGACAGAGGCGATTCACGGCAAATCTACCATCTCAACCTCCTAAAAAAATGGAGTGAGGAGGAGTCAGTGTTGCTTGTGACGGCAGTGAGTGGAGAGGAGGATCTCGGGCCAGAAGCGATCATCAAAGAAAAATCTCTCGCCCTGGCCCCGGGGGGGGATCACCTCTCGCCCTCGCAGCTCACTGACATCACAAGATTACAAAGAGAGTTTGCAGATGTGTTTTCGCCCCTGCCTGGTCGTACTAATCTGATTCAGCACCATATTGAGACAGAGCCGGGTGTGGTGGTTCGCGGCCGGCCATACAGATTGCCTGAACACAAAAAAAAAGTGGTTCAGACGGAATTAGAGGCAATGCTGGAGATGGGAGTAATTGAGGAGTCCCACAGTGACTGGGCGAGCCGATAGTTTTAGTTCCTAAAACGGACGGCTCGGTACGGTTTTGTGTGGACTATCGCAGGGTGAATGCAGTGTCGAAATTCGACGCTTATCCAATGCTGCGGATTGACGAGCTGCTTGATCGGTTAGGTACGGCTCGTTTTTATTCGACACTGGACTTAACGAAAGGATATTGGCAGATCCCCTTATCTCCCATGTCCAAAGAAAAAACAGCCTTCACCACGCCGTTTGGATTACACCAATTTGTGACACTTCCTTTCGGGCTGTTCGGGGCCCCGGCCACGTTTCAGCGTCTCATGGACAGAGTTCTGCGGCCCCATGCTCCGTATGCCGCTGCGTACTTGGATTATATCATCATCTACAGTAATGACTGGCAGCGGCATGTGGAGCATTTGAGGGCCGTCCTCGGGGCGCTGAGACAGGCGGGGCTAACGGCCAACCCGAAGAAGTGTGCAGTTGGGCGGGTGGAGGTAAGGTATCTGGGCTTCCACTTGGGTCATGGGCAGGTGCGTCCCCAAATTGACAAGACAGCAGCAATTGCAACCTGTCCCAGACCTAAGACCAAAAAGGAGGTGAGGCAGTTCCTGGGGCTGGCGGGATATTGCAGAAGGTTTATTCCTGGCTATTCGGACCTCACCAGCCCGCTGACTGACCTCACTAAAAAGGAGGTACCAGATACGGTCCAGTGGACGGAGCAGTGCCAACAGGCTTTTACCCAGGTTAAGGCTGCTCTGTGTGGCGGACCGCTCCTGCACTCTCCTAATTTCTCTCTCCCTTTTATGTTGCAGACTGACGCGTCGGACAGGGGGCTGGGCGCTGTCCTGTCCCAGGAGGTGGAGGGGGAGGACCGCCCGGTGCTGTACATTAGTCGTAAGCTCTCAAAGAGAGAGACTAAGTACAGCACCATAGAGAAGGAGTGTTTGGCCATCAGATGGGCGGTTCTCACCCTTCGCTATTACCTCCTGGGGCGGGAGTTCACCCTCTGTTCGGACCACGCGCCCCTGCAGTGGCTCCACCGCATGAAGAACACCAACGCACGGATCACCCGTTGGTATCTAGCTTTACAGCCTTTTAAGTTCAAGGTGATCCACAGGCCGGGGGCGCAGATGGCTGTGGCTGACGGATGGCTCCCCGGCCTGAGTCGGGCGGTGGGGGGGTGTGGCGGGGGAGGCGTGGTTCAGCGAGGTCTGCAACGAGAGAGAGAGTGGAGAGACGAGCGGCGGTAAGTAGGTCAAGTGCAAAATGACTTACACCTGTGTCTCGTTGCAGTAATTGCCGTGGGGAGACCGTATAAAAGCCAGACTGGAACCAGCGATCAGAGAGAGAGGGCTGAGGACTCGTGGGATCGTGGAAAGAGGACTCTTAATGAGGAAGACAAATGCTGTCGAGTATTTTGAACTGTGGAATGAGATTTATGTTTGACGCGCATGTGGCGCGATTGTGATCTGAGTTTATTTAATAAAATACCCACGAGCCTCAGCCAGCCGACCCCGGTCTCCTTCCTTCTCACACACACAGAAACAAGGGAAAATACTACACAGTTGTACATGCAGTTTTCACTGTTATGCTGATGATACTCAGCTCTATATTTCTTCACGCCCTGACGAAACTTACCAATTCACAAAATTAACGGAATGCATAGCGGATATAAAAAAACTGGATGACTAGTAATTTCCTACAACTTAATTCTGAAAAAAACAGAGATTCTAATTATTGGACAAAAAACTTCCTCACATAATAACCTAGAAAACTGTCTAACACACTTGATGGCTGCTCTGTCAAGTCTTCGTCGTCGGTTAGGAACCTAGGTGTGCTCTTTGATACCAATCTTTCTTTTGAAAGTCACATTCTAGTATCTGTAAAACCGCATTTTTCCATCTTAAAAATATATATAAATTACGTCATATGCTCTCAATGCGGAATAATTAGTTCATGCATTCATGACATCAAGGCTAGATTATTGTAATGCTCTTATGGGTGGTTGCCCTGCACGCTTAATAAACAAACTACAGTTGGTCCAAAACGGAGCAGCTAGAGTTCTTACCAGAACCAGGACGTATGACCATATTAGCCCAGTTCTGTCAACACTGCGTTAGCTCCCTATTAAACATCGTATAAATTTTAAAATATTGCTGATTACTTACAAAGCACTAAATGGGTTAGCTCCCCAGTACTTGAGTGAGCTCTTAACGGATTATAGTCCTTCATGTCTATTGCAATCTCAAAATTCCGACCAGTTGATAATACCTAGAATATCAAAATCGACTGTTGGCGGTAGATCCTTTTCCTACTTAGCACCAAAACTTTGGAACAGTCTTGCTTACATTGTCCGGGAAGCAGACACACTCTGTCAGTTTAAATCTAGACTAAAAACACATCTCTTTGACCTAGCATACACGTAACACATTATAGACTTCTATAATTCAATTTTAGGCTGCATAGATTAGGTTAGCCGGAACCGGTAACACTTCCAATAAATCCTGATGTACTTGTTACATCATAAGAAGAATGGCATCTACGCTAATATTAGTCTCTCTCTTTATCCCGAGGTTTACCGCATTCCGCCGTATCTAGGCCGTATCCAGATCTGAGGAAGGACCTGCGCCTGGACACGACGACAACGCAGTCCTGAAGTGTCAACTAATCTCTCCCCTGTGAAGACCTCCTTCCCTTCCCTTTAACTCTGCACAGATAAAACATTGTCAAAAATAATTACAGTTCACATGGCTAAGCGGAAGCGATAAATAATTCTGTATTATACATTTTTAAGCCAGACAAGTAATTTGTTGAAGTCAATTTCTAAAGAAAGACTACAGACCTGCGCACATATATATTCAAACGTGAATTCCTACAGACTAAACACGTAATACGCATGTGCACGCCATCAGCATTTTTGAAGTTTGCACAGAGATAACTTTTTTGCCCCAAAATTTTTCAAGACCTGCACCTTGGATCCTATTTCAAGGTTTGCGTTCTCGAGCCACCAGGCACTGTTGTTGTGTGAATGAGCGGGCCGGAGCACGTTGAGGGTTTTCTGTTAGAACGGTGTCGTGTAAGCGGCCCCTAAGTTAATAACTTATGATCTTTGCAACGGAAGTGAATCAATCAAAACTAACTTTAGCTGGACAATAACTTTATTCTAGAGCTGCTGTGAAGCCAAAACAATCTCTGTTACTTTAATTTCCTATTATCCCTGTAAAGCTGCTTTGAAACAATCTATATTATTAAAAGCGCTATATAAATGAAGGTGACTTGACTTATGGGTTTGGAACAACATGAGTATGAGTAAATGACAATTTTCATTTTTGGGTGAACTAACCTATCTTTAACTGCTATCCTAACTAAAACTTTTCAGCTACTACAATAAACTAATATGGAAACAAGTTGAACTAATTAGTAAGTAATATAAAATTTTGGACTAAGTTAGTTCCGAATTACCAATTAATTACTATTCACAACATTATCTTGTGTCTGAGACAAAAGCAATCATCTTTTTTTACTCTGATTATAGTAATAAAATGCATCACTAACTATTCACATGATACCTAATCACTCTGGATGCATTACTAGTAATCTGGACCATTATTCAGAAGTGAAAAATATCTTCACTTTAAAATAATGGTCCAGATCTTGAAGATCTTTTTTTTCTTTTAAACACAGAACATGATCATAAAATGCATCATAATTATGTTATGTTACAAGTGTTACTCAAAAACCTTCCACAGACAGTAATGCATGGTTAAATGACTCAATAGGGCCCTATTTTAACAATCTGAAACACAAGTATCAAGCGCGAAACGCAAGTAACTTTGTGGGTGGGTCTTGGGCTATTATACCGGCGGGATAAATGACTCTTGCGCCTGACGCAAATCTAAAATGGGTTGGTCTGAAGTAGCTTCATTATTCATAGGTGTGGTTTGGGCGTAACGTTAAATAAACCAATCAGAGCGACATCTCACATTCCCTTTAAGAGCAGGCGTGCTTGTTCCATGGCGGATTGCTATTATAACGGCGGATTTTCCAGGCGCACACCAGGAGCGGTTCACAGCTGCGTCAGGGCCATAAAAGACAGAGAGGTGACATTGTATGGGGATGGGAGAAACCCACCCAAATTAGCTTCGGTTAAACAGGCGTATAATAATTTGGGTAAATGTGTAAGCTAGATTTATGCCTATTTTTTCACATCTTCATGGACACAACAATGATTTCCCTCGTGTGTTAATATTTTTCCTTGTAATAATGTATGGTTTTCTAAAAATGAGAACTGCTGCGTCTGTGTGTAGATGAGATAAGCAAAGTGCATGCCCGTTGTGCACACGCTACATTGATTATGGCCAAGCATGTGCCCTTAAAATAGCATATGAATAACATGCGCAACGTGCCACTGACTTTAGACTAGGTTTTTCCTGGTCAGTGGCGGAATTGTTTTCTAAACCTGCAAAATAGCACCAGGGAACATTTGCGCCGGAACACGCCTCCTCTTTGCGCTGAACCGCCCCCGGGAGCACAAGTTCATTTCCTAATTTACCGACGTGCGTCTGTGGAGGGAAAAGTCTGCTGTGCGCGGGTGCAAAATAGGAATGATACATGCGTCGGTGTACAAAGTCAATTGTGCTGGGTGCAAGATAGGGCCCAATGAGTGATAATTCAAATAATAATGTGTTTATCAGGAGCCAATTGGTCATGCAATGTTGAAATCTTGAGCAAACACTTCTTAAAAGTGAAATGATTTCTGAAAATCCAGTAATCAAATGCTGTGTGGGTCTCAGTTTTCAGTGATCGTCTCATGACTAGTGGCTGGTATGTGTGTGTGAAATTCCACAAACCTGGAAAACCTTATAAACATATATTAGCAGTAAGTTTTTTTTTGAAAGGAACATTTAAAAGATAAAATAGTAGTATGGACAATCAATGAATTATGAGTAATTTACTGCCATTGTGAAAATAACATGTAATCATGTCATCCATATAAAAAGTAACTGTAGAACGAATAAGAGTATTTTAAAACGTAATATATTCTACTAACAAGAACTTAATTTTTGGAATCTGATTACATAATCCTTACATGTAATGAGTTACTACCCAGCACTATGTATAAAGAGCTAGGCTATAGACATAAGGGACTTGACTATTATACTTCCTCATACTGATAACTTGTATAATATTTATTTACTCTGTACTGTTTGTAATACTGTTGATGTGAACATACTTACTTGCTCTTTGTCTGTTTAATTGTAGACCCCAAATTCCAACATGCATTCAAAAATTCCTCCCTAAATCCTTGAACTTGGACATCTGTCCATCTCCAACACACCCATCCATTTCTGTACCCAACCCGAATACTTTGAGCGCCACCTAGCGTAATTTAGTTGAATGATTGAATAACTAATGACAGACCAGGCAAAATCCCAGTAAAAGTATGGAGCCAGATCGGTCTCATTGATCCCTTTCAGAAAAACCACATAAATTTCACGTGTTCCACATGTGATCATAATAGTGGCTTTTGACATGTGGATCACGTTAACACGTGACAAATACAGCTTCACTGCTGTTACGTGTACCCTGGTGTTTTTTATGTGTAATGTATTGTTCTACCAGAAAGACTCGGGAGATAAAATGATATAACAAGTGTAAATTTATTAATAGCTCAGCAAGCATAATTTTATTAATTTTTTACAAAAAGTCTTTGGCGTAGGCCCCGTCCTTAGCAAGCAATGCGAGGGTAACGGAATCTGCAAATCCCGCCTGAAGATGAAGGCAGGGGCGCAGCCGACCCCCTGGAGGTAAAGGAAGGGACCATCCTGGTGGTGGTGGGGAGGATGGAGGGAAAGGACCATCTAGGAGGTGGTTGGGGAGGATGGAGGTAATTGGCGCCGTCAGTATCTGCGAACTCATACGAATGTAAGTACCATTCTTTTATACTGAGAGTGTTAACACATGATTGGTTAGAAGTGAGTTAATACATGACGCGCTGATTGAGTCTTCCTGGCAGAACTTAACGCTAAGCTTACATTTCTCGTTTCCTGTCCAGTGATGGTTGAAGTACCTTGTAGTTTTCCTTGTCAATAAGTTAGTTGAGATACATTTGCAAAGTTAGTTAGTAGAATGTCTAAAGAAAGTGTAACCCAAGACTATTATTTTGAAGTTATGAATCATGCTTACTAAGTTTTAAAAGTTCATAGCCTACTCATGACGTTTAATTCACATTTATTTTAATGACATTTTAGTGTTTATATATATAAAATCTATATTAGTTTCACTTCCTGTCTCCTGAGATAACTTCATCTGATCGATTTTTGAAGGCAGCATAGATGTATCCTTCGCTGCCTTTGATATCCCACAATCCTGTGTTTTCCATTCTGTGACAGTTGAGCTAGAAAAATAAAGATGGTGTCTAAAAGTTGTGGCTGGTCGTCAGTTTGTGTGTTAACATACATTTTTGATCAACTATGTCATTTCTAGCGAGAAATTACTATTGTAGTTATTAAATATTCACTTAGTTTTCACCAAAGCTCTATATTCTGCTGTAGATCATTAAACCGTTAAACACTGCCTCAGAAGTCTGTGCAAAGTCAGTTTTGTGAGGTCTCTTCCTGCACAAACGCTGCCTGCAAAGTCATTGCCTGATAGGGCAGCGAGGCAACAAGTCAGCTGCCTAAGTTTTTCTACACAGCCCATGATTAGCATGATAATGTCATCTTGGATGTGTCATTTGATCTCGAATGTAATAAGTGACGTACAAAGAACTTGGTCTTGCTTTGAGCGAATAGGAGGAATTTGGCCGGCAAGTTTGTCTTTGTAATCAGAGATTAAATAATTGATTCGTGACTGTAGCCATATGATTCAACATTAACATCACAATGTTTTGTATAGGCAGAGAGTATGTTGGAAATGTTACATGTGTCATTACCAAATTTACATAATGTAATAGGGTCTTGTTAATGTTTCCTCTAATCAGTCCACCAGGAGGAATCATGTGCAATTTTTATGGAACTAAAATAATGCCAAAAGTTTTTGAAACAAAAAAGCTTGTTGAATTGCACTAACTGAAAATAATATGCACTGCATTAACCGTGCTTGCATTTTAATGCATTGTATTTTTAGGGCTTGCATTTTTATGGACTGAAATTCAACATGGTTGTATATTTAATCTGTGCATATTTCAATTCGATATTCACCTTTCAGATTTCACTTCTAAAATATTCGGTCTATTTAAAAATATAACCTGTAATTTTCGATCGATTTTATTTCGCTTTACAAATTCACTTCCACAAATTCAGTGGTTCAAATTCAACAGAAAATTCAACATTTCACATCCGGGAACTGCAGGAAAAACAGTAGATTACGATTATTATAATCTTCATCTGCAGTAAATCTGTCTCACCAGTTAGTTAGTTAACTCGTGTTGATGAAGAACAGAGCAACAGTCAGTCATTTATTTATTTCATTCACAAAAATGGATTTACAGAAATGGAGCAAGCGGTAAAGCCACACTGTGCGATTTATAATAGTCCTTTACGATTGTTACTTGTCAGACTGTACGAACATGATCATTCGCTGTAAACCATGTCACACTGTAAGATCTCAGTTGTCATTAATGTCAGACTGTACGGCAGTCAAGACGCGTTAAAAACGGACGCACGCAAGAAAACTTGTCCGGAGTTTTACATCCTCAATCAATGACACATTCAGTGACAGTGTGCTGACACAAAAGACTCAAAAGCTGCGTTTATGTTTAATTCAATATCTTCACAGTTACTTCTGTGTACATGTATGCAGCTTTTTCTACTGTGAACAAGATAATAACGTAGACATATTTCTCTCGGTTGTTTAGTTTCCTTAACTTTATATCACAGCACTGTGCTGCAGTACTGGGAGTTCCCTCAATACCTCACACTCCGGGATTCCCCTGCAGTCCAGATATATGAAATTAACATCGATTATAAGATTAACGTAGCAAAATGGACTAATATAGTGATATAAAAGGCCAAACTCGCACCTTATTGTGAATGTAGGCTATACTAAATAGGCTTCAGGCAAGCAGATGACCTCTGGATATGAACGTGAAATTTTCAAAAAATTTAATTTGAAATTAAAATGTATTCCCAATGAAAAACGGGCATAAAGTTGGCTTGACATTGGATGTTCGATTTGCAAATTAAGGGACCGTGTAAATCATTTTATATGTCCTGACGGCAGGGGAATCCTGGAGTATGAGGTATTGAGGGAACCCCCTGTTGTACAGCTGCTTACATGTAGGTGTCACGAAATGGTAAACGAGAGTCGAGGATACAAATGCAGAGTTAGTTTATTAGTGACATGCAGGTATAGTACAAACACAAAAACTCAGGAACTCCAGGAAACAAGAAACACGGACAACGAACCAGCACAAGACTACAAACACAAGGAGGCTAAATAGGGGAACAAACAAAGGAGGGTAATGAGACAGACAGGTGGGACAAATTAACCAATAATCAGATAACAAGATGGGAGGGGCTAGACAATAGACACGAGCACATGGCCCAAAATAACAAAACACCCATGTGCAGCACAAGACAGGACAGGCATGTGACATTACCCCCTCCCTACGGAGCGGCTACCAGACGCTCCATAAGACCAGGGCGGGAAGGGAGGGACAGACCAGGGCGGGAAGGGCGGGAAGGGAGGGACAGACCAGGGCGGGACAAGGGGAATGGACAGTTCAGAAGGCCAGGGAGGCACACAAAGTTCGGGAGTCCAGGGCGGAGACGACAGTCCATCGGGCGTCCAGGGCGGAGACGACAGTCCATCGGACGGCCAGGGCGGAGACGACAGTCCATCGGACGGCCAGGGCGGAGACGACAGTCCATCGGGCGGCCAGGGCGGAGACGACCCCTCGGGCGGCCAGGGCGGAGACGACCCCTCGGGCGGCCAGGGAACAGGCACCGGCTCAGGAACAGACACCACCGGCTCAGGAACAGACACCACCGGCTCAGGAACAGACACCACCGGCTCAGACACCACCGGCTCAGGAACAGATACCACCGGTTCAGACACCACCGGTTCAGGAACAGATACCACCGGCCCAGGAACAGATACCACCGGTTCAGGAACAGATACCACCGGCCCAGGAACAGATACCACCGGCTCAGACACCACCAGCTCGGGCACTGGAACTGGCACCACCGACTCGGGCACTGGAACTGGCACCACCGACTCGGGCACTGGAACTGGCACCACCGACTCAGGAACAGACGCCACCGGCTCAGGCTCAGGAACAGACACCGGCTCGACGGCGGCCATCTTGTCAGGGGACACAGGCTCGGCGGCGGCCTTCTTGTCCGAAGACACAGGCTCGGCAGGCGTGACGTGAACAGGCTCGGCGGTGGTCATCTTGTCCGAAGACACAGGCTCGGCAGGCGTGACGTGAACAGGCTCGGCGGCGGCGGCGGCGGCGGCCATCTTGTCCGAAGACATAGGCTCGTGAACAGTCTCTGGCTGGGCAGACGTGACGTGAACAGTCTCTGGCAGGGCAGACGTGACGTGAACAGTCTCTGGCAGGGCAGACGTGACGTGAACAGGTTCGGCGGCGGCCATCTTGTCCGAAGACACAGGCTCGGCAGACCCACTGTGTCTCCTCCACGCATGCAATACCATTACTGCATAGAAGAGATGCACGGCCCTCCTGGCCATGGCAGGACTGATGATAGGGAATTCTGGGACCACCGGACTCGGGACCACCGGACTTGGGACCACCGGAACAGTTACGGAGGGAGCCTTTCTCCTCCTGTGTTTCGGGACCACCGGAACTGGGACCACCGGACTCGGGACCGCCGGAACAGTAACGGAGAGAGCCTTTCTCCTCCTCCTGTGTTTCGGGACCACCGGACTCGGGACCACCGGACTCGGGACCACCGGAACAGGCACGGAGGAAGTCTTCCTACCTCTCCTCCGTTTCGGGATCAGCGACGAAGGCTTTCCCTTCCACTGACTGCCATCTGCCGTGATACTCTCCTCCTCCAAAGTCCTTTGAGCGCACCTGGCAAAATACTCCAGCAAAGAAATAGAGGATCCTTTCTCCTCTCCTTGAGGAAAAATCTCACTCCGCTGTATCCACATTTTGGCTGGTTCGTTCTGTCACGAAATGGTAAACGAGAGTCGAGGATACAAATGCAGAGTTAGTTTATTAGTGACATGCAGGTATAGTACAAACACAAAAACTCAGGAACTCCAGGAAACAAGAAACACGGACAACGAACCAGCACAAGACTTCTTCTTCTTTCCAATTTTACGGCGGTTGGCATCCAGCTTTTTGGTGCATTACCGCCCCCTCTGCTCCGGAATATGGATCAGATAATAGATTTTATAATACAACTTTGTCCCTTCTCTTTCCTACACTTACATAACACTTATTCCCCTCAAATAAACACTCACACACAAAACACACTTTAATTATCAATTAAATCCTATTGAAAAGTCCCGCCTCCCTTAAAAATAACATCAATATTCTACTCTGAGTCCCATTTACTGCGCTTAATAACCCTTTTAATGTAATCTCCTGCACCCCAATCTGCCTCAACTTATTCTTCATTACCTGCCTCTGCATTTCATATCTCTTACAACTCATAATTATATGCTCCACTGACTCCTCTTCTCGACAACCCTCACACAACCCTGTCTGGTGCTTCCCTATCAACTTTAGTGTTTTATTCAGTGAACAGTGTCCCAACCTCAACCTCGTCATCACAGCCTCTTCTTTCCTATTCCCACTTCCCACCCTATCCCCTTTAACATTTCTCTGAATTTGGTATAAATGCCTCCCTTTCTCCTCTCTATCCCACTTCTCTTGCCATCTTTTATTTATTTTCTCCCAAATTATGCTTTTAACCTCTGCTTTACTAACATTAACCTGTACTTCTACATTCTCTTTTGTTAGCGCCCTTTTAGCCAGCCTATCTGCCATCTCATTACCTGTAATGCCAACATGTGCTGGCACCCACATAAATTTAACCTGACATCCCATATGACTTAACCTTGTGTTTAATTGAAGTACTTCATACAGGATATCTTGCCGAGCTTTTGAATGGAATGACCTTAAACTTGCCAAGACTGATAAAGAATCAGAACATATTAAAACCTTTTCCTGTCTTACCTTTTCCACCCATTGTAAAGCAATTAAAATTGCCATCATCTCTACTGTATATACCCCTAAATTATTAGATGTTTTTTTACAAATTTCTACTTCTTTCCCTGGAATTGCCACCCCAAACCCTGTTTCTTCTGTCTCTGGTTTTTTAGCACCATCTGTATAAATCTGCATAAATTCACTATAGTTCCCACTTACTCTATTGTTAAATATTCTTTTCAGATTAACTTCTTCCTTTTCTTTCCTTTTCTCCTCATGCACATACCAGTCTACCTCAGGCCATGTCATCTTCCAAGGGGCAATCTCTGGAAAAACTACCGTAGGACTTATTCTAAGATTAAATACTTCTAACTCTTTAGCTACATTATTTCCAATTCGACCAAAGTTTTCCTTTAACTTTCTTCCATTTTCCCAGCAATCCTGCAATACTGCTTTTGTAGGATGCGAGTCATTATGGCCCTGCAATCCAGCCCAGTAATTCGCCATCAGTTGAATCCTTCTTAATTCCAGTGGCATTTCTCCCATTTCCACTTGTATGGCAGGTACTGAAGAAGTTTTAAAAGCACCACAGCAAATTCTTAAAGCTTGATTCTGAATAACCTCCAACCTCATTAAAAGCGACTTAGCTGCAGACCCAACCACTATACTACCATAATCTAACACTGATCTTATCAGAGCCACATTTATACTTTTAAGCGATGAACGACTGGCACCCCACTCTCTTCCTGTCAAACATCTCATCACATTAATGACTTTCTTGCACTTATCTTCCATTTTCTTTATATGTTCTGCAAATGTCAACCTTGCATCTAAAATCACTCCCAAAAACTTAATGGAATTTACCCTCTCTAACTGTCTCCCATACATCATTAGCTTAATTTCTTCCTGAATTCTTTTCCTGGTAAAAAATACTGTCTGAGTCTTTTCTATTGAAAACCTGAATCCCCATTCATAAGCCCATTCCACCACTTTATCTATTGCTTTCTGCACCTTCCTAATTGTATACTCTATATTTCTTCCTCTTTTCCACAATGCCCCGTCATCTGCAAACAATGATGTTCCAATGTCTTCTGAAACATTTACAAAGACATCATTTATCATTATAATAAATAACAAAGGACTTATCACACTTCCTTGAGGTGTCCCGTTCCCAACCTCATATTGGCTTGACTCTTCTGCCCCTATTCTTACTTGAATTTTCCTACCAAACAGAAAATCTTTTATCCAGTTAAACAAATTCCCACCTATCCCTATTTTATCCAACTTGATTAATAACCCCTCCTTCCACATCATATCATAGGCCTTTTCAATATCAAAGAATACTGCAACTACAGTCTCTTTATTTACTTGTGCCCTTCTTATTTCAGTCTCTAATCTTACTACTGAATCCATTGTGTTCCTTCCCTTCCTAAATCCACTCTGACAACTTACCAGTAATCCTCTTTTCTCTATTTCATATGAAAATCTCTCTGTTATCATCCTCTCCATTATCTTACACAAGTTAGATGTTAGAGCAATTGGTCTATAACTTATGGGTTTACTTGGATCTTTGCCAGGTTTCCTAATTGGAACCACTACTGCTTCTTTCCATGCACCTGGCAGTTTTCCCTCCTTCCATATCTTGTTAAATACCTCCAGTAACTTTAATAGTGATCTTTCCCCAAGGTGTTTTAACATTACATAACACACCTGATCCTTCCCTGGAGAAGTAGGCTTTGCTCTTTTGATCGCTCTAACCAATTCCGCCAGAGAAAAAGCCTCATCAATAATACTACCAGTCTCTTCCTTCCTATTTAACGCATGCATATTTTGATTTAAAGTTACTGACCTTCTCCTTCTCTCTTCTTCTGATAAATTTTCTGAACTGTGTATCTTTGTAAACGCCTTTGCCATTATTTCTGCCTTTTCCAGATTAGTGACACCTATCTCCTCCTCTAATATCAACACTGGGTACTCCCACTGTCTCCTATCTCCACCCATCCTCTTTATCATTGACCATACCTTACCCACAGGTGTTGATCTTCCAATTTCATCACAAAATTTACTCCAACTCGCCCTCTTTACCTGTCGAATAGTTCTCACTTCTGCCTGCGCTTTTTTATACTGAATTAGTGACTGCATGTTATGATCCCTCTTTACTTGTTTAAACGCTTTATTTCTCTTCCTCACTGCCTTTTGACACTCTTCATTCCACCAAGGCACCAATTTTCTATTACCTCTATTTTTCCCTTTAGGAATAGCTTCTTCCGCTGCCATTATGATTGCTGAAGTAACTTGGCTATTAATCTCCTCTATACTTCCAGCTATATCAATCCTAGTCATTATTTCTTCACTCATCTTCTTGAATTTATCCCAGTCAGCTTTTTCAAATATCCACTTTGGGATCCTTTCTTCTACCCTTATTTCTTGTCTTCCACCTACTCTGCATATAACTGGGTAGTGATCACTACCCAGAGTATTTGTTTTCCAGACCTCCCATCTAGTATTTCCAGCCAGATTGTTAGACACTAATGTTAGGTCTAATGCAGATTCCATTCCTGTTACTAAATTTATCCTAGTTCCACTTCCATCATTCAGACTGACCAATTCTCTCTCGTCCATCAATTCTTCAATTATCTTACCATTTGCATCTGTTTGTACTCCCCCCCACAGAGGGCTATGAGCATTAAAATCTGCACACCAGACTACTTTTTGTCTATCCTGACCTTGAATACTTAATAAATGATCAATCATCATCCTTTTACATGGGTTATAATAGTTGATAACACTTATCCCCTCCCCTTTTTCCCACACCTCCACCGCTATATATTCCTGATCATCTCCCATTTCTATTAACCTATATGTCAATCCAAGCTTTATAAATGTGGCACACCCACCTCCTCCTCCATCAAACCTATCTTTCCTTAATACAGTATACCCATGTATTACAAAATCAAGATTTGGTTTCAGCCATGTTTCCTGTATACACATCACATCTGGTTTCTCTTCCAATTCATTTATGAAATGCTTAAATTCTTGACCATTAGCCATTAAGCTTCTAGCATTCCATTGTAAAAGAATTACCATTAAAATGATTAACCAACCCATGATGCCTCTTGACTTGACTGAATAGTCAGGTTCTCTCTCACGTCTTCCCATGTCAGCCCTACCAGTCCCAAATGATTAACTGCAGCTTTAACTATCAACTGGATTTTTTCATTTTTTGATTTCACTTCTGCAGTGCTATTTATCACCCCTGCTATGAATGTAACTAGATCTCTTTTTCCCACATACAATCTATCATTGGTTCTTTGATGTTGTACTTGTTCTTCCATAACCACTGGCTCTCTCATTTCATCTACCTTCTCTTTTGACACTCTTACAGCTTCAGCATAGGATATCCTTTTCTCCACTATTATCTTTTGAATATTAGTCTCCCGTCTCATAATTTCACACCCTCCATATGCCACATTGTGGGCACCTCCACAACTGCAACACTTTGGTGGAACCCCTGTACCACACTTCCCATATTCATGGTCTCCTCCACATCTAGCACACCTTCTCTGCCTATTACAATTCTTTGCTGTGTGCCCAAATCTCTGGCAGTTAAAGCACCTCATTGGCTTTGGTACAAACATCCTGACTGGATAACTCATAAAACCCAAGAATACTTTCGTTGGAATATGTTCTCCTTCAAATTCTACTGACACCGTTTCACTATCTCTCATCACTCCTTCCTTTGCTGACTTCAATCTTTGTACATTAAGTACTTTCCCTCCTTTTATATTCCTTTTTAATTCTTCCATGCTAACACTCATTGGCACCCCCGTTATCACTCCTGTGCTTCCACCTCCCATCCGAGCTCCTACCCTTCCTGTATTATCCACCTTGCATTTTCCTATCTCTTTAACTTTTAGCGCTTTTTCCATTTGCACTGCATCAGCACATCTCACCAATAAATTGCCATCATTTAGAACCTTTGCATATTCGATATCCCCTATCTTGTTTGCCAGAGTTGTTGTTAGCACTAGTGGGCTAACTTTCTTCATACTCCCCTGGTTCTTTTCATTAAATCTTATTATGACTACATACTTTTCCTCTCTTTCTCTTTGAACCATAACTTGCCCCTCTTCATCACTTCCTGTGTCATTATCTTTCTCATTTCTTACTCTTTTATTCCCTTTGATTCTTTTATCATTCATCCGTCTCCTACCTTCTTCCTTTTCTTCATCCTCTCCTTCATTATACATATTATTCCAGCCACCTACCTCCGATCCATTCAACCGCCTTTTCGAAAATCCGGCTATAGATTCTCACTGACAGTTCAACTACGCGTGAGACTCAACCTCTTGTCTGAGCTACAACCAAGCTCTCGCTCGCCTCCGATCCACTTGTCAGCTCCCAGCACAAGACTACAAACACAAGGAGGCTAAATAGGGGAACAAACAAAGGAGGGTAACGAGACAGACAGGTGGGACAAATTAACCAATAATCAGATAACAAGATGGGAGGGGCTAGACAATAACAAAACACCCATGTGCAGCACAAGACAGGACAGGCATGTGACAGTAGGCTACAAGTAACCATGAAGACATTGAATTAAACATAAGCACAGCTTTTGTGTCTTTACCAGCTTTTCCATATATATACTGGCCCTGATAATCATCACACATACACTTGCTTGCTCCATTTCTGTAAATCCGTTTTTGTGAATGAAATGA
Source organism: Leuciscus idus (assembly GCA_021554675.1). Classification (NCBI taxonomy): domain Eukaryota; kingdom Metazoa; phylum Chordata; class Actinopteri; order Cypriniformes; family Leuciscidae; genus Leuciscus; species Leuciscus idus. The sequence goes on along the minus strand of CM038638.1, from coordinate 23,477,961 downwards.
ATGACCGACTGTTGCTCTGTTCTTCGTCAACAGCAGATGGAGATTATTATCAGTAATCTATTGCTTTTCCTGCAGTTCCTGGATGTGAAATGTTGACTTTTCTGTCGAATTTGAACCACTGAATTTGTAGAAGCGAATTTGTAAAGTGAAATAAAATGGACCACAAATTGCCTGTTGAATATAATAGGTTGTATTTTTAAACAGAATGAATATTTTAGAGACTGAAAGAATGGTACATTTGAATTATTGAATTTTTAATAATGAAAATGTGTATGAAATATTTTTAATTGAAATATTCACACCTTTAATATACAACCATGTTGAATTTCAGCCCATAAAAATGCAAGCCCTAAAAATACAATACATTAAAATGCAAGAACAGTTAATGCAATGCCTATTTTTTCTAGTTGTGCAATTCAACAAGCTTTTTTGTTTCAAAAATATTTGCCATTATTTTACTTCCATCAATTTTGGACACTGTTTGGCTTTGGTGTATCCACAGGTTGTCAAATTTAAACAATGAATTATGTTTAATTAACAAAGTTCAGGAAGAACATGTTCATATGATCTATCCAATCATTTTTCAGTTTTCAGCATCCTTCCACCACCCTCTCTTCACACATGCCTGGTTATTTTCCTAGCCAGAAATACGAGGGGGGTGCTCTAGGTTTGGGCCAAAATACAGAGCTTGGAGCCCTCTCCTTGGACAGCACGCCAAATACGCATACTACTTTAGTCTATCTGATTATTTGTAAGTGTGACCTCGTGAACAGTCCATGAACAATTGTGTGGATTGGTGAAGTTGTCAGTCAAGTCAAGTCACCTTCATTTATTTAGCGCTTTTAACAATATACTGTATATATATATATATATATATATATATATATATATATATACAGACCCTTTGAACAGAATTTGTATTTGAGTATTTGAACACCCTGCTATTTTGCAAGTTCTCCCACTTGGAAATCATGGAGGGGTCTGAAATTGTCATCGTAGGTGCATGTCCACTGTGAGAGACATAATCTAAAAAAAAAAATCCAGAAATCACAATGTATGATTTTTTAACTAGTTATTTGTATAATACAGCTGCAAATAAGTATTTGAACACCTGAGAAAATCAATGTTAATATTTGGTACAGTAAGCCTTTGTTTGCAATTACAGAGGTCAAACATTTCCTGTAGTTTTTCACCAGGTTTGCACACACTGCAGGAGGAATTTTGGCCCACTCCTCCACACAGATCTTCTCTAGATCAGTCAGGTTTCTGGGCTGTCGCTGAGAAACACGGAGTTTAAGCTCCCTCCAAAGATTCTCTATTGGGTTTAGGTCTGGAGACTGGCTAGGCCACGACAGAACCTTGATATGCTTCTTACAGAGCCACTCCTTGGTTATCCTGGCTGTGTGCTTCGGGTCATTGTCATGTTGGAAGACCCAGCCTCGACCCATCTTCAATGCTCTAACTGAGGGAAGGAGGTTGTTCCCCAAAATCTCGCAATACATGGCCCCGGTCATCCTCTCCTTAACCCTCTGGGGACCAAGCTGTTTTTGGGGCCCTTGAGATGTTCTGACATGCTCTGACATTTGTGCTTTTTTCAGTTATTTATAAACATGTTAATGGCAAAGGTGTAAATTCACTCTATATAGCACAAACAGGCCTACCATAATATGCGAGCAACATGTATGTAGATGTTTGTATTTTTAAGAGAATAATGTTTATGCGTGGTTATTTAAAAAAATAAAAATGAAAGTTGCTGAAATAAGACCACAAAACTCATACAAAATATGTGCCCACAAGACTTTTGACTAATGGATGTTTTCTCTTGGAGTTCTAGCTTCAAAATTATGTGAAAATAGTCTTGCTTTATCGTTCACAAAAAAAAAATACATTGATTTAAATGGTGTAAAACAGGTTTTGCTTGGAAAGCCAATATGCGAGGGGGAGGAGTAGTTTACACCTTAGATTACCCAGTCCCACCCACTCTGCATAATGACTCTGCATAATTAGCCATTCATTCAGGTGTGACACTGACTGAGCCACAATGCAAGGACAAAATAGCCTATATATTTAGAAGAAGACTTATATTGACCATTTAAGATTTTGCTTACATCTATCTTGTAAATATGTTTTGCTATTTTATTAAAAAGGTTACAATTACAACAATAATTACAATTTCAGCAATATTTCTGCAAAAAAAGTACTCTTTCTTTGTAAAAAAAAAAAAAAAAAGATTATAGGCCTACATTTTATCATATGTATTCATTAGTTTGAATATAGCCAACATTGGAACATCTTAGTCTATGACTTTATTTTTGACAAAATAGTATTTTATATATATGAGCAGAAAAGCTTATTTGATGTGACAGTATATTCTACAGTAAAAACTGTACCCAAATCTAGTCAACAAAATGTTGTCTTTCATACTTCGCCTGACTGTAACGCAGTAACTGTAACTGTAAAAGCAGTTTATTCTTTCACACACAGACGCGCGATTCATATTTAGGCTAAACAGTCTTTACAAATATGTACCCTTCATTCATCTCACAGAAACGCTATTCATATTATAGAAACGCGATTCATCTTTTTGTTTACATAAGCCTACAACGTTATTCCATAACGTTATTCCACATTAACACTTGAGAAAGGATAACTTAGCCTACCTCACTCCTCAGCGGGATCTGCTCCTCATATCAGCACGGAAAATTTTCTCCATAAGGTAGGCAATATTATGCCTCTTTGTTTACAGCTGATGTGGGGGCGTTTCACAGACTGAAATGGTTCTCAGAATTTGCGTTTGAATAGCACGCGCTCTCCGGGGCGTGGTCAAATTACTTTTGAATGGCTCCTAATGAGCTCGACTGGAGTCGCTCTCTTTTTATACAGATTACAGAAGCTGATAATATTTGTTTTTTATATAAATTACTTCATTTAAAAGCTGCGATCTCAAGCTTTATGCCCGTGGGTCTGTTTGCCTGTTTGACTGAATTTTCGCGGAGTTATAGATAATTTTCGAACGCGTTTCAAATGGGAGTTTACTGACAGAGAGAAGGCAGAAATAGCATCATGTTAGTTTTTCTTTATTTGTCAAAAAGCAAAACACTTTATTTGTATTGTGAGTATACAGAAAAAAAATAGAAACTGAACAGGATCGATTGATGTATTACACGAAAATGAAAGATCAAAATTAACAGAGCATTTTGTGTTTATTTTTCATTGCTAAAAAAAAAAACAAGCAAAACGCGCGGGCGCGTTTTTGGTCCCCAGAGGGTTAATACAGTGCAGTCGCCCTGTCCCATGTGCAGAAAAACACCCCCAAAGCATGATGCTACCACCCCCATGCTTCACAGTAGGGATGGTGTTCTTGGGATGGTACTCATCATTCTTCTTCCTCCAAACACGGTTAGTGGAATTATGACCAAAAAGTTCTATTTTGGTCTCATCTGACCACATGACTTTCTCCCATGACTCCTCTGGATCATCCAAATGGTCATTGGCAAACTTAAGACGGGCCTTGACATGTGCTGGTTTAAGCAGGGGAACCTTTCGTGCCATGCATGATTTCAAACCATGACGTCTTAGTGTATTACCAACAGTAACCTTGGAAACGGTGGTCCCAGCTCTTTTCAGGTCATTGACCAGCTCCTCCCGTGTAGTTCTGGGCTGATTTCTCACCTTTCTTAGGATCATTGAGACCCCACGAGGTGAGATCTTGCATGGAGCCCCAGTCCGAGGGAGATTGACAGTCATGTTTAGCTTCTTCCATTTTCTAATGATTGCTCCAACAGTGGACCTTTTTTCACCAAGCTGCTTGGCAATTTCCCCGTAGCCCTTTCCAGCCTCGTGGAGGTGTACAATTTTGTCTCTAGTGTCTTTGGACAGCTCTTTGGTCTTGGCCATGTTAGTAGTTGGATTCTTACTGATTGTATGGGGTGGACAGGTGTCTTTATGCAGCTAACGACCTCAAACAGGTGCATCTAATTTAGGATAATAAATGGAGTGGAGGTGGACATTTTAAAGGCAGACTAACAGGTCTTTGAGGGTCAGAATTCTAGCTGATAGACAGGTGTTCAAATACTTATTTACAGCTGTATCATACAAATAAATAGTTAAAAAATCATATATTGTGATTTCTGGATTTTTTTTTTTTGATTATGTCTCTCACAGTGGACATGCACCTACGATGACAATTTCAGACCCCTCCATGATTTCCAAGTGGGAGAACTTGCAAAATAGCAGGGTGTTCAAATACTTATTTTCCTCACTGTATATGTGGTGATGTAATCAGCCATCATAGGGTTAATCCCCAAACAGGGTGTTTCGCGAATATAAAAAGAGATGCGACAGACATCTAGGCAAGCGTGCTATTCCAGGTCCGGGAGTGACGTCATTCTGGGGCGTCGGTTTAGGTTCAGGAGGTAAGGGCTTTTGGTGGCAAGTGCATCTTGAATGTTTGGATTAGGAAGGGTAATTTGGGACTCGCTTAACTTGCAGTGTGGCTGAGGAGAACGTGGAGTGAACGCTTATCATTGCGAGCCTTTTATTAGCATGTCCTCGATTGCACTGCGTGGCGTGAGTTATTTACCGCAGATATGTGATGCATTTTTCTTATGCCTAAGCTAACGAGACGATCACCTCCTAAACCTAATGTTATATTTTAATAGTGGTACAAGGCGTGGAGGTGTTGCAGCAGGCTTAGCAGACTTTGGAGGCTTTGAGGACGCTGTCGGCTCGTGCTACTTTCTGTAACCCTTATCTGCGTGTGACACTGAACGACTCCGGACGGATTGGATGGTGTTTCACTTACAAGTCGCTGTGTTCGCCCACCCTTCCGTCTCTTGTTCGAACTGTGCAGTTTCTGTGAACTTTTATGTGAATTCTAACTCGACAGTGTGACGGTCTCCATCCGGTGGAGGACGACGTCTAAGCTGATCAAAACACGCGTCGGGCGTGCAGCCTGCCAGGATACATCTAAATTGGTGCTGTGACAGTGTTCCTCGACTGGCGGACTGAGGACGGGGGGTAATCTTACAGTGACGAAGGTCTATGTGTGTCACCCTTATACTTGTATGTTATTAGGAGCGTTTGGGTTTTGCATTTTTGTTCTGTTTGTGTTGAATTGATTTTCTGTTTGTGATTTTGGGTTTATTTGTTTGTCAAGAAGTAGGGGAATGACCCATTATCGCCCGCTATTGTGCTGATCACGGTCCACGAGCATCAGCAGGTTAGCTGGTGTCGCTATTGAGAGAAAGACAGGCCTTTTTGGCCGGGTGTGATTATACGCTTCATTAACAGAGTTTTATGTGGAAAGTGTATGTGGTTTTTTTTTTGTTTATTGCTTTTATATTGATTGTTCTTGTCTTTTCCCTTCAGAATCTGGGGTACCCGTGGTTCCTGAAGTCTTCTGGGTGTGGTGGTGGTTTGATTGACAGTCTGCAGTGTTCACAACAGGTGGAGTGTTGTGAGAGAGCACGAGTGGTTGCTGTGTTGATCTGATAGTCAGGACAAATTCCCCAGGTTCTGAAGTGGTAGGCATGTGTGTGTGTGTGTGTGTGTGTGTGTGTGTGTGTGTGTGTGTGTGTGTGTGTGTGTGTGTGTGTGTGTGATGTTTGACCTATATGATTCTACGATTTATTATTAAAGATCGTGTTGTATTTTATTAAATGGTGTTTTTTTTAATAAACTGTTTTGTACTATCATCGTTGTCTGTTATCTGACTCAGCCACTATGTATCTGCGTGCCTTGTGTACCTGAACAATCTGTGGGTTCCCGGACTATTCCCGGGTGGCGTAGTCGGACTTAACCTAAAATTACAAACTGCCACATTTGGCGTAGTCGGCAGGGTTTTGTGGCTGTCGTACAGATTCAGACACAGTGATTTTTTTTAATTTTTTTTTTTTTTTTGTCTCTGTGTATGTTTTGTTTGAGTGGTGACAATACGGTGGACATTCGTCTGGTAAGTGCCCCCTATAGTATTTAGTTATGGAGGCTGAATTACAGGAAATGAGAGATCTTGTGATTCAGTTAAAGGCTGACAGTGAGAGACTGCGACAGGAACGGGCACCGGTTGAGTTGCTTGATCCTGGCGCAGCCTCTGGTAGTGCGTCGCGGAGAGGCTCGAGACGAAATTAAATATTGACCAAGTATGGATAAAGATGACCCAACAAAAATTATTTTAGCACTGCGTGAGCTATATAGTTGTACAGTATCTTATGTTGCAGTTCAAGAGGCTTTTTACTCGCGGCGACAATTGGAGGGAGAAACGTTACAAGAATTCTCCCTGGTACTGTTGGGTCTGTTCGATAAACTTAAACAGCAGTCACCGCATGCTATTTTGAATGCAGACGTCATAGTAAGGGATCAATTTATTGAATGTGTGCAAGATAATGCGTTACGCCGAGAATTAAAACAGCTAGTACGGTGTCAGCCTGCTGCAACACTTTTGGAGGTGCGAGGGGAAGCTATTCGCGGGGAACGAGAGGGGATGCCAGGTGGTGCCAGGGGCCGGAGCCAATCTGCACCTTTGGTGCATGGGAATCAATGTGGGGTTCAAGGCAATATGGGGATAAACTCTGAACATGGGAGGCGTTCATCAGAATTAGGTGAATTACGGGAAATGCTGCATCAGCAGCAAAAGCAAATTGATCAACTTATTCAGATTCTAGCCCGTAGCCAAAGTCCCCAGTTTCGCGGTCGTTCGCCACGTTTTGCGTCCGTGATTTGCCGGCGGTGCCAGCAGCCCGGTCATTTTGCTCGAGAGTGTAATCGGCAACATCACTCTCCTGGCCCTCCAGCTCATCCCCATGTTGACTCGTTATCCGGCGATGTTAGGTCTGGCTTCTCCAACCAGTCAGAAAACTAGTCCCCACGGGGCTGCAGAGCCACAGTCCAGTTGGGGTTATGAATGGCTCCCGTGTGTTCTTTGATGGCGTCTCCACGTCTCATTTAGTCTCCTCTTGCCCACACCTTGTTGTCACGATTGGGGGTGTCTCAGTGCCCTGCCTGATAGATACTGGTTCCATGGTATCGACCGTTACAGAGAGCTGTTTTAGGTCATTGTTTGAACCGTGGGGCCAGGATCGGTTGCAGTCATGCCACTGGATGCGGCTCAGAGCCGCCAATGGACTGGAAATTGCTTATATTGGGTACATAGAGTTAGACATTGGACTGTGTGGTCGTACTGTATCCGGGTGTGGAATATTGGTGGTTCGTGACCCCCCAGGCGCTAATCCGAGTACTCCTGGTATTCTAGGAATGAATGTTCTTAGTCGTTGCTATAGCGAGCTCTTCGGACAACACAGAGCAGCCTTATTTGATTTATCATTAGTAACGCGGGATGCAGAATTATCCCAGGCCTTCCAAGCCTGTCAAAGAGTGGATGGCGTTCTTACATGCGGAGGTAATACCAAAATCCGTGGGCGTCGAGTGTGTCGTATTCCAGGTGGCACTCTGAAATTTGTAACTGCTACATGTTCGTCCGTGTTTAGTGGTAAGACAGTATTATTTGAGCCCCTTGAGACCGGGTTACCTGTGGGCTTATTAGCCTCTCCGTCTTTAGTGCGCGTGAGCGGTTGTACAGTTTTAGTACCCGTGGTTAACATTGGTATACTCAATGCTGTTTTATATCCTACACGATCCTAGGGAAGCTGCAGGAGGTGTATTTTGTGGATCCTCCTGTGGGGCTGACTGAGGTTTCGACAGCGACTGCTAGGACAGCAACCTGTGATGGGATTGTTGTGTCAGGGGCAGAGTGCGTTGAAAAGGTAGAATTGCAAGGGTTGTCGGACGAAGAGCAGGAACAGGTAAGGGCTCTCCTTTGGGAGTTCCAGAGTGTGTTTTCCACTGGCGAGAGAGATATTGGTTGCACTAACCTGTTGTCTCATGAAATCCCTCTATTAGATGAGACTCCAGTCCGACAACGCTATAGACGAATCCCTCCGTCTGAATATGAGCTGGTTAAGACTCATATTAGTCAGCTTTTAGATGCTCAGGTGATCCAGGAGAGTTGCAGTCCATATGCTTCCCTGGTAGTATTGGTAAAGAAGAAGGACGGTAGCCTGCGCTTATGCGTAGACTACCGTCAACTCAATTCTAAGACTCGTAGAGACTCGTTCCCGTTGCCTCGAATCGAGGAAACATTGGATTCTTTAACCCCCTGGGGTCGGCGGTATCGCCGGCGATACCAGCTCGCTTTTTTTTTTATCAGTTCAAAAGAGATTCATTTTGCTCTGTTGACTTTGATATTACAAATAAGTTTCATACATCAATCGATTCTGTTAAATGTGTATTATTTTTGTGTATACTCACAATAAAAACAAAGTGTTGTGCTTTTCGCCAAATAAAGAAAAATAAACATGATGCGAGTTCTGCCTCCTCTCTGTCAGTGAAGTCCATTCTGAAACGCGTCCGAAAATGAACCATAACTCAGCAAATACTCAGTCAAACAGGCATACAGACACACAGGCATGAAGCTTGAATTCTCTTCTTTTAAATGAAGTAATTTTTATTTAAAAAAAATATTCTCTGTTTATGTAATCTTTATGAAAAGAGAGAGATGTCAGTCGTTCTCATCTCAGCTCATTACGTTTTAATCTGCCCCGCCCACGGAGAGCGCGCGCTATTCAAACGCAAATGACTGAGGCGATCCCATACAAACCTGTGAACGCGGTCCGTGTACTTGGCGGCCAACGGATTTTCGTTTTGAAAGGAAAAAAACAAAAACGAAAAACGGCTGGTTTCCCAATTACCATTAGTAAATAGGAAAACGAAAAACGGAAAACAACCCATTATTAGTTTTTTGTTTTGATATTAAAAAACGGAAAACGAAAAACAATCTCGTTATCCGATTGTCCTTGATGTGTTTATAGATGGAAATCGGAAATCAAAATACGTATGTATAAAGTCATAATCCTTAATTCTGCATTCGTATTTTTTTGGACCCGGAAGTTACTCCCGCAACGCCAAGACCCGCCCTTCGGCCAGGCGTCCATGAGAACGCAAGGTAAAACGTAACAACATTTGTTGATGTATCAGGTCACTGAAACCGAACATTTTTGAAAACCCCTGCCAGGGTGAGGATTTTCAGAAACGCCGGTTGCAGTGTTGTCGTGTAGACAGTAAAACCGGGGTTTTTGCCTTGCGACGTCAGAGTGTGTAGGCTTCTGATTGGCCAACGTGGCTTTACGATTAGGGGTTATATCGCCGCCTGCTGGTGTGGCATGCTCTTGACAGTGCTCGATGGCGTGTTTTTGCGTTTTCATGTAGACGGAGACCGAGCATGTGTGGACGGGATTTTTTTTTTAAACGCAGGAGGAAAAACTCAGGTTATAAAAATACCCATGTCCGTGTGGACTAGGCCTCAGTGTGTATGTCTTTAAATGCTAATGAGCTGCTGCTATCGGCCCAAAGGGCGGAGCCTCACATGCTCAGAGCCAGGACAAGCTCATCTGATAATATCAAAACAGAAACTCTCAGTAGAGTTTAACATGTCCGACTCAGAGTCGTTCATTTCGACTCTGAGTCGGACATTAACCTACAGAGCCAGAGAATTGCTGTGTGGACATAAAACAGGTATAGTTAAGTTAGTTTAATTACGGTTATAACTTATTTGCCATCTGCTTTTATCCACTATTAATACAAGCCTGCTGTAGCAGACCCTGTCCAAATGATGACCAAAATATACTGATGATTTCAATTAAGTTTATTGTACATCACACAAAAGATGAAGTGTTAGTTTTACTGCAGAAAATCACTGTAAGAACTGAATAAACACAGTATAAGTGCGCATTAAGTCTTATCCATAAACACACTCTCTCTCCCTTTCATTATCATGGAACATAACGTTCCACAGCGAAGTACACAAAACACTCGTTACAACTAACAGTGAACAAATATATACACACCTTTTCAGTGGGTGCTTAATAAACTGGTAAACTGTATATCTGTAAAACGACTGGATGAGCTGTCATAAAGTGCGGCTCTCACTTTCATTTCTGCCGTGATCAGTAACGTTAGGCCTGTCGCTCCGGAGACTGTAAGCTGGATCATGAGAGCAGTTGTACTGATCAATCCTCGAGTAACAACGAGAGTAAATGAAGACTGCTATGTTCATTCTTACATCCAACAACAACACACCTCAATCGCTTAAGAGACATTCATGTCTACAGCTGCTCAAGCGTCGAACAATGGCGGACTGTGTCCAGCTCACTCAGGGCGGGTCTATGCTCAAACTGCAGTGTCAATCAACAGTCATGGGCGGGGCTTGGGCAATTCTACATCACATTGCAATGATTCTGAGAACAGCTCGTTCTGAGACACTGCTTATGATTTATGGAAAAAAACACTGGTTGGATTTTTATCATTATGGGGTGGTTGTGTACACACACTGCCAACACATATTTATGTTCAAACACCATGTAAAAGTGAAATTTGCATAATAGGTGCCTTTTAAATACAAAAGTGAAGTAAATATTTTCTGCTTCCTAAGGTTCCCAATACTGGAAACAGAACTCCAGAAAAATCTACGCCATCTCTGAATATGACTTTGTAGAGTTCCAGAATGGAAGAAGAGCTAAAGCAAGGTAATACAACATTTCATGTGAAGGCAAAATCATATGAATGTAAAAAATTAAATATAGATTTTGGATATGTGACTTACATTCTGTTGCAGATCCTTTTTTCATTACATACATGATTAATATTTGAAAATAATTTACAAGAATCAGTTTTGAGTCATGGTCATGCATTTATTCATTATGATTTAATTATAAGACTATTTACTCAACAGAAATGTCAATTTACAACAACTAAGATAATGTATCTGAGGTTGACACTATTACAGAGTAAAATATTCAGAAATATGTGTAATCATTTGTTAATACCGTATACACCATTTGAATGCATCTTGAATCATTTCTTTTCTGATCCTACATTTAAGTCGAAGGGCTGAAGACAGTTTGAGTGCACAAGAGGTCATTGGTAAAATTAACCAACTAAAGCAAGCTGCAGAGGGCCTCCAAGACATCACTACAACCATAAACCAGCTGTCTGAGCTTGCAAAGTCCAAAACCACAACAGTAATGCCAGATGTTTGTCTGCACACTTTAAAGGACGCCTTCACCTGTCTAATTTGTAAAGGTATGTGTAAGTTATGTAACAGTTGGTACATATACAGTACATGTTAATTTCCTTTTTATATTGAAATAAACTATTACATGTCATTCTGCATATTTTTCTTTGATTATAACCTTGCAGCTCTAATGGAAGAGCCCATGTTTTCCACATGCTATGAGTCTCTGCTTGGATGCCAAACATGTGTGGAGCAGTGGCTGTTAACCGCAGATCACTGTCTGAAATGCAGAGCTCAAGAGTTTGACTCCAAGGTACACCAGCTTTCCTGTCTTCTTTCAAGGAGACACAAACAGAGTAACTCATGTAACATTGTTTCAGCAAGGATGGCATCCATGTTACTGGAAAGCTACAGAGGCTGCACATTTTTTATTTTAGCAAACACCACAGCTGTTGATTTTATTAATCTGTTTTCTCAGAGGAAGATGAACTTCTGTTGTGGTGGAGATAAAATCATCTGTTGTGGTGTTATGTTGGAATGGCAACCTGCAGCTTTCCAGGAACATGTCTAACCATCTCTGTTTTGCATTTTTCATTATCACATCTGTTTGATATGTGATTATAATGTTCAATCCCGTTTGATGTTTTATAAAACATTTTGGAATGGAGCAGTTGTTCCTCAACAGCAATTGACCTCTTAAAAGAACAGTTTAAAGAGGAAGTAGTTTTAAAACAGATTAACTGATGTTATGTTCTTTATTGTGATCTGATAAGCTAGATTCTTATACAAAAGCTCAACTTCTTTACATGACAATTACATTTAAAACAAAGACTTTACAAAGAAACAAAGATTGTAAGTGCTGTGTATTCATTGTAAACAATCAGAGTCACTGCATTGTTAGTGCAATTTATCTTGTTATGGACTGAAACCACTTTTACAGTGTATTCATTGTAAACAATCAGAGTTACTGCATTGTTAGTGCAATTTATTTTGTTATGGACTGAAACCACTTTTACAGTCTCCTCTGTAATAAATGTTATTTTTGGAAGTATACTGCTTCTTTATTGACCACTGCAGGTCACACACACCTTCTGGTGAAATCAAAAAGAGACCTAACTGCATCTTTAAAAGGGCCGTAGTTATGGTGAACCACATTTTCGTACAGTGATAACATGTCAAAGTGAGAACCAAACTCAGTTTCAGTCCATTGTTGGGCCTCTTCAGAGGGGAAAGGATCACATCCAAAAATGGATTCCCTTTTCAACGCGGATCCCATTTCCTGCTGATACAGGTCAGCTGCAACGAGCCAACAGGCAGAAGGTCCTCTGGAAGTTTTGCAGGACACCCTTCTTTAGCCAGTTCATTTGGTATTCCCTTTCCTGTAAGACATAACATGTTTTACATGTTGAATCTGCCCACATACTGTAGTTTAAATATACATTTTCAGTTTAATTAGCTACAAATGAATTAATTCAATACAGATTGAAATCTATAATAGAACAGCAAAAAATATTTAAACTGCTTAATTAATAAGTCATGGCATTAATGTAGCCAGTAAAATGAAATTTATTATACCTGGGATCCTGTGTGCATTCCATGCCTCTGTGACTTTTGTGATGCCAATCCTAGCCATCTGGCATGTCAGGTTTGACACACAATACTTTGATGTGTTGTCCTCCATGTTCAATTCATCTTGGTCCACCAGCTCTAACAAAGCTGTCTTCAAAGGGTAGTTGACTCTGGCATTCACCTCCGACCACATTCTCTCGATCACATGGTTCTCTGCAGGTTTTTAAAGGGCACCTATTATGCCCCTTTTTACAAGATGTAATATTGGTCTTGGGTGTCCCCAGAATGCATTTGTGAAGTTTCAGCACAAAATACCCCACAGTTAATTTATTATAACCATTTGAAAATGTCATTTTTGGGGCCTGTTTTAAAAAGAGCTGTTTTGGAGTGTACCACCTTAAATGTTAATGAGCTGCATATCCCCGCCCTGCTGCTGGACCCAGATGATGAAGAGACACGAATGAGAATGGACTAAACGTCTCGGAATGGTTATTTGATACATTTATGTACTTACAAAGTTTTAATCGCGTCCCCTTTGCAATTATGGATGTGCAACACACACACACACACACACACACACACACACACACACACACGAACTGTGATAACGTTCGCGCAATTTTTTGAAACTACACACACACACACACACACACACACACACACACACACACACACACACACACACAAATACTGTGATAACGTTTTCTAAGTACAAACGATTTATTTATTTTTTTCTTAAGGGGAGGGAGATAGACGTTTATATACTGTCTATGGAGATAGAGCAGACCTTAATTTATTTACATTTGTAATTGCTGCAAAAATGATAGCCTACGTGACATAAAACTGTCTGACGTTGTTTGTTGAGACATCTATGACGACGACAATAAATAGCTTTAGACGCATTTGTTGTTGAACTGGCTGACATCGATTGAAATGACTATTTGCTCAAAAATCATAAAATACACTTACTTCTGGAGGTGACGTTGAATCGCGAACTGTAGGCAATGATCCACACTTGATTAACTTTGACCCTCGTTCACTAAACAGTCAGTCAGAAAATGAAGGAAGTTTAAGTGGCGCCGTTTCTTCATAAATAAAATCCATCCGCTGCGTTTTCAGTGGCTCTGATGTCAGTGAAGACTACTATGTCCATTCTTAAATTCCACAACAGAACACCTAAGTTACGCTTCTTATGAGACATTACACACCGGCTGTCGTTGAAACAATGGAGGATGCAGATCACCGAGGGCGGGGTCTATGCCAAAACCAGACTGTCAATCAAACCGCGTCGGTGGGGCTTAGCGCATTTCTACGTCACAGTGAGGGAAATCTAGAACAGGGCGTTCTGAGACAGTGCTTGTGATTTATTGAGATAGTAAAAAAACTACTGGGTGGATTTTTATCATTCTAGGGTGGTTTTGCTCACACACTGCCAACACACATTTATGTTCAAACACCATGTAAAAGTGAATTTTGCATAATAGGTGCCCTTTAAGGATAGTGTTAGTCTGCCTGCCCTCATTAGAAATACAGTTGCAAGAAACCTGGATTCATTTTTAACAAAACATTTATTTTACCCTTGTAGAAGGAGTCTGAAGGTAAGGCTGCCTTTGAGTATTGTGTCTGTGTTCTGCCAGCTTTTCCTGTATGAATAATGCCAGATAAAACTCTTTCCCACAGTCAACTCTGACATGATCCCATAGTCCATAGGAAAGTACAGCAGGTCTGAGGACAAATCACAGACAAACATAAAATATAACCTTTACACATATACAGCATTAGTCTAAGGCCCCGTCCACACTACTGCGTTTTCATTTAAAAACGGAGACCTTTTGCTACGTTTGCACCTCCCGTCCACACTAAAACGGCAAAAACGGAGATCCAAAACGGAGAAGAATAGAAACGCTGCCGACCCGTTTTTCGTTTTGAATCTCCGGAGGGCGTTTTAGTGTGGACGGGTCAAAACGGAGGACTTTAGAAACGATGACGTAGTAGAGGCTCACGCTCGGCTCTATGATTGGGTGTCATCAGTCATGGCGTATATCTTTGCTAGCAGCTGTTGTGCAAGTAAATTCTGCATTTTACAATGCTATAACTGCCTACATGCGCCGGAGGCAAGCTATTATTCGTGACAATTCCCGTGTGCAGCGGCGGTACCGACCGTACATGGAGTGTCGGTTTTGGGTTAACCCGGGAAGAACCAGCGCATGGTGGGAAAATGTTATCAATGAAGTTGTGTTTACACTGGCATGCGCATGCCCAGTGTTGGTGAATGGTCACGTGATCCGCGTTTTCAGTCGTTTTAATGTGGACGGAGATCAATTCTAATACGCCGCTAAAACGCTGGTGTGGACGGAGATCGTATTCGTTTTAATTCTCCGTTTCTAAACGAAAACGCAGTAGTGTGGACGGGGCCTAAGCCATAAATCCCTAAAGTGCAAATTAAAAGTCCAAAGCACTTAACATTTTTTCCAGCTGCACTCCACACACACACAAGGTGGTGTGACACCAAAATCTGTTACCCATCAGATTCTGTAAGTGAAGCGTTCAGGGTGGTTGACGTTGTGAATTGGTCGCAGTTTCGTTAGGTTTAGGCACCAAAACTACTTGGTTAGGTTTAAGAAAATATTGTGGTTTGGGTTTTGACACAGAATCTGATGGCTCGCAGAATTTGGTGATACAGCGGCAAGCTACCACACAACCACCGAGAAATTTGGGCACAGTGTCTTGCCCAATGACACTTTGACATGCAGACTACCACTACTAGCACTAACAAAGTTATTTTACCTGTACACTTCCTCATAAATGATGATGTTGTTCTTTATTGGCATAGTGGAGTGACTGACAATCTTCTTGCTGAAACCATCGATAGCCATTACATGGGTCACTCCAAACATAACAAGCTTTTCATTCTGATCCATATGTAGCTTGTGCCCCATGTATTGTGCATTGTAGGGTATTGGGTTCAGATTTCGGGCACCCTAAAATATAAGAACGACATTATTATAAAATCTCAATAATCCTTGATTTGTATGATAAGATTCACCTACACCTAAGTTACAGTGGGGTCCAAACATCTGAAGCCCTATTTCAGCAAGCAGGCTTAACAGACACTGAGCTTATCCCTGAGCTCTTAGTTGACTAAATCTGAGATGGGAAAGTCAGAGTTTTAGGTTCCAGAATAGCTGATAGAATTAGTTCAATCAACTCGTTGAACCGGTTGGAAGCACGTGAGTGGGGAACTGGGGATGAAAAAAAGCTATCATCAATGAAGCTCTGACACTACGATTTACCATGGCAACAGGTGAATAAAGAGCAGAGCCTCCAATCTAATCCAGTGGCACTAGAAATATGAATGTGTGCCAATGACATTTATCTTAAAAAACAGGAGTGGAGGAAGGATCAATAAGTTAAAAATATAAAATTGTATTCAGCGTATTCCACTAGGGCTGGGACGGTATGGATTTTTTCTTACCGCGGTTGAAAAGCAAAAAATTACCGCGGTATAGCGGTAAACCGCTTTAAACCTCAACCCCACTCCCCCAGTTTTTTTTTTTTCTGCGACGTCACGGCTGTAACAACTGTTATGGAAAAATGAATAGTTTTACTTTTTCCCTATTCATTTTCTTAAACATTGAGTGGGTTTTCTTTCAATTCAATCATGTGTTTTTTTTCCCTCCTGGGATGTATGTATGTATGCTCGTGACGGGAACAAAAGAACACATAGTAAAACACGGAAGGGGTCAGAAGGGCCAATGTTTTACAAAAGACAGAGGGGTTATCTGGTTTCGGCCTCGCAGGTGGGAGAACAGTAAAACTCTGGGGCGGGGGGTTTAGAAAGACCACTGTATTTCTTTTTCCAGTTAGACCTGGTTTACTGGGGGAGCAGGAAATTACAGGAGAAGAGACTATAGGTATAAAAAGACTGTCTGTTTTCTGTGTGACAGGTCTTGTTCCTATCACGAGGTAGCTGCCGTGGTATTTTTTGTGAACAAACCTCTTAAAGAGAATAAAACTTCTTCTCTTTAATACAAATTGACTTTGAATGTTTCTTATGCCTGATGCTGTTTTGTTAGTTATTGTTTTTGCTATTACACAACAAACAAAGTGTGGCAATGATAATCTCAGGGACTGTTTATGTGCTTTATTTAATGTTGAAAGCGTGTAATGTGACTTTGAATATCATTTAGTGCTCCAGCTTTGTAGCTGTAAAAGCAACATGGATAATTCACCTCAGATCTTGAAATTAAACAAATGGAAACAAGAACGTTCAAACTGTGAACATACAAGTGTATTCTTTGACAAAGATTGTTTTAGTAACTCAGTAGCCTATGTATTTTTAATAATGTTTAAATGGTATAATATTTGTGAATTTGATTATGTAGCCTACTCCATTTTCTTGCAAGTGCCGTCAAGATTACTCTCTAGAGTGGTCACGATCAGCTCCGGTAGCCGCGTCACAGCCGTAACGCGCCACAGAGTGTAAATAAGGGGTTATAGTCAATAGCCTACGAATGGAATGTTATTATGTGTCATGGAACATTGCGCTCCCCATTGCGAAAGGTCGGATTTGCTCCATCTTTTGATGATAAGTTTTGTTTAGAAAACCTTGAATCCATGTAAGACACAATGTTATTAGACACAATCCATGTCATTAGAATCAATGAATCCATGTCATTAGACACATCGTGAACACATGTGAAGGCCAGTGTTTATTTATTTTTTATTTTTTTGCGGTGATGACGGTGACGAGCTCAGACCCGCGGTAGGCGTCACGTGACCGCGGTATTGCGGTAATGCGGTAATGCGGTAACCGTCCCAGCCCTATATTCCACTCCTGGAATATGTAACTTCCATCAGGTTCAACATACTGAATATTGAACTAATTCTATGAGCTGTTCTGAAACTGTTTCACCTCTCAGGGTCAGTCAACTCAGAGCTCAGGGTAAAGCTCAGAGTTTGTTAAGCCTGCTTCCTGAAACAGGGCCCTGATGTGTTCTATTGAAACGCAGAAAAAACAAAACAATGCTATGACCTTACCTGCTGTCTTGCAATGTGGTAGGGTTGATGAATACGTCTCAACACTTTGCCCACTCTGCCCTCAGAAGCTTTAACCCCTTTTGCAGACAGATAGCCTGTCATCATTTTTCGGCCGAAAGACGATCCAGTCTGGGAGCAGGAGTGCAACTTAGTTTAAATGTTAATTGTTATGCCTAAACATTCTACTTAGTGATAAAGTGATTAAGGGATTTTTTCAAATACTGATTTTAGCATCTATCAATAAACAAAACATGTTTGGGGATTGCATCGGCCTAGCTGTGGTCAGCTTTTTATTTAAGAGTGGCATTCATTTGTATATTTAACAAAAGCGGTAAACGGCGATTGATAAAAAAAAAACTTACCTCAGCAATACCTTCAGCGATTTCAACTTAAAGTTGGCCGTCAGGACAGAAGTTCCTCCTTACAAGTCCCTGCTCAGCACACCACCTCCGCACACTCCTCTCAGAAAATCCCCGTATCGTTCCAAACTGTGAACCCAACGCAGCTGCTATATCCCCACAAGACATTCCATTCTTTCGGTTTTCTAAAATAAAACTAGCATATTCATCTAAAAACATTTTTACGTCCGTATCATTCTAACTGTCTATGTTCTCTGGTGTTCTATGGTGATGTTCAAATGACTTCCGGGTATGCAGCATACAACCGCTCATAGGTGTATCTATGACAACCGCTTACTACTTACGATCGCTTCCGGGTCACGAAAAAATACGAATGCAGAATTAAGGATTACGACTTTATACATACGTATTTTGATTTCCGATTTCCATCTATAAACACATCAAGGACAATCGGATAACGAGATTGTTTTTCGTTTTCCGTTTTTTAATATCAAAACAAAAAACGAATAATGGGTTGTTTTCCGTTTTCCGTTTTTCGTTTTCCTATTTACTAATGGTAATTGGGAAACCAGCCGTTTTTCGTTTTTGTTTTTTTCCTTTCAAAACGAAAATCCGTTGGCCGCCAAGTACACGGACCGAACGCCCACATATCAGCTCGAGAAAACACATCAAGTTTATTCAGATCATTGTAGTTGTTTACACTGTCTCGCAGCGCTGTGAGGAATAATAATAATGGAAAATGTACCTCAGAAGTGCGGGTATTTCGAGGAGCAACGGATGGAATACTGTAGTAAGTTTTTTTTCATTCTCAAGTAAATCGCGTTTCTGTGTGTGAATGAACGGCAGAGATGCGCTGTTTACCACAACTCGCAAAAAGACGGTTTAAATTTGAATTGCGTTTCTGTGTGTGAATGAATGATCTGCTTTTAGCAAACTATTTTGCTATACTGAGTAAAAATCGACTGAAATATGTTGAAATAAAATGTATTTGTATAAGCAACGTATTAAACTGCAAATTAACATTTATATTCCTTATAATAAAAACGAAAGACCGATGTTACAGACATATGAAAGACAACATTTCGTTGATTAGTTTTGGATAGAATTTAAAACAAATTTTAAAAGGTAAATATAAGCCTTTTCTTTAAATAATTTTTATTGTGTTTTATTATTGACAAATTTGGGGAGAGGATACATATTCCAAAACTGAAAATACAGTATGAGAATTAACTGCACAATTACTAGACATGTTTTCCTTGGATATTATACAATTTGCAAGCACAATTTGTGAAAAAATTTAAATAAAAAAAATTGACATGCTTCCAACTGTGAACCAATTTGGTAGAATGTATATATATATATATATATATATATATATATATATATATATATTGCTCTTGCATTCTTTCTTGTGGCTATAGGTGACACACCTGAATGAATGGCTCATTAAGTATGCGGGCCCCATTGTCTCCTCAGGTGTGAATCACTAAATATGCATGATGGTGTTGAATCGGTGACGCCCCTTGCGCATATTGCCTTTACAAATAAAAAGTGTTTTACAAGATTTAAATCAATGTATTGTGTTATGTGAATGATTAGGTAGGATGATTTTCACATCATTTTGAAGAAGAAACTCTAGGCAACGACATCCATTAGTCAAAAGTCTTATTGACATATATTTAGTATGTGTTTTGTGGCCTTATTTCAGAAACTTTAGTTTTTTGTTTTTTCAATAACCATGCATAAACATTATTCTCTCAAAAATACAAACATGTACATGCATGTTACTCACATATTATGGAAGCCCTGTTTGTGCTAAATAGAGTGTAATTATACCTTTTCCATTAATATGTTTATAAGCAACTGAAAAAAACACAAATGTCAGGGCATGTCAGAACATCTCAAGGACCCCAAAAAACCCTCAGACCCCAGAGGGTTAACAGGGGCCCGCTGGTTCACTACATTAGATCTGGCCAGCGGGTACAATCAAGTCCCTGTTGCTGAATCTGATCGTTATAAAACGGCCTTTTGCACACCCTTTGGGCTATACGAATGGAATCGTATGCCCTTTGGCCTGTGCAACGCACCCGGTACCTTCCAGCGTTTGATGGAGCGGCTCTTTGGCGACCAGCGACACCAGTCTGTCTTATTGTATCTTGACGACATTATCGTGTACTCCTCATCCGTGCAACACCATCTGCAGAGATTGAGGATGGTGCTGGGTCGCCTACGAGCCGCTGGCCTCAAAGTTAGGCTGGAAAAGTGCGCGTTTTTCAGGGAAAAGGTGCAGTACTTGGGACATGTAATATCGTCCCAGGGGGTAGCTACAGACCCAGGAAAGGTTGAGGCCGTAGTTAAGTGGCCCTGCCCTAAGACTGTGTTAGAGCTGCGGACTTTTCTGGGTTTCGTTAGTTACTACAGGCGATTTGTAGAAGGGTTTGCTCAGGTAGCAGCTCCGTTACATCGGCTAGTGACCGAGGCAAATAAAGGGAAAGTGAGTAGTCGGAGGCAGGAATTGGCGCCGTGGTGGTCGGAACAGTGCGAGCAAGCGTTTCAGACTTTGAAGCAGAAACTCACTACCGCGCCGGTCCTTGCCGATGCGGATTTTAAACTTCCGTTTATCTTAGAGATTGACGCCAGCCATGTATGGTTGGGGTCGGTGCTTTCCCAAGAGGTTGATGGCAAGGTGAGACCAGTGGCTTACGCTAGCCGAAGTCTTCGGCCAGCGGAGCGTAATACTGCCACATACAGTTCCATGCGGCTTGATTTTCTGGCCTTAAAATGGGCTATGGCAGAAAAATTTCGTGAATACCTGTTGGGTCATCGATGTATTGTCCGTACTGACAATAATCCGATGAGTCACCTGGCCACTGCAAAATTGGGCGCCACAGAACAGCGATGGGCAGCCGAATTAGCGGCTTTCGATTTTGTAGTGCAGTATCGATTAGGTAGGTCTAACCAGAATGCGGACGCGCTATCGCGGTTACCTTCTGGGGAACAGCCCGCAGGGGACAATAGTCAGTCGGGGTATGGTAGTTCCCGAGCTGCTGAGGCGTTCGGCGGTGGTAGGTCCAATGGGACCCACCGCGGTGAGGGCTGTGCAGGCTATGCCAGGTCGATCCAGGCCAGAATTGGTGGCTCTACAGGAGGAGGACCCTGTTATTGGTGTAGCCCTTAGGTATTGGCGTCAAGGGCGAGGCCCAGGGCCTCACGAGAGACGATCCTTACCTAATCTTGTGCTAATATTACTTCGACAGTGGGACCGTCTAGAGCATACATGGGCAATATACGGCCCGGGGGCCGGATCCGGCCCGCATAGTGCTTCAATCCGGCCCCCGCGATGCGCTCGATGCACTCGCAATTTGGACATTCTTTATTCATATGAAAACCCCAAATCGCACGAAAATCACACACAAAACACATATACTTAAATCGTGCATTTATTAGCTTCTTGTTTCAGTGAAGAAATGTCACTTTAGCTTAGTTATCACGCATGTCCAGAATGAGGAAGTGTAGGCAGGACGCGTCATGCAGAAGAGGCAGGTTTATGGTCACGTTGAACCACGTGAGATGATTGACAGCTGTACAGCGAATGATAGAGCCATAATTCAGTGGAAAATGAATAGAAATGTTATTCTGTATGTTATTCTAACATGTGATAATTAATCATTATTCCTCCAAATATGCGCACCATTGTACTAATATCCCTGGCGGATTCTGTATATTTTATGTATTTAAACACAAATAAACCGGAGAAGACGAGAATGAATGTTGTGTGAGTGATGATTTCTATTCAAAATAACGTACGTTACAGATTAATTATTTTGCACTCCTAGCATAAACTAAGAAATTAATGTCACTGCAAACCAGTTTAATCATAAACAGTGGTCAAATATCGAAGCTGGAGTCTTAAACCTTTCTAATGAGATTGTCCAGATCAAGTAAGAGTGTGATGTTTTGACGAGTAATGAATTTTGAACAACAATAATCTGTGATCTTTGACGCGTAAGGGGTTAAAAACAATCCAACAGATGTCGCTGTGTGAAATTACAATTTGCGCCTTTACTTCTCTTCTTCACTCCTCAAAGTAGCAAATTTTCAAAAAAAAAAAAAACTCCTCACTCCTAACAAATTCTAAACGGCCGGCGGCATAAACAATTTGTCAAAATGAGTGCAGTAAAAAAGAGAAAAGTTGACACTGAATGTCGAGCATTCAATAAAGAATGGACGTCAAAATATTTCGTCACGAAGGTCGGCTCAAAGGTGATTTGTCTGATATGTCAGGAGAGCATCGCTGTCTTTAAAGAATATAATATTAGCAGGCACTTCAATGCTAAACATGCTAATTATGCCGTGAATTTCTCCGCAAAGGAAAGGAAAGAAAAAGCCACGAGATTGTCCTCCAACTTAACTGCCAGGCAGAATATTTTTACCAAGCAGTCTAATGTACAGGAGTCAGCAACAAAAGTGAGCTATATGGTGTCACACAAAATCGCCAAACATTTTCAGATGGTGAGTTTTTAAAAGACTGTATGGTAGAGGCAGCTAGCGTGCTGTGCCCTGACAGCAAAAGTCAGTTCGAAAATGTGAGCCTGTCTCGCCGTACAGTTACTCGTCGCATCGAGGTAATTGATGATGAGCTGACATCTGCATTGCAAAAAAGGGCCACCGATTTCACATACTTTTCAATAGCGCTGGATGAGAGCACTGATATTAAAGACACTGCCCAGCTGCTTATATTTATCAGAGGTATTACTGACACATTTTAAATAGTGGAGGAGTTTCTTGCGATGGAATCAATGAAGGGGACGACAAGGGGTTCAGACCTCTATGATGCGGTGTCAGGATGCATGCAGAGAATGAACCTACCGTGGGCGAAGTTACTGAACGTGACCACTGATGGCTGTCCAAACCTCACCGGGAAGAACACTGGGCTATTGCGTAGGATACAGGACAGGGTGAGAGAGGATGACCCCAACTCAACTCTGATTTTCTTGCACTGCATCATTCATCAGGAGGCCTTGTCTAAGTCGGTGTTAAAGCTTGATCACGTCAACAAAACTGTGGTGAAACTTGTCAATTTCATCAGGGCCCGGGCGCTTAACCACCGCCAGTTTATCCAGTTGTTGGAAGAGAGTGAGGCAGAACACACTGATGTCCCATACCACTCAAACGTCCGCTGGCTGAGCCTGGGCACAGTGCTACGCCGTGTGTGGGACCTGAGAGGTCAGATAGGGGTGTTTCTGGAGAATGTCGGGAAGGCTGGTGACTTTCCAGAACTTGAAGATTCCGATTGGATGCTTGACTTTGCCTTTGCTGTGGATTTAATGGGCCATTTGAATGACCTCAATCGGAAGCTGCAGGGGAAGGATGTGTTCGTGCACGAACTGTATTCCTACGTGTGAGCATTCAGAGCAAAGCTGACCCTGTTTTCCAGACAAATGACAAACAAGAGCTTTACACATTTCCCAACTCTTGCCACAATGAAGCATGTGCCATCCCGACTCACTATCAAATACACCACTACACTCAAGGATCTGCACACTGAATTCAACAGGCGTTTCTCTGATTTCGGAAAAATTGAAAAAGAGATGGAGCTGGTGTCCGCCCCCTTTTCCTTTGACAGCGACCAAGCGCCTCCGGAAGCTCAGCTTGAGTTGACATGCAGTGCGATCCCACTCTCAAGGAGAAATTCACCTCGTCATCATTGGACAGGTTTTACG
The DNA here is from genome assembly GCA_021554675.1 of Leuciscus idus. Taxonomy (NCBI): domain Eukaryota; kingdom Metazoa; phylum Chordata; class Actinopteri; order Cypriniformes; family Leuciscidae; genus Leuciscus; species Leuciscus idus. Next base: position 23,454,205 of record CM038638.1, on the reverse strand, counting down.
GTGAACGAGGGCAAGTTTCCTAACATGCGGAGGCATGCGCAGAGGATGCTCGTTTTATTCGGGTCCACGCATGTATGCGAGCGGACTTTCTCTGTAATGAACTTTAACAAGTCACGCTACAGATCACGACTAACCGACACACACCTGTCGTCCGTGTTGCGCATCTCAACGTTGAACACGACCCCAGATTTCGATGACTTAGTAAAGAAAGGCGACCGTCTCAATTGTTCACATTGAGTTACAGAACACCGACAAAAACCTCTTCATCTCAGTTGCATAGGCCGAAATACATTTTTCTAAAGTAGGCCTAGCCAAAGTTCCATTAAGTTACCCTTGATTGATGATGTTATTTTTACAACATTGTTCAGTTTCATGTTGCATGTCCCGTAGATGGTGATGATACAGCTAAATCAAATTTAAATTTTGTGAGATGCATAGGCCTATTCCATGTTGTCCTTTATATCTTTCAAGCAAACATACGTGTGATGAAGTTGATCTGCACTTAAATTGTGTTCTATTTTTATAAAAGATTTAAACAAAATATGTGAAAGAAATTACAAAAAAATGAATAATCACAACTGAAATCAGCTGAATATGTTTTTCATTCAGTGATGAAGGTCTCCCTCTGGTATATAGCCTCAATTAAATTTGATAATTCCAAGCCAGATTGCCTGAAGTCTGTATGTTAATGTAACCTGCACACATACATTTGCAGTTTTGTTAATAGTTTTCTATCTTGAATAGCTACAGCTGGTATGAATGACAGTTGAAAAATATGCAGGGTAGTGTAGGAAATGAATACTTGAAAGTAAATCCAGTTATTGTAACCTTAGAGTAGCCTAGGTCAGACAGGCCTAGCAAAAATAAATATCAGGCCTTGAAATAGGCTGGCAAAGTCAAAGTAACTGTAGAGTAGCCTTACACATATTTGCATTGAATTAATTTGTACCATTTAATCATGTAACTATGTTTAATTGCAATTGTCCAAAGTGTGGCCCTCCGTTTACTTTGCCAAAGTAACTGTGGCCCTCAGACTAAAACTGTTGCCCACCCCTGGTCTAGAGGAACAGGAAGGTCTGGTATATCGAAGGGTCCGTCGTCCCGATGGTGGCGAAGAGGTGCTTCAGCTGGTGCTGCCTGCTGTGTTACAATCTGAGGTACTGACCCAATTACATCAGGGCCATGGGCATCAAGGCATCGAACGCACCCTGGAGTTAGTGCGACAACGATGCTACTGGCCGATGTCGGCCGATGTAGCCCAGTGCAGTGTAGTAGTGCGAGCGGTGTCAACAGGCCAAGGGGGCTGCACCAGTTGCTCGTTATATGTTATACCAGTTATATGGCACACTTATTGGCCTCTCGTCTGAATGAAATAGTGGCCCTTGACTTCACAGTCTTGGAACCCTCTCATTCTGGGCAAGAAAATGTGCTTTTTTAGTAAGTTCACGGTGGCAGTCCCTACTCGGGATCAACAGGCAGAGACCGTGGCTCGTGTCTTGGTGGGTGAGTGGTTTTATAAGTTTGGTGTTCCAGGCCGAATCCATTCGGGTCAGGGCCGAAATGTCGAGTCCCGTCTTATTCAGCAGCTGTGTAACCTCTACCAGGTGGGCAAGTCTCGCACTACACCGTACAATCCAGCCGGTAATGGCCAGTGCGAACGGTTCAACCGTACTCTGCACAATTTGTTGCGGACTTTGCCCACCGGGAGAAAGAGGGACTGGGCATCCTGTTTGCCCCAGGTGCTGTTTTGTTACAACACCACTCCCCACCAAGCCACTGGAGCAGCCCCTTACTATTTTATGTTTGGGCAGGAGCCTAGATTGCCGGTGGATTTCCTGCTGGGTTGGGTGCAGGAGCCAGTGGCTGGTAGGGTCCATCATTGGGTGGAAGAGCATCAGTCCCAGCTTCAAGTGGCTTTTGATGGCGCCCGTGAGCGGCTGCAAGCGGAAGCCCAACATCGTAAGGCCAAGCATGACCGGCAGGTAAGGGAACAGCCACTATCTAAGGGTCAACTAGTCTATCTGCGTGAGCATAGGTTCGTGGTACGTCATAAGATCCAGGACCTTTGGAGCTCGACGGTATATCAGGTAGTCCAGACTCCACAAGATGGCGGGTCAGTGTACACCGTGGCACCGGTGCAGGACCTTGAGAAGGTTCACCATGTTCATCGTGCGTCCTTGAAACCTCATAATCAGAACAATCCAGCATGTACTGAGTCCTTAGTAGGGCATGTCGAGCCATCGTCACCCCCAGAGATAGAGGACGAACTGGAGGATGGGGATTTAGCCCGTGTGGTGGTAGAGGCCCCGTCAGTTACTCAAGGGGGTGTAGAGGTGGGTAGAGCTCTATTAGAGGCCAGGGTTAGTCTAGCTCCGGGAGCGGAGGAATCCACTAGTCAGCCTCAGAGCCATAGAGAGAAAGAGTTGCGACACTCCCATAGACCTCCGTTGTAAAAAATGGCGGCGCTTTTAACCGCCTACTTCCGGGATTTGAAGATCGGATTAGTTCCAAACACTGTCATTTGGGCGTTGGACACCATTCACTTACATTGCTGCGCGTCGAGTTGTTCCAGAGGTAAGTTGCTGAAATATCGACCTCTTTTGAATTGTCAACTGTCTATATTGTATCAGAGGCCCTTTGCGATGCTTATACTGGTCTTCATTTGTACATTCACAACGTAATTATTTATATTTTATGTTGGTTGTTTCAACCAATTTTCAAGCACTGCCTGCTAGCTAGCGCGACTTCGTCAGCTGTGACAGTAAGAGTTCGGTAATGAATCGCTACCACCTTTATAGCAACTTTTATTTAATTAAATTTTTTGGGATATACTAACTTTTCATTATGTTTTGTTGTCTTGAGTGAAGCGGCTTGTGAGAACAATGCTGGACCTCTAGGATTGTTATGGCCATCACCAGTCCTGTCTGTTTCATGGATCACCTGCCCCTGGTTTTTGTTTTTCTTGTTCACACACACTCACACAAGCACACATTTTTGTTGTCTGCCATTGTTTAATAAAAAATATTTTATTTGAAAACCTTAATTTGTCTTCAAGTGTTTTGTTAGTTAATTGCTTAAGTTACTTGCTACCCTTACTCTTAGCCTACTCTGTACACTAACCCAGAGCCACAGAGAAAAATCTTCACTCTGCACTATATACCCAAACATAAAAGCGTAAATTCGTTTTTAATCTGTTATAGTTTTGATAATGTGTATGGCTTAATCTTAAAATTATATTCTTAGTCTTAACATGATCATGTTTCACGTTGTGGTCCTGGGGGTGGTCACTTTCATCAGAAGAAGTGAGCTAGCTTCTAAGCGAATTCTGAACGGACCGCCACGGCAGACCTCTTTGCGTGATCACGAAGGTAGGCTAATGGCTGAATCGGAATTTATAAGCAAAATCACGGGAATCAATAGCCTAATACAGCCCAGTTGTGCTAAAATAAATATCATGAGACGTCCATCATCAGATGAATGATATGGAAAAGTTAAGTTAGAGCCGCTAAAGCCAGTGCTACTACCCATGCGAACATGAACACTAAGCTTTTCCCTCCAAAAATATAGCCTAAAACTTATCTCCAAATGCAAAACTGACATTAACAAAATGCAATAATGCAATAACAGCTGAAAAAGTACTTGGGTGTGTGTTTTATTTTATATTTACCGTTCAATAATGCAATCGCTGCTGTCTGTCCCATAGAAGAACATGACAGCCAGCGTATGTTTTGGAACTATTGGGGCTTACATGAACCACGTGACAGCCATAGCGGCGACATCAAAGAGTGTCGCAACTCTTTCTCTCTATGGCTCTGGTCAGCCTATAGTGGGAATACATGGAGATGGCGTTAGCCCTCGGCTACAGTTAGAACCCATACGCTGATTTCACGCAGCCGCCATTTTGAAACCGAAAGTGAGGCTCCGGTGGTAAGAACCCCGGAAACAACAATGCCTTGGACTACCAACCTGAAGCTGCTGCCGCGATTTACACTATTGGATGTTAATATCCAATATAGGATATGTATATATCTCATTCCTGCTTCTTTTTTTACTTTCTGAATTATATATAAAAAACATATTTTATTTATAAATGAATTTCACTGTATATAGTCTAAAGAATAAAAGAAATGTATGTACAGTTTTAGAATTGACACAACATCATTAAACACAACAATACGCCATCGCATTCACGACTCTCCTGTGATTAAAGGCGACACTTCCGGTTTTCTTCCCACCGGAGCCTCGCTTTCGATTTCAAAATAACGGCTGCGTGAAATCAGCGTATAGCTTCGGGACCGCTGTCACGGTTGGTAAATCCGCTGTCTCATTCTAGTCTAGTGTGTTGGTGTGTGTGTGGGTGTGTCTCGTTACGTTCATTGTTTCGAGTGGGCGTGGCCGCCCATCATCCTGATCAGCGGCAGCTGTATGTCATCTAGCAGCCTATTTAATGCCCTCTCTCCTGTCTCATGTTGTCAGATCGTTGTTTGAGTATCCCGTCCTCGTGCCTGTTCCTGTTCCCTCGTGTTTCCTGTGTACTGGATTTTGGATTACTTCACCTCTGATCTCACCACGGACTTATCACGGATTCACCATCACCTTCACGCTGCACTTGGGATTTTGCCTGTCTCAGTCCCTGCGTCACACTCTCCTGCTGGCTGTGTTCCTGATCCTCAACTCTCCCCAGAGAAGTGCCTGCCATTCGCGCTGGAACTTTTATTGCATCGATCTATCTTTACTCTTGAGTATTTGTTATCTAATAAATACATCTTGCACTTGCATTTGCTTCCGTCCAGTTTATCATTACAGAACGATCTGACCAACCATGGAAGCAGCAAGCGCGGCAACATTTAAGGATTTCGTTGACCACAGCAACGCCAGGATGGATCAGCAGCAGGAGAGTATATCTAACAAAGGACGCGCTGTCCAAGCGCTCGTGACGCAGGTGTCCGGGCTCACCCAGCAGATCCAACTTCTTAACGCTCCCACTGTAAAGCCCACACCGCCCGTTCCCCCTGCCATACCGGAGATAGGACATCGTCCAGAGCCACGTTTACCTGTTCCTGAGAGCTATGCTGGTGAGCCTAATTTTTGTAGAGCGTTTCTCACCAAGTGTTCTATGCACTTTTCACTACAGCCGAAGACGTTCGAGACTGAGGAATCTAAGGTGGCATTCGTCCTAACATTACTGAAGGGAAGAGCAGCTCTGTGGGGAACGGCGGTGTGGGAGAACCAAGACCAATGCTGCACCTCGTTCCGCGCACTAGCCGCCGAGATGAAGAGAGTCTTCGACTGGGCGGTAGCAGGCAAGGAGGCTGCCAGAAGACTAGCCGACCTAAGACAAGGAAGCTCCTCGGTGGCAGATTATTCTATCGAGTTTCGCACTCTGGCGGCTGAGTGCAAGTGGAACGAGGAGGCACAGTGGGATATGTTCCTGCATGGGCTGGCCGACCGTGTTCAAAAGGAGATGTACATGCTCGACCTGCCTCCTCGCCTTAACGGGCTCATCGATCTGGCGCTGCGGGTGGACGGCCGCATTAACCAGTTGAACCAACATGTTCACTCCATTCGTACCCACGGAGGCACCAGACCTCGAGACGGCGATGAGGAGAACACGGTCGGTCCCATCAACGATCACGAGCCCATGCAGGTGGGGAGAGCCCGGCTTTCCCGGGAGGAGAGGGAAAGGCGGAGATCCCATGGATTCTGCCTTTACTGTGGTGGCCACGGACATTTTCTACACTCGTGCCCGGTAAAAGAGCAAGCCCGATAGTAAAGTTGAGGCTACTATCGGGTGGGATCTCCGCCGGAAAGTCCTCAGCATCTACCCTCCTTCCGGTAAGACTGAGATGGGCCAACAACAGGACACACACCTGTCAAGCACTTGTGGATTCCGGGGCCGAGGGGAACTTCATGGACATTCACCTGGCACACGAATTACACCTCCCCATCTCGTCTCTTCCTCACCAGATCTCGGTCAGTGCTCTTAACGGTCAACAACTTCCCAACATTTCGCTCTCCACTGATCCCATAACCCTCATCACCTCCGGCAACCATACAGAAACTATTCCCTTCCTCCTCATGGATTCCCCGGTGGCACCTATCGTTTTGGGGCACCCTTGGCTGGTGAAGCACAATCCTCGTGTGGACTGGGGTTCCAATTCTGTGTCTATGTGGAGTGAGCCCTGCCATGGGTCCTGTCTTGTCTCTGCGTGTCCGTCTGTATCTGTTTCTGTGTTACAGGAGAAGGCAGTGGATTTGTCAAACGTGCCCGCGGAGTATCTGGACCTGAAGGAAGTGTTCAGTAAGTCTTGGGCTGCTTCTCTTCCTCCGCATCGTCCCTATGACTGTGCTATAGATTTAGTGACAGGCAAACTTTACTCTCTTTCTGTCCCTGAGAGGGAGGCCATGGAGAAATATATTTCTGATTCTTTAGCAGCCGGATTCATCCAACCTTCCTCTTCTCCTGCGGGGGCGGGGTTCTTTTTTGTGGGTAAGAAGGACGGCTCTCTGCGACCTTGTATTGATTACCGAGAGCTGAACAACATCACGGTAAAGAATACTTATCCTTTGCCGTTGATGTCTTCAGCTTTCGAGAGGTTGCAGGGAGCATCCATCTTCACAAAATTGGATTTACATAATGCTTATCATTTGATTCGCATCAGGAAGGGGGATGAATGGAAAACCGCGTTCAACACCCCCAGGGGGCACTTTGAATATTTGGTTATGCCTTTCGGGCTTTCCAACTCCCCAGCGGTTTTCCAGGCACTCATCAATGACGTGTTGAGAGACATGGTAGATCAGTTCATATATGTTTACCTGGATGACATATTGATTTTTTCTTCGTCTCTCCAGGAACACGTTCAACACGTCAGACGAGTGCTTCAGAGGTTGCTAGAGAATGGGCTTTTTGTCAAGGCGGAGAAATGCGATTTTCATGCACAGTCTGTTTCTTTCCTGGATTACATCGTCTCTTCTGAGGGAGTGCGCATGGATCCTGACAAGGTTAGGGCTGTGATAGATTGGCCAAGTCCAGATTCCCGTAAGGCCCTACAGCGGTTTCTGGGGTTCGCCAACTTCTATCGGCGTTTTATTCGCAACTTCAGCCAACTAGCCGCACCTCTGACCGCCTTGACCTCCCCCAGAACAACGTTCAGGTGGTCAGATACAGCTGAGGCTGTATTTGCTAACCTCAAGAGCCGCTTCGTTTCAGCTCCCATCTTAATCGCCCCTGATTCCACACGTCAGTTCGTGGTGGAGGTCGACGCGTCAGAGGTGGGGGTAGGTGCAGTTCTTTCCCAACGCGCTTCCTCAGATGACAAGTTGCACCCTTGCGCGTTTTTCTCCCACCGTTTATCACCTGCCGAACGTAACTATGACATTGGTAACAGAGAGTTGTTGGCCGTCAAGTTAGCATTGGAGGAGTGGCGTCATTGGTTAGAAGGGTCGGGGGTACCTTTTATTGTTTGGACCGATCATAAGAACCTTGAATATATTAGATCTGCCAAAAGACTCAACTCCAGGCAGGCTCGGTGGGCACTTTTTTTCGGACGTTTTGACTTTACTCTCTCGTACCGCCCGGGTTCCAAAAACATCAAACCCGATTCCTTATCTCGTATTTTTGATCCATCCGAACGCCCGGTTACTCCCGAGTGCATTTTACCAGAGAAAGTAGTTATCTCCACACTCGTATGGGAGGTCGAATCGAAGGTCAAGACGGCCTTAGAAGGGGTAACGCCTCCGCCCGGTTGCCCACCGAATCAGTTGTTTGTTCCGGAGGGGTTACGGTCCGACGTCATTCGATGGGGTCATTGCTCCAACGTGGCTTGTCATCCAGGGGTAAGTCGCACCAGTCACTTAGTAAAGCAACGGTTTTGGTGGCCATTAATGGCGCGCAACATTCACGATTTTGTTTTGGCTTGCTCGGTTTGTGCTGTTGGTAAGACGTCTAACCGACCTCCTGATGGGTTACTCCGACCGCTGTCTGTCCCTTCGAGACCCTGGTCCCACATTGCGCTAGATTTTGTCACCGCCCTCATGACGGTTGTTTTAACCGTAGTGGACCGGTTCTCGAAGGCGGCACATTTCATTCCCTTGCCCAAATTACCTTCAGCCACGGAGACAGCGGTTACTGTAATTGATCACGTCTTTCGGTTACATGGCCTCCCGGTGGACGTGGTTTCTGACAGGGGTTCTCAGTTTGTGTCCAAATTCTGGCAAGAGTTTTGTAGATTATTAGGAGCTACAGTCAGTCTGTCTTCGGGTTATCATCCCCAGAGCAACGGTCAGTCCGAGCGAGCCAACCAGGATTTAGAGAGAGTGTTGCGATGTTTGGTTTCCAAAAATCCTTCGTCCTGGAGCCAACAACTCTCTATGGTGGAGTACGCCCATAACTCGCTACCAGTGTCATCTACGGGCCTTTCTCCGTTTAAGTGTAGTTTAGGGTACCAGCCACCTATTTTTCCGAGCCTGGAATCCGAAGTCGCGGTCTCCTCCGCTCACGCCTTCGTCCAGAGGTGTCACCGCACTTGGACTAGAGCCCGCGAGACTCTACTCCAGGTGGGGGTGCGCACCAAGGCCAAAGCCGATCGCCACCGGTCTAGGCCACCCGTATACGTCGTTGGTCAAAAAGTGTGGCTTTCTACTAAGAACATTCCTCTCCGCTCCGTTTCTAATAAACTTGCTCCTAAATTTATTGGCCCGTTTACTATCACCAAGATTATTAGTCCGGTGACAGTCCGCCTCATCCTTCCTCCAGCGTACAGGAGAATTCATCCCGCCTTTCACATTTCTAGAATTAAACCCGTGTTTCACTCTCCTCTTAATCCGCCTGCCCCGGTTCCTCCCCCGCCGCGACTCGTAGATGGGGAACCTACATATTCGGTACATCGTATTCTGGACTCGAGACGGAGGGGACGCGGATTCCAGTATTTGGTGGACTGGGAAGGTTATGGTCCGGAGGAGAGGAGTTGGGTGCCTGCTCGAGACATCCTGGATCACTCCCTCATCGATGATTACAATCGACAGGTAGGGTCGTCTGGGAACGCCAGGAGGCGTTCCTAGGAGGGAGGGTACTGTCACGGTTGGTAAATCCGCTGTCTCATTCTAGTCTAGTGTGTTGGTGTGTGTGTGGGTGTGTCTCGTTACGTTCATTGTTTCGAGTGGGCGTGGCCGCCCATCATCCTGATCAGCGGCAGCTGTATGTCATCTAGCAGCCTATTTAATGCCCTCTCTCCTGTCTCATATTGTCAGATCGTTGTTTGAGTATCCCGTCCTCGTGCCTGTTCCTGTTCCCTCGTGTTTCCTGTGTACTGGATTTTGGATTACTTCACCTCTGATCTCACCACGGACTTATCACGGATTCACCATCACCTTCACGCTGCACTTGGGATTTTGCCTGTCTCAGTCCCTGCGTCACACTCTCCTGCTGGCTGTGTTCCTGATCCTCAACTCTCCCCAGAGAAGTGCCTGCCATTCGCGCTGGAAATTTTATTGCATCGATCTATCTTTACTCTTGAGTATTTGTTATCTAATAAATACATCTTGCACTTGCATTTGCTTCCGTCCAGTTTATCATTACAACCGCCCACTATGTTAGGGGGTGCCACAAGAAGAACGGGTCGTGTTGGGGCAGGTCAGCACTCCAATCGGTACCACTTGCCGCGAGCGGTAGGAAGTGAAGTCCACCAGATTTCTGTCAGTTAGGGTTTGGGCCCTGCCTGGTTCAGACCGTGGGACCAGTAGTGCTTTTCAACGTCGGGACTACGATGACTAATGGGGGGGTAGATTGTGGTGATGTAATCAGCCATCATAGAGTTAATCCCCAAACAGGGTGTTCCGCGAATATAAAAAGAGATGCGACCAGGGGGGTAATCGAGCTCTCGATTTCCGTACCACCCCCGGCGGCCGCCATTGGCTAACAAGCCTTCACCTGCTGTTAGCATCCCATTGACTCCCATTCATTTTGGCGTCACTTTGACAGCGAATAACTTTACATCTGAGGCGTTTAAAGACTCCATTTGTCCATTATTTATTTCTAAAGAAACACGACAATGTATAAAATGCTCCATTACCTTGTATCTTACGTTATGGCCACGTAGAAGCAGTTTTTGTAAAAACAGGCTAACGATTGCGTCATAACCACGTGACTCTCTGGAAATTACCGTATAGACAGGAGGAGAAGCTCGCAGTCAATCGGGGGGACGTGGAGGCAAAAGGTCCGATAAAGTCAAGGGAGAAGCCCATAGAGAGTCATAAAGTTGCTCCTGCTCCTAGCTCATGGACAGCTCCTACTCACGCTCTCCGTCTCTGCAAGTTTCGGAAGGGAATGATTCAGATTTCTCTTGGCACAGCTCCTAGAAGACTTACAACTGTCAGACAGGTTGCTCACGTCGTCAAGCTCAGTTTGAGTCTGCGCAGTTCGCTCGGCAATCAGGAAATGAGTGCTTCTAATTTGCTTCACTTTTCTCCGTTGAAACCTATGGGGTCACTGTGTCCAGTTTATATACTGTCTATATATACTGTGGCGTGAGTTATTTACCGCAGGTATGTGATGCATTTTTCTTATGCCTAAGCTAACGAGACGATCACCTCCTAAACCTAATGTTATATTTTAATAGTAGTACAAGGCGTGGAGGTGTTGCAGCAGGCTTAGCAGACTTTGGAGGCTTTGAGGACGCTGTCGGCTCGTGCTACTTTCTGTAACCCTTATCTGCGTGTGACACTGAACGACTCCGGACGGATTGGATGGTGTTTCACTTACAAGTCGCTGTGTTCGCCCACCCTTCCGTCTCTTGTTCGAACTGTGCAGTTTCTGTGAACTTGTATGTGAATTATAACTCGACAGTGTGACGGTCTCCATCCGGTGGAGGACGACGTCTAAGCTGATCAAAACACGCGTCGGGTGTGCAGCCTGCCAGGATACATCTAAATTGGTGCTGTGACAGTGTTCTTCGACTGGCAGACTGAGGACGGGGGGTAATCTTACAGTGACGAAGGTCTATGTGTGTCACCCTTATACTTGTATGCTATTAGGAGCGTTTAGGTTTTGCATTTTTGTTCTGTTTGTGTTGAATTGATTTTCTGTTTGTGATTTTGGGTTTATTTGTTTGTCAAGAAGTAGGGGAATGACCCATTATCGCCCGCTATTGTGCTGATCACGGTCCACGAGCATCAGCAGGTTAGCTGGTGTCGCCATTGAGAGAAAGACAGGCCTTTTTGGCCGGGTGTGATTATACGCTTCATTGACAGAGTTTTATGTGGAAAGTGTATGTGTTTTTTTTTTTTTTGTTTATTGCTTTTATATTGATTGTTCTTGTCTTTTCCCTTCAGAATCTGGGGTACCCGTGGTTCCTGAAGTCTTCTGGGTGTGGTGGTGGTTTGATTGACAGTCTGCAGTGTTCACAACGGGTGGAGTGTTGTGAGAGAGCACGAGTGGTTGCTGTGTTGATCTGATAGTCAGGACAAATTCCCCAGGTTCTGGTGTGGTAGTGTGTGTGTGTGATGTTTGACCTATATGATTCTACAATTTATTATTAAAGATCGTGTTGTATTTTATTAAATGGTGTTTTTTTGAATAAACTGTTTTGTACTATCATCATTGTCTGTTATCTGACTCAGCCACTACGTATCTGCGTGCTTTGTGTACCTGAACAATCTGTGGGTTCCCGGACTATTTCCAGGTGGCGTAGTCGGACTTAACCTAAAATTACAAACTGCCACACATATATATATATATATATATATATATATATATATATATATATGTTGTGCATAACTGTCACGGTTCATGAATCGGCTGTCTCAATTCTGATGTGTGTGTGTGTGTGTGTGTGTGTGTGTCTGTATGTGGGCGTGGTTACTCATTGTAGTGATTAGTGTTGCCAGCTGTTATCAATCCCCGTTCCCTTTATATGTGCAGTATTCCCATCTCATGTTGTCAGATCGTTGTGGTTTCCCCGGTGTCGTGTCCTGTTCCCGTGTGGCTCTCTGTTTCCCTGCTGTGGCTTCCGTCGTGTGGATTCGTTGTGTCCCGTCTCCTCGTCTGGATGTTCCACTGGTTCCTGGTTTCCTGAGCACGCTTCACTTCACCACCACCGGAGGCCATCGAAGTCCCTGTGCCACAATCGTCATCTGAGTGTGTTTTCCCCGACCTGTGTTTGTGCGTTTCTGACCATTAATAAACGCCTTTTACTTGCAATTGTATCCGTTCTGATTTCCTCACAGAACGATCTGACCAAATATGGATGCAGCAAGTGAGGCTCGTCTGAGTGAATTCATCTCCCATAGCATCACGCGTATGGATCAACAAGAGGAGAGCATATCTACCACAGGTCGTGCGGTCCAAGCACTCGTGGCACAGGTGTCCGAGCTCACCCAACAGTTACAACATCTACGAGCTCCCACTGCGCCGCCCACACCGCCCGTTCCCCCACCACCAGCACCAGCGGCAGAGAATCAACCTGAGCCTCGTCTACCCACACCGGAAGGGTATTCTGGTGAGCCTGAATTCTGCAGAGCTTTTCTTACGAGATGTTCCATGCATTTTGCCTTACAGCCGCGCACCTTTCATAGTGAATCCTCCAAGGTGGCGTTTGTACTGACACTGCTGTCAGGAAGGGCATCTCTCTGGGGAACGGCGGTGTGGGAGAATAAGGACGACTGCTGCACCTCGTTCCAGGCACTCTCCGAGGAGATGAGGAGGGTTTTCGATCGCGCAGTGGCGGGTAAGGAGGCGGCCAGATTACTCGCCGATCTGCGTCAAGGTGAAGGCTCGGTGTCGGATTACTCCATCCGTTTCCGCACCCTGGCCGCAGAGTGCCATTGGAACGAGGAGGCGCAGTGGGACAGATTCCTGCATGGGCTGGCTGACCGCGTTCTTAGAGAAATCTACGTTTTGGACCTCCCTGAGACACTTAATGGACTGGTGGAGCTGGCGTTAAGAGTGGACGCTCGCCTGAATCGTGTGACTGGACTGACACGTCCTAATCGTCTCCAGCACAGTGTGGAGGACCACCAGCCCAGTGGAGCGAGCGCGGTCAGCCCTGTTTCCGACCACGAGCCCATGCAGGTAGGGAGAGCTCGGCTTTCCCGGGAGGAGAGGGAAAGGCGGAGATCCCAAGGACTCTGTCTGTACTGCGGCCGGGCTGGTCACTTTATCCATTCATGTCTGGTAAAAGAGCAAGCCCGATAGTAAGTATGAGGCTACTATCGGGTGGGATCTCCGCCGAGAAGACCTCATCACCATCATCGACCCTCCTCCCGGTAAGACTGAGATGGCCAACGTCCACACACAGCACTCAAGCACTACTGGATTCGGGAGCGGAAGGTAATTTCATGGACTTCAAACTTGCACTTAAACTTCAGATTCCCATCACTCCCCTTCCGCACAAGATAACCGTCAACGCACTCAATGGACAGGAACTTCCCCGGATTACTCATGCTACCGAGATCATCACTCTCATCACTTCTGGCAATCACACCGAACGCATATCATTTCTCCTCATGGACTCACCACTTGCACCAGTGGTTCTGGGACACCCGTGGCTTACCCGACACAATCCTCGGGTCGACTGGCGCACTAACACTATTTCCACATGGAGTAACCACTGTCATGAGTCCTGTTTGATGTCGGCTTGTTCTTCTGTGTCTGGTTCTGTGTTTCAGAGTGAGGCAGCGGATTTATCTAACGTGCCCGCGGAGTACCTCGACCTGAAGGAGGTGTTCAGTAAGTCTCGTGCTGCTTCTCTTCCTCCGCATCGTTCCTATGACTGTGCGATAGATCTACTGCCAGGTAAATCTCCGCCTAAAGGCAAACTTTACTCTCTTTCTGTTCCCGAGAGGGAGGCCATGGAGAAATATATTTCTGATTCTCTGGCCTCTGGGTTCATCCAGCCTTCCTCTTCTCCTGCGGGGGCGGGGTTCTTTTTCGTTGGGAAGAAGGATGGTTCTCTGCGACCTTGTATTGATTACCGAGAGCTGAACAACATCACGGTAAAGAATTCTTATCCTTTGCCGTTGATGTCTTCAGCTTTCGAGAGGTTGCAGGGAGCATCCATTTTCACGAAACTGGACTTACGCAATGCATATCATTTGGTTCGCATCAGGAAGGGGGATGAATGGAAAACCGCTTTTAATACCCCTAGGGGGCACTTTGAATATTTGGTTATGCCTTTCGGGCTTTCCAACAGCCCAGCGGTTTTCCAGGCACTCGTGAATGACGTGTTGAGAGACATGGTAGATCAATTCATATATGTTTACCTGGATGACATTTTGATTTTTTCCTCGTCTCTCCAGGAACACGTTCAACACGTCAGACGAGTGCTCCAGAGACTATTAGAGAATGGGCTTTTTGTCAAGGCGGAGAAGTGCGCGTTTCATGCACAGTCTGTTCCCTTCCTAGGGTACATCATCTCTTCTGAGGGAGTGCGCATGGATCCTGACAAGGTTAAGGCTGTGGTAGATTGGCCAAGTCCAGATTCCCGTAAGGCCCTACAGCGGTTTCTGGGGTTCGCCAATTTTTACCGGCGTTTCATTCGTAATTTCAGCCAACTAGTCGCACCTCTGACTGCCTTGACCTCCCCCCGAACGACGTTCAGGTGGTCGAACACTGCCGAGGCAGTGTTCAACAACCTCAAAAGTCGCTTCGTTTCGGCTCCCATTCTGGTCACCCCTGATCCCACACGTCAGTTCGTGGTGGAGGTCGACGCGTCAGAGGTGGGAGTAGGAGCAGTGCTTTCACAACGCGCTTCCTCAGATGACAAGATGCATCCCTGCGCGTTTTTTTCTCATCGACTATCGCCTGCCGAACGTAATTATGACATTGGTAACAGAGAGTTGTTGGCAGTAAAGTTAGCGTTGGAGGAGTGGCGTCATTGGTTAGAGGGTTCGGGGGTACCCTTTATCGTTTGGACCGATCATAAGAATCTGGAATACATCAGATCTGCTAAAAGACTCAACTCCAGGCAGGCTCGGTGGGCTCTTTTTTTCGGACGTTTTGATTTTGTTCTCTCGTACCGCCCGGGTTCCAAAAACATCAAACCCGACTCTTTATCTCGTATTTTTGATCCATCCGAACGCCCGGTGACTCCCGAGTGTATTTTACCTGAGAAAGTTGTCATCTCCACTCTGGTATGGGAGGTCGAATCGAGGGTCAAGACAGCCCTAGAAGGGGTAACGCCTCCGCCTGGTTGTCCACCGGGTCGTTTGTTTGTTCCGGAGGGGTTACGGTCCGACGTTATTCGATGGGGTCATTGCTCCAACGTGGCTTGTCATCCAGGAGTGACTCGTACCAGTTTTTTAGTTAAGCAACGATTCTGGTGGCCATTAATGGCTCGCGACATTCACGATTTTGTGTTGGCTTGTTCAGTCTGTGCCACTGGTAAGACATCTAACCAACCCCCAGATGGGTTACTTCGACCGCTGTCTGTCCCTTCGAGACCCTGGTCCCATATCGCTCTAGATTTTGTCACCGCCCTCCCGCCTTCCAATGGCATGACGGTTGTTTTAACCGTAGTGGACCGGTTCTCGAAGGCGGCACATTTCATCCCCTTGCCCAAATTACCTTCAGCCAAGGAGACAGCGGTCGTAGTCATAGATCACGTCTTTCGGTTACATGGCCTCCCGATGGACGTGGTCTCTGACAGGGGTTCCCAATTCGTATCCAAATTTTGGCGAGAATTTTGTAAATTACTGGGGGCCACGGTCAGTCTGTCCTCGGGCTATCATCCCCAGAGCAATGGCCAGTCTGAACGAGCCAATCAGGACCTCGAGAGAATGTTGCGATGTTTGGATGCCAAGAATCCGTCGTCCTGGAGCCAACAGCTTTCTATGGTGGAGTACGCCCACAATTCGTTACCAGTGTCATCCACGGGCCTCTCGCCATTTAAGTGTAGTTTAGGTTACCAGCCACCAATTTTTCCGAGTCTGGAATCCGAAGTCGCGGTCCCCTCCGCTCACGCATTCGTCCAGAGGTGCCGCCGTACTTGGACTAGAGCCCGTGAGACTCTACTCCAAGCAGGGGGGCGCATGAAGGCCAAGGCCGACCGCCACCGGTCAAAGCCTCCCGTCTACGTCGTGGGTCAAAAAGTGTGGCTTTCAACCAAGAATATTCCGCTCCGCTCCGTGTCTAACAAGTTAGCTCCCAAATTCATTGGCCCGTTTCCTGTCACCAAGATTATTAGTCCGGTGACAGTCCGACTCAAACTCCCTCCTGCGTACAGGAGAATTCACCCCGCCTTCCATGTGTCCAAAGTCAAGCCCGTGTTTTATTCTCACATTAATCCGCCTGCCCCGGTTCCCCCCCCGCCGCGACTCGTAGATGGGGAACTTACTTATTCGGTTCGTCGTATTCTGGATTCGAGACGGAGGGGACGCGGATTTCAGTACTTGGTGGACTGGGAGGGTTACGGTCCAGAGGAGAGAAGTTGGGTACCTGCTAGAGACATTCTGGATCACTCCCTTATCGATGATTACAATCGACAGGTAAGGTTATCTGGGAACGCCAGGAGGCGTTCCTAGGGGAGGGGGTACTGTCACGGTTCATGAATCGGCTGTCTCAATTCTGATGTGTGTGTGTGTGTGTGTGTGTGTGTGTGTGTGTGTGTGTCTGTATGTGGGCGTGGTTACTCATTGTAGTGATTAGTGTTGCCAGCTGTTATCAATCCCCGTTCCCTTTATATGTGCAGTATTCCCATCTCATGTTGTCAGATCGTTGTGGTTTCCCCGGTGTCGTGTCCTGTTCCCGTGTGGCTCTCTGTTTCCCTGCTGTGGCTTCCGTCGTGTGGATTCGTTGTGTCCCGTCTCCTCGTCTGGATGTTCCACTGGTTCCTGGTTTCCTGAGCACGCTTCACTTCACCACCACCGGAGGCCATCGAAGTCCCTGTGCCACAATCGTCATCTGAGTGTGTTTTCCCCGACCTGTGTTTGTGCGTTTCTGACCATTAATAAACGCCTTTTACTTGCAATTGTATCCGTTCTGATTTCCTCACAATAACCCCTCCCCATACAGTGGGGATCGCTTGAAGGCTTTCAAGAATACCGATGCATATCAATATGCTGTGAGAAATACTTAAGTCATAGAGCTTCATGGCGCACGTTAATGAGAGTCGGGGCGATGTCATGAATGAATCTATGAATCTGCTGCTGGCAGAGCATGAGACACCAGCATCAGCACAGCCAGAGACATCAGCCGAACAGGGACGTGCACAGGGGGGTTGCTCAGGTTGCCCGGGCAACTGCCCATATGCCTTTCTCGACTCACGTTGCCCTTCCGAGGGGGAAAAAAATTAAAATAAATAAATCGTACAATGGATGCATAATTTCACGTAGGCCTAGATAAAAAAAAAAAAAAATCGCAAAGCCTCATTCACTTCCATTCGGGCACCGAAAGTGAAAGTCAGTAGGGGAAGGGCAAACTCTGTTTACGTGGCTGCAGCGCTGCACGCGACTGGTGTAGCACGCAATCATACTACAAATCATGCGTAGTTGGCCCAGTTACCATACGTACCATCAGAACTGAGCAGAGCAAAAGGTTGAGCAACTGCCCCTCAAAATTCCTGTGCACGTCCCTGCAGCCGAAGATCATAAAAGACTGCCATATCTGTCCAAAAGAACAGATGTTCAGTTATAGAGAAGGTTTAATACACACAAGTATCGAAATGAATGAATCTTTCGAGTCGAATCTTTTTTAATGATTCACTCACGATTCGGCTGCGATTAAAAGCTATCAAGAGGTAAAGCTCATCAGTGATTATAATATAACGAATTAAATTGCAGTTTGTTCGTCACATAAAGCTATCATATGAATAAATAACGATATTAATATAACGGACTTAGACGGTATTAGATCACTTTTATGATACTTTTGTGATGTTTTTTTGTCTTTTATTATTATTTGTCTTTTATACATTTTTTGTCTTTTATTATTATTGGCACAACGTACCCAACCTTCTAACAACGTTTTAACAACATAGCCAAAAGGTTGCTATTACTACGTTGTGTGGTGAAGGTTGTTACAGCGTTGTCACAATGTTGACATTGAACCAACGTTCAGGGCCATTGCTTAAGGTTGTGCCTAGGGTGTCTGGACAACCACTGGACGACATATGTACTCGTCACTGCCCTGAAGCGCGAAAATCAGCCTTTTAAATTTCAGCTGACCATGGCATTGGGCCGTCTCATTCTTCATCGAGCAATCCATACGTGAGAATTGCCTTTAATTTACCTCAGCTAAATAAGATGCGTAATTATTCAAACACAACCTACAACTTCCTTGACTAATGTGATATTTATTTGAACATCTTCTGGTCAGGTATGATAAATATTTAATAACTTTATGCCAAAAGTATGAAGCCAAAATGACTTTAATGATGAGTAATTGATTTCAGCGCGTAGCCTACTTGTTGCACGTTTTTCCTTTTTTTGGGGGGGGAAACGCACAGAGAAAAAAAATGTTTGTAACTGCTCGCACAACTGTTTATTTTTTCCTTACATTTGTCATCTCATTCGTTTCTTTGCTAAATTTTCTCATGTCTGCTGATGCTAGTTAACGTTAATCCACTCCCTGTTTTGTTTTCTCACAAATGTATGACTTTTGGAAGTGCAATCCCAGCAAACACAGAACGTTAATTGGCGCAACGTACCCAACCTTCTAACAACATTTTAACAACATGGCCAAAAGGTTGCTATAACTACGTTGTGTGGTGAAGGTTGTTACAGCGTTGTCACAATGTTGACATTGCTTAAGGTTGTGCCTAGGGTGTCTGGACAACCACTGGACGACATATGTACTCGTCGCTGCCCTGAAACGCGAAAATCAGCCTTTTAAATTTCAACTGCCCGTTGGGCTCATTGTGTTGTCTCGTTCTTCATCGAGCAAGGTATACGCGAGTATTGCGTTTTATTTACCTCAGCTAAATAAGATACATAATTATTCAAACACAACCTATACAACTTCATTTTCTTTTGTGACTATGTAGCCTTGCTTCAACTGTTTAGTTTTTCATTTCATTTGTCTGCTATTTAGTCTCATTCGTTTCCTTGCTCCTCTGGATTTGTGGGTGTTTCCTGGACTGATTCCGTTTACCGAACTTTATCGTCTGGCTTTCGACTACTGTCTGCCATGTACAGAACCGGTTTTGTTCATTAAATGTTCTGATCTTTGCTTTTTATGTTTTATTTATTATACTTAAAAGAAATTTGTATATTCATTTACAGATGGTGGACAACCAGATTAGCCGCGTTTCCACTGTCGGGCCAGGGCCGGGCCGTACTAGTGCGTGCCAGGGCCAGTCGCGTTTCCACTGTCACTTCCGGGGCTTGATCAGGGCTTACTCGGGGGCCAACGGCCAGGATTTCTGGCCCATCGAATACCTTGGGCCAGCTCGGGCTAGAGGCGTGGTCAAGGTAAAAGGCGGAGTTTATCGGTGTTAGGGAAAGTTATGGTCTGCGGCAAGATGCACATTTCACTTTTTTATATCGCGAAAATTAAACGCTGCTCGAAATGGAGAATCGCCTGCACTGGTCTGTCGAAGATACCAAAGCTCTTCTGAGCATTTGGGCAGAAGAAAGGGTACAACGTCAATTTGACGGCGTGTGCAGAAATGAGGACGTTATAAAATACATCGTTGCTGAACTTGCTAAGCTAAGCATTCAGCGAACAACGCTTCAAGTTCGGGAAAAAATGTAAAAGTTGCGGGCGCAGTACAAGGCGATTAAAACGCACAATGGACAAAGCGGTGCCCAGAGAAGGAACTTTCCATGGTTCGACTTGATGGACGGTGTGCTGGGTCACCGTCCCTCTGTTAGTGGAGAGACAAGTCGGGACACTATGGCAGCCGCGAACGGTGAGTTAATACATGCTATCTTCTTAAAATCTAAGTTTTCTAACTTCCTAACTTCCTGCCTGAATGAACATCATAATTCCCGCTGAAATGGATGGGGTTGTATGACGTTTGATCCAGGAAGGCGTGTTAAGGGCGGGGTTTAGGGCAGCGCTGCAGGGCTAATGGCCCGGCAGTGGAAACGCAAGCACGGTGCTTGAGACCCGAGGCCACTGGCCAGGCTCGGCTCGCTGTTAGCCCTAGCCCGGCCCTGGCCCGACAGTGGAAACGCGGCTAATGAGACTTCTACCGCCGCCGTTCCCGCGGCGGCAAAATTGGGATGTGTATTTGCTGCCTTTTACCGCTGAGTGGCGCTGTAATCACAGACTTTGAAAAGTGTCAGTTTATTCTCTTTATGACGTAATCTGCCGCGGCAGTAATCTGAGCTGAGGTCACAGATAAATTCAAGATAAATATTGTGGTTAAACGAATCAAATTCATTAAATTTAAACAAAGTAGACACACGTTAACATTGTGTGCCCAGTTTTTCTATAATTTAGAAAGGCTATGTCAATAGGTTACTTGTCATTTACTTCGTGTTATTTTAATGTGTTTGTAGATTTATTAACTGAAACATAACAGTGAAATAAATTAAAATAATTTACCGTAAAATTAAAACATTTTCAGGACTTGCAGTTACTAACCGATGTTAGTCGGTTTAAGCATTCTTTGTTATATTCAGAATTAAATAGGCTTACATGTTGTTATGATTATCAATTGAATTCTTTAATAAATAATCAACCACAATGCCTATTACTGCCGCAGCAAAAATAAACCAGTCGAATTTCAAAGTCGTTCGCGAAATGACTAGGCTATACCGGGTGGCGCAAGTGACATGGCAAAACAGCAGCAACTGCGGCATTTTAAAAGGTAAGTTTCCTATCTGTTTATTTAAAAAAAAAAAAAAAAAAAAAAAACATGGCGCAAGATCTTGTAAAAAAAAAAAAAACTTTTTTCATTATTTGAACAAAAATGAGACTGATTGAATATGTAAAAATATAAACAAACAAAGCAGAGAATAAAACAAAGTTTTAGGGAAAAAATATAGGCCTATTATGCTACAATAGAATTGGTTAACATTAACGAAAGCAAAATATGTAAAAATACATTTAAAAACAAATTCGTGGCCGAGTGGTAGGCTATAACTTAGCCTACGTTTCAATAATTCAGATGACGGTTTCAAATCCCGAACAAACATGGGCTACTTTTTTATTATTAATGCAGAGAGATTTGATAGTTGTAAAATATTGCTACACCATATTGTTTTTTTCTCCTATAGCCTATATTAAATATTTTATATTTATAAAATAAAATTACCATTCATTTCCATTTTACATTAGGGACAATTTTTATCCAACAGAATGGCTGAATTGACATCTGCATAATAATAATAATAATAATAATAAAAATAAATAAATAAACAGCACAAGGTTTTGTAAAAACACTTTTTAAAAAAAAATTTCGACACATAATTTCGAGACAGTATATTGCCAATGTTAAAAAAATAAACAAATAAAAAAGAATGTAACAAACTTTTAAAACAGAGAAAATAGTAGACCTAGGCTATTCAGACGAAAGCTCTGTGGTCAATGCATTAACAATAGCCTCTCGGAGCTTCAAACGATCTGAGATCGAATCTCAGTGTAGCCGACAGTGTTTATGTTTTTCCGTTCTTGATGCTTAAATATGCATCTGTTTATTAAAGTCAATCATCTTGTTTAATTATCAATTGTACATTACAACATAAATTTGCTACATTCCAGTTGCGCCGCTGCAAAGACGACACATCTGATGAAGGAAGACTGTCAGCCGATCGCACCAGAAAATGAAGATGATGAAGCTCGTCTTTAATCTGCTAAATTTTTTGTGTGTGTGTGTGTGTGAATCATTCACGAGATTGAGATGACTGACAGTGATACCCGGCCATAGCAACGGAAGACATTTTTCAAAACAGATCGAACAAATCAGAAAAATACTTTCAATACAGTATTGCTTTCAATTAAAAAATAAACAATGAAAATGTAAAAGAAAAAGAAAATTAATTAAGTTTGAAAACCCATCGCACATTTCAAGGTATGAATAAAGTGTCGGGACAGTTTTTTTATTTAAACAGGGTTGCATCGATAGAGTTTATTCCCTTTGTGATGCAAAATAAGAAACACAGAATCTTATTCTTGCAACATTTTACATTTCTATTGTCAAAGAAATTGCAGCTAAATTAAAACGGTACAAAACGAAAAAAGTTCAAAGCAACATAAATTAAGAACAGGCGTTTTTCTTTGCCTCTCTCGCGCTGGATATTTTTTTAGTAAGTTTGGTCTCCCTCACTGCGCGCGCGGGTCTTTCTCGAAATTAAGCATTTCAGCGTAAAAAAACACCATACAGCTGATAATACTGTATATGTCGCTGTGTGTCATCCACACAAATCACGAAAGAAAAAACTGTAACAAATAGCTTTTGTTCCTTCAAAGATACAACATGCCTTGCTGAATTCACCTTACAATAAAACGGTCGCGAATTAAAGAGCTCTGTATCTGCTAAATTGAAATTGTGTAGAAAACCTTTAAATACAATCAATAAAACTACAATATATAATTTAATAAGATATAGGGCCTACTGTACATAGGCTATGGACTTTTGGAGATTTGGAGATTAATCCTTAAAAGAATTTTGCCTTTGCCTGCTCATCAGGCTGGCTCCGACACTCTCCATATGAAAGACGGAACATTAACACCTCTGTCCTGCACCCCCACGATAAAGCAACTATTGCCTTCTCCAAACCCCCCACAGGCTATCTGAGTTTGCAAAACAAAACAAAGAGTTTGCCACTCGTCGTGGTGTGCCAAAACACTTAATTATTAACTTCAATATTTCATTCAAAACAATCTCAAAACGCTTTGTGACATTTTGAAAAGCCGTGGATGCATTACTGCCACTGGAACCATGAACGCAACAGAATACTGGTTCTGATTTTATTGTTTGTCGTTTAAACGTCATATATATATATATAGCCTATATATGTTTTAGAACTAGACAAATCTCTCTGCATCAACAATAGACTATAAAATGCATTAATAGGCTAATATAAAAATATCAGTAGTCCAAGTTAGTTCGGGATTCGAACCCGTGTCATCTAAATGATCGTAACGTAAGTTCAACCACTCGGCCACGATTCACTCGTTGCGATATGGCCTAACGTTCCAGTGTGTGTTCGCTCACACGAGCGAGAAACACTCTTCATTCAAATGAACGCGCCGCCGCGTTTGTCGAACACTAATTCAACATGCCAGAATAAAACCTGGCTTTAGAACAATGCATAGCGCCACTCGTCGTGGTGTGCCAAAAAATTTACAATAATTTAGTTTCATTTATTTCAGTGTTAATGTTTGAGTTAAAAAATCGTCTACAAATTAAATTAACACAAAGTCGGCTATAAGAGTCCTTTATAGGCTACGTAAAAAAGCAAAGGGCTTACAGTCTTAACATTTAGGCTACTTTGCTTAAATTCGATACATTTATTTTCAGTAGGGCCTAATAAATTTGTAGGGATGTAATTTCAGTATGCTTTACCAACGCTATGTATTCAATTAAAGTTCCAAGAGGTCTGGTCTCTATATTTCCTTCCCAGCTGACACTAATATGCAAGTGCACAGCAAAAATCACAACTTGTGCTTGCTGCGAACGCAAGTTATTTAAGGTGTCTCAACTGTACACAGTCTACCCTACAGTGTGAATTCGTTACAAGGTTTCATTTAATTAAATGAATGTGCAGCAATTTGTACAAATAGAGTCTATATGCATACTGTTGTACACTGTAAAAAATGAATCATGAGTCTTGTAATTTTCATTAAAAAAACTGAGGTGATCATTAAAAGTATTATGTATATTTTATTAAGAAAATTGTGGTTCAGTGTTTTGTTGAAAATATTGAGAACATTTCACTAATAACACCAAGAGAGGCATTTTCCTATTTTTTTTTAAGGAAACATACACAATTTTAAGGCTTGAATTGAGGAACTGATAATCCTAATTAAATTAAGGAAAAGGCTACCTATTTATTTTAAGAGAATTAGCTCATTTATGCGGTTTTATATAGAGACACCATTGTTTGTTCCCAGCATGCTTTGCACATGGCTGGAAATAGAGAGTAAATCTTGAAATTAAGTGTTATTTCATGTGTTTTTGAGTAAAGGGAAACATCTGTTAATGTTTAATGTTCAGGTATGTTTGATATTTGAAAGAGTTTCTATTATGTTAAAGTTTTGATCGTTACCATTGTGCAGAAGAGTAGGGCTTATGGTTAGGTTGTGAATAACTGCAGTTTTTAAATATTCTGAAGCATGTTGTTTTATACATGTAACAATAACTCTGCTAATGATAATGCAGTAACAAGTTTGATTCTGTGCTGTCCTAGCAGCATACAGTCTTTATATAAAACAAAATATCTCAAAGTTAAATATAAACAGGTCATATCCATTCACTTGACTTCACACAATTTTGAGAATAAAAAATACTTCAAATAAAAAAGCACATTTCACTAAAATGTATTATGTCATAGACTAAATAAATTAGGGCATTTTACATGATTTATTCAGGTAGATTCCATGAATGAAATCAAGCTTTAACTACTCAAAAATAGTATGTGTAATATTGTTACCATAATTTTTTTAAGTAAATAGCAGTAACATTTTTTACAGTGTAGCCATTAAATAATCTCATTTAGTATCATATTTGTTAAAATATTATAATGTTATTTTTTTCCATCTATGTTGAATATGAAAAGTGAACAGCACGAGTAAGATAGGATGCATTATATCGAGAGATGGATATGGAGTGGGTCAGACATGATTTTGACCACTTCATTAAGTTTTTTTTAGTAGAAAACCTTTCTTTAAAGTGAATTTCGTTTTCTATAAATTGTATCTTAATTTTAATCAATTTTTTCATCTACCAATTGCCTGGATTGAATAAGTAAGAGAAGCAAATATAACAGACACTAATCATGGAGGCGCCCGCGCGGTCACTTGCATTGCACGTCAGCTGGAGCGCATCTCATCCTCCTAACTTAACGAAACTCAGCGTATGCCTCACACAGACATGATAAATACATCAAATACACAAAGCTTGAAATGTCTTCAAACGAAATAATTCAAAACGAAAAGAAAAAGGCTACTCTCTGATTATGTCTTTATGTGCATTTCTCTCTAGGTGCGTTCACTACAAATATGGCGATCGTCAACTTCATCTTTGCAGTCGACACTGTCAGAAAACACTAGTTTATTGATAAAAATCAATGCACGCATCACCGGATTTACAAATACACATCTTGCTTGTTGCACGCACACATATTATGTCGAAAAAAAGAAATATTATGTTGAAATAAACATCTTTTAGAATATTTGATTAAATGCTGATTGTTGCGCTTGTTCAATTTAATACAATTAAAACTTTAATTTTGATAATTAAAATAATTGAAAATTAAATATTTAGTGGCCAAGTTTTGCTAATTTATTATATGGGCTATTATATGCCTATTGCCTATATTAAGTAGGTCATATTAAGACAAGGCATATATTAAGTTATTTTAGCTGTTATGAGAAAAATAAATCTAACGAAATCTAAAATCTAAATCAAAAAAAATAAATAATGCCAATTCAACATGCCAGAATAAAACCTGATTTTTGAACAATGCGTAACGCCACTCGGCCTGGTGTGCCAAAACACTACATTTTAAACTTCAATGTTTAATTCAAAACAATCTCAGAACGTATTGTGCCATTTTTTTAAAGCAGTAGCCTAGCCTATATACATTAAGGGCATTGAAACCAGGATCTTAACTAAAACGCGTTCCGCGTAATCTCTCAAAAATTATGCCACACTACTCCATGTATTTTTTTTTTTTAAGGACTGCTTTTGAAATCACAATAAATTACTATGCAATTGTATCGCTATTCTATTCTGTTGTAGCCTAATAGGCCTATTTATATATATGAAAAATATGCCTATTAGGCTTAGGGTTTTATATTTAACCCACTTACATTTTAAAATACGGCAATTGCTGCTGTTTTGCACAATGTCCCTTTGCGCCACCTGGCGGTCATTTCGGGAACGACTTTGAAATGCGGCTGGTTTATTTTCGCCGCGGTGATTTCGCGGCGGTAATAGGCATTCTGGTTGTCCACCATCTGTATTTATTTTTTTCCTTTTTTTCACAAATGTATGACTTTTGGAAGTGCAATTTGAAGTTTTAATAAAGTTGAATTAACGTAACCTTCTGTAATTTTTACTCTTCAAAGTGTACACTTGCAGGTGTTGATTATAATTAGGCTAATTTACTGATAGCCCCATTAAATAATAATAAGGATAAGCAATAAATAAACAAAACAAACTAACATCTGACTAATAAAAAGTTAACCTCAAAACATAAAATACTAAATGGGGGATATCTATAGGCCTATCTAGCATAAAAACAAAAAATTGTCAGAAGGTCATCTCTCAGTTGCTGAATGTCACGCAACAACGTTGCTACAGCCCTGTCGCGTCTTGTTTATACTCGACGCGTCCGCACGAGCGCGAAGGTGCGCGCGGCAAAAATGACGTCATTGCAGTGTGGGCGGTCGTGCGCGTTGGGTTCGCAAGACCCAATTTCGCCTGGCGGTGTGCGCGACATTTTTTGTAAAGCCGCCTTTCCACTGCGCACGGCATTCACATTCGATTGTCGCATTTCGCCGCCTGGTGTCAGTCGCACGGAACTTTGAAATTGGTCGTGAAGCAACCGTTACCCTCGGCTATTCACAATGGTAAAATGAATGATTTTAATGAATGTAATGCATGCATGAATATATCCACACAAAACAAATGACCCTCAATACATCTTATATATAAAAAACAGTCGATTTTATAGAGCTAATCAAAATAAATATTGATTAAATAATGATGCAAATATTTTTTCAGCCATAATAACCGTCATTTTGCAGGAATAGCGTTTACATTAACGTGTTAAAATATTGGTAATTCTAGCTTCGCGCTCATAGTTTTGAACATCCGGTCGATCGGTCGCATACGGTCTAGCCGCAGAAGTTCAGATATTTCAACGCATCCGAAGCTCAAATCGGATCCGAAATTTCCGCATACGCATATGATCGGAACTCCCCGCAGCTCCCGTACGACTCTCCATAGGAAATGAATGACTTCCGGTCCGACGGCTGTCGTTTGTCGTTTGCAGTGGAAAGGCGGCTTCGAGCCGAATCTGGCCGAGCTCGAACTTCTCACCACACCGGCACCCAGTTTGCACGTCTAAATTAGTTGCTTACATTTAACAAATAGCATAACAAGTATTTTTAATGAACATAAAGGTCCATGTTTAATAAAAATGTTCACGAAACTTAATGAAATGTTTAGTGAAATTAGAAAATATAAGAGATTGTTAATTTATTTATATTGTATACACACTCTAAAAAATGCTGGGTTATTTTTTAAACCCAAATGCTGGGTTGAGCATTTTGACTATGTTGCTGGGTTATTTTCTCCGTAATCAGCTGACAATGACCCAGCATTTGGGTTTGTTTTGGAAATTTTGACCCAGCGCTTACATCCTCGCGAGTCGCGCGCTTTTGTCCACACTGTTTAAATCACTACGTCAACAGGAGGACGAGAGGTTCAAGCAGGAGCGAGCATAGAGGTGAGTAACCCTGTTTTATTAAAACTATCCTAACGTTAAGTAACTTTAGTCAAAGAAGTCATAAAGTCAACAAGAAGTTATGTTGAAATGAACTATGAATTATTGACGACGGACCAAATGCTCTAGTCTAGAGTTTGCGTCTGTCAAACTAGCGACCGTTATGCTAACGTTACGTTACACATAACATTTAGTATTTTTACACGGCCTGTCATCAATTATTCCACTTATAACACGGTCACAATGTCTAAGTACAGTTGTTGGTGTCTGTTTTATCTCCAGATATGTTGCGGGTTACTTGACTCGGCGGTGTTGGATGGACTCAGTGTTACGTCACTGGCTAGTGGCTGGATATGCAAAAGAAGCTGTAAGTCTAACGTTATCTATTATTTAACTGTTTTTGTTAGTAATTTTCGAAAGGTAGCTTTACATAGTATTTTATTATGCTGCAGTATGTTCTCTGTGTTTGGGTGCGTGCGCCTTAGTTCAATTTGGCTAAGCATTTCTGCAGAAAACAGTGATGTCATTGTCCAGCTCAGTACAATTCTTATCAAAAACTGTCATTGTTCATTTGAAGTCAGTTCAGTGTTGCTTCAGTTACGTTCACAAACTATGTAAAGATAATCAAAGTAGTTACTGAAGTACAATTTGGTCTTAAACCGGCTTAAAGAGTCATTCAGTTCAGTTCAGTTCTCATCTGATATTGTCAGTGCAATTAAATCAATAATATTGTTGAAAATGAAGTGCCCCTAACTAAGCAAGCCAGAGACAACAGTGGCAAGGAACCCACACTCCATCAGGTGACAGAATGGAGAGGAAAAAAAAACCTTAGGAGGAACGAAGCTTATGTATTAAATAGCCTAATACAATTTCTTATTTTGGTTTGTCATGCAATTTGGTTCACAATCATTAAAATAACTATGATGATCATTGAATCGTGAATGATTTTTTTTTTTTTAAACTGCCAGGAAGAATAAACATTAACAACATTTATTTATTAATTATTTTTACTTATCTTGAAACTGCAATCAAATAAGTCAATGGGCGCAATGCCCTCAGGCGATTGTTATACCGATAGACTAATACATTGGAATGAATAAAAAATATTCTATGAAATATCTACAGGTGATTTTATAAAATATTTTTTTTAATTATCCACAAAATTAACATTTCTTCTGTTTACAGTCTTGTGAATTAACAATAGTTAATTAAGCTGTTAAAAATTATTTTGTCTATTTATTTATTTTATTTCTTAATTAAGTAATGATTCATTAAAATGATTTATATATATTTTTTTTTAATTAACTGGAGCCAGCATAAAAATTCATTTTAAAAGCATTGTATAAGACATGCTAACTTTGTAAAGATATTACTAATCAGATGTTTCCTTCTTTTACAGCAATGGACATTTTTGTTCAACAAAAACTCCTCAACTGGAATATTAAGTGCCTCATTGAAAAATTGCTGGTAAATATGTGATGAACAATTTTGCATTTCAAATTCTCTTTCTTTGTAGGTAATCTTTTTTTCACAGTTGCATCCAGTGCCAACCCTAACCCTTAACAAAGTTTGCTACACCATTCACAATAAGCTTAAAAACATGAATGGCCAATTTACTTGTCCAAAGTACAAGCACATGACAAGACTTAATGTCAAACCATGTAGGGTGAATTTAAATCAGTTATATTGTAGGGCTGGCATAGGGTACCACTTCTGTGCCTAGTCGTTGTCAGTGTAATTTCATAGATAGCCTTGCTTGTTTGCCCCTTTCTTGGTTTAAGGCAGTGGTTCTCAAATGTCCTGGGACCCCCCATCATTTTGGACGTATCCCTCATCAGACACACCCAATTTAAATTGTGCAGTCTGTACTAATGAGCTGAATCAGGTGTGTTAAATGAGGGAGAGATACAAAATGTGCAGTGGTATGGGGTCCCCAGGACGGGTTTGAGAAGCACTGCTTTAAGGGATAGTTCACCTGAAAAGGAAAATTCTGTCGTCATTTACTCACGCTCATGTTATTACAAACCTGAATGGCTTTCTTCTCCTGAACACAAAAGAAGATATTTAAAAAAATGTTGGTAACAAAACAGTTAACAGTAGCCATTGACTTTTATAGTACTTTTTTCCTATTATGGAAGTCAGTGGCTACCGTCAACTGTCTTGTTACTGACATTCTTTAAAAAATCTTTTTGTGTTCAGCAGAAGAAAGAAACTTGTACAGGTTTGGAACAACGTGAGGGTGAGTAAATGAGGCGAGTAAATTTGACATGAGGGTGAGTAAATTTGCATTTTAAGGTGAACTATACCTTTAATAACACTAAATGTTTTCAGATTACCAGAGTACATATTTAACTGTTATATATTTAAGCTAATTTCACTCATTCTAAGTTGACCTTAGTTAGAAATGCACTTTGCTTAATTCAAAAGCTGATGAACGAACAAGTTCTAATTTGCCATTTTTCTATTCTTAGATTCCAAAGGCATACTAGCACTTACAATCCTGCCTGTCATTCTTCCCCCGCCTGTGTACAAGATTGGCCACAAAACATTTCGGCCAACTATTCAAGAGGCAAGAACCTCATTCATTGATGTACAACCGGTAAGTAAAACAAAAAGAGCAGGCTCATTTCTTTACACCTGTTTGTAGGGCTGCATGATAAATCGTTTTAATCGGTTATGGTTATTGCTGCTTGGATCTGACACGCATTTCATTTTCTCACAACTCTTTAAAGGATTAGTTCTCCCCAAAATTAAAATTTCCTAATAATTTACTCACCCCAATGTCTTCCAAGGTATCCATGTCTTTCTTTCTTCAGTGGAAGAGAAATTAAGTTTTTTGAGGAAAACATTTCAGGATTTTCAGGATTATTCTACACAGAATGGACACAATCCCAGTCGAGAAATAAGGGTCTTATCTAGCGAAACCATCGGCCATTTAAAAAACAAAAAACAAAAAACATTTATATACTATTAAACCACAAATGGCCGATGGTTTCGCTATAAGACCCTTATTTCTCGACTGGGAGTGTGTAGAGACTCTGAAGCTGCATTGAGACGGACATTTGAACCTTCTTTGAACGTTGGGATAGTTGGTTGTCATTAAAGTCCATTCTGTGTAGAATAATCCTGAAATGTTTTCCTCAAAAAAAGACATGGATACTGAAGAAAGAAAGACATGGATATCTTGGATGGCATTGGGGTGAGTAAATGATTAGAAAATTTATATTTGGGGGTGAACTAATTCTTTAAGTTAATTTAAGACGGTATTTAACTAATTTAAGATGACTCATCTTATGAAAACCTAAGACACACTTTTAAATAATTATCTGTGTCTGATATTGTCTTTCCCTCATTTAGTCTGGAACCAACATGGTGCTTTACCTGGAAAGGCAGAGAGAAGCAAAACCCTTCCCCTTTGTCTTGGAGCTTGGAATGGCTGGACAGTTTTTTGGTGAATGGGGAAACTCTGGAACAGTTGACTCAAGTTTTTTTTTTTTTTTTTTTGTGAAGATAATTTTTATAGGTATAGAGTTTCATGTTTTTATTTTGCTACACCAGACTAAATGATTGCTTATTTAAAATGAATTGCAATGTATGTACTTACTGTTTATACGCAGAGTTTTTATGTGCTTCACATTTTTGCTGCACAGGACTAAATGATTGCTTATTTAAGTGAATTGCAATGTATGTACTTATGTAAATGTAAATGTAAATGTACTTTATTTATATAGCACCTTACATCAGCCGATAGGTGAACCAAGGTGCTTTACAACAGATTAAACAACAATTTAAAACAACACACCGAAAAACCAGTACAGTAATAAATGAAGAAATAAAAAGTAAAGAAAAAATAGAATAAAGATAAATATAAAATATAAAAGTGCCACCACACTACTGGGTACTAAAAGCCATTTTGAAAAGATACGTTTTAAGTCTTGATTTAAAAAGGCCCAGGTCAGTAACGATACGCATCTCACTGGGGAGCTTATTCCAGAGCTTAGGTCCAGAAACTGAAAAAGCACGGTCTCCCCAGTGTTTAAGTTTTGACCTGGGCACTTCCAACATGAGTTGATTGGACGACCTCAAAGTCCTTCCGCAATTCCGAATGGTCAGCATGTCTGATATGTAAGATGGGGCGAGGCCGTTAAGAGCTTTAAAAACAAACAATACAATTTTATAGTGAATTCTAAAATGTACCGGGAGCCAATGGAGGGAATAAAGAATCGGAGTTATGTGCTCTCGTTTTTTAGTGCTCGTTAACAAACGGGCAGCTGCATTTTGGACAAGTTGAAGACGGCCAACAGAGGACTGGGAGACACCAGTATACAGTGCATTGCAGTAGTCCAGTCTAGAGCTTATTAGAGCGTGAATAGCCTTCTCAAGGTCATGACGGTTTAAAAAGGATTTTACCTTTGCTAAAAGGCGCAGTTGAAAAAAGCTCAACTTGACAACGTTGTCAATCTGTTTGTTGAATTTAAAAGAACTATCAAAAATCACTCCTAAGTTCTTCACTGTCTGCCTGGCCGTTAAAGGCCAGGCATCAAGTCCGTTTGACGCAGATTCTCCAAACACAATATATTCAGTTTTGTCCTCATTTAAGTGCATAAAATTTTGGGCAAACCACTGCTTAATATCCGCAATGCAGTCAAATAAAGTACCTTGTACATCACCAGGCTTCAGAGGCAGATAAATTTGCAGATCATCTGCATAAAAATGAAAAGATAGGTTGTGCCTGGCTATAATTGACCCTAGTGGTAGCATGTATAATGAAAACAAAATAGGGCCAAGAATAGAGCCTTGCGGGACTCCACAGGAGAGAGAAGTACATGAAGAAGACAAATCACCAATCATTACAGAAAAAGTTCTATCGGATAAATATGACATAAACCACTCAAGTACAGTGCCATGAATGCCAACATAGTGCTTCAGGCGTGACAGGAGGATTGTATGGTCTACCGTGTCAAAGGCTGCTGTGAGATCCAGCAGCACTAAGGCAACAGGACACTTGGTGTCAACAGAGGACGCAATATCATTGTGTACCTTTAATAATGCAGACTCAGGGCTGTGACGAGGCCTAAACCCGGATTGAAATTTTTCCAGGACAGAGTTGTTTTCCAGAAAGGGCTGTAACTGTAAAAAAACAACTTTTTCTAAAAC
Source organism: Leuciscus idus (assembly GCA_021554675.1). Classification (NCBI taxonomy): domain Eukaryota; kingdom Metazoa; phylum Chordata; class Actinopteri; order Cypriniformes; family Leuciscidae; genus Leuciscus; species Leuciscus idus. The sequence goes on along the minus strand of CM038638.1, from coordinate 23,421,493 downwards.
TTTGGAAAGAAATGGAAGATGGGAGACTGGTCTAAAATTAGATAGCACTGAGGAGTCAAGGTTAGGCTTTTTAAGAAGGGGCCTAACCACAGCATGTTTAAAGGCAGCTGGGAAGGTTCCTAGACTAAGACAGCTATTAATAAAAACCACAAGCCCAGGCCCTACAGCGTTAAAAACCAATTTCAGCACTCTAGCGGGTACAATATCCAATGGACAGTTTGTAGGCTTTAAAGATTTAACTATATCGTCAAGGGAAGAGAAAGAAACTAACTCAAACTCCTCAAACACACCAAAATGAGCTGGGGCAACAGAAAAATCCCTATTAGAACCATTCCTTGTACCCTGTCTAACAGAGTCAACCTTGTCAACAAAAAAGTGGAGAAAACTTTCACAGGTGATAGTTGAGAAATTAGCCAGAGCAGAAGTAGGTGGATTTACAAAAGAATTAATTGTAGTGAACAGAACCCTGGGACAGTGACTGCTGCTAGAAATTATATCAGAGAGGTACTGAGATTTTGCCTCCCGTAGGGCCCTCTGATAATCAACGAGACAGGCCCGCAAAATGTCTAAAGACACATGCAGTTTATCCTTTTTCCATCTCCTTTCAGCCTGCCTGCAGCGTTGCCTGATAGTACGAGTATTGTCATTGATCCAGGGATCCGTTCTTGGTTTAGCCAATTTATGCTGAAAAGGGGCAATAGAGTCCAGAATCCCGGAGCAGGTGTAGTGGAAGGAAGAAAGAATATTGTCTGGACAGATAGGAGAATCTATGTCATTCAAGGCAAAAAACTGAGAGTCCCTGAATGCAGCAGTAAATTTATCTGCTGTGGTGGAAGTGATGATGCGACGCTGGCACGATGGAGCAAAACACTTTCTAGCTGGAGGGGGGGCTGTATATTCAAAAACAATTGAAAAATGATCTGAAATGGCAGTCTCAGAGATCTCTTTGAGGGAAATTGAAAGCCCATGAGAGATGATGAGATCCAGGGTGTGCCCGAGATGGTGTGTGGGTTTATCCACTGACTGAACTAAGTTAAAAGTTTCTAAAAGTCTTTTAAAATCAGAGGCTAATTGGTCGGACGGACAACAAACATGAACATTAAAATCCCCACAAATCAAGAGTTTATCATATTTTGGAAAAATGTCTGCCAAAAACTCAGAGAACTCATGAACGAAGTCCTTATTATATTTGGGTGGGCGATAAACAACGGCACATAAAACAGGACTCGTAAGCTCCATCACAAACAATTGCAGCTCAAAGCAGGAGTAAGCATTTGTGGGAAGAAACCGGCATTTAAATTTGTCATTAAAAACAGCAGCAAGACCCCCTCCACGACCAGATGATCGTGGGGTATTGAAGTAGGAACAGCCGGGTGGGAGGAGTTCTGAAAATGCGCTGTTTTCACCTGGTTTCAGCCATGTTTCCGTCAACAGGAGAAAATCCAGGGATTGAGAAATAAAAAAGTCATTGAGAATGAAAGTCTTATTCACAGCGGACCGAGTGTTGATCAAAGCCGTGCGAATTAAATTCTGGTCCGTCCGTTCGGAGGCATAAGCGACCGGGCGAAGATTCTCCGGTACGCAGCCCCGTCTGCAGATCCTCATGGGCCGACAGCGCGGACGAGGGTACCCGGCCTCGGGAATAGCCGATATCAGCCATCGGTAACAGGGATCGGTCAGTCCTCGTGTGTAATAGCTGACGAACTCCCTGGAAAGCCCAAACGATGAGTGGAGGACCAGGCCATGGGCTCTCAATCTGCGACTTAATCCACCTCTCCTTCCTCGTCTTCTGCGGCGGCTGTTGCGCAACAACCCGAAAGGAGAATACCACAGGTGGGGAGGTATGGGCGCCAACAGAGGAGGTGGTGTGTTTTGTCGTCCGTTGAAGCCCTGGATCGGCAGTGTTTTTTATTGTATTCTTTGTGAAGAGAATCTTTAGCTATAGGCCATTTTACAGTTTATAAGTGTAGAGTTTTGAATTTTGAGAATCTTACCATTTTATAATCTTTTAACATACCAACATTTTAGCACAAATTATTTTTGTGGGCCTCCGTTTATGTTGCAGATGTCTAACTGTTTTTTTTTTTTTTTAACATGAATGTATGATTATATTAATTTCCTAGAATAAACACTTTAATTGAATCAATAAACAGTAGTGTTATTATTGTTATTAATATATATATTTTTTTTTTTTCGTTTTTTTATTATTATTATTATCTAAAATGAATAACCTGTAGCATGGGGGTTGTTTGACCCAGCACTGATTAAAAACAACCCAGCAGATGGGTTAATGTATAAAAACCCAACCTGCTGGGTCAAAATAACCCAGCATGTGTTCTGTCCAATATTTACCCAGCGCTGGGTTGCCAAATAACCCAAATTGGGTTGTTTTTAACCCAGCATTTTTTAGAGTGCACATTCTCATATCCATATATTTTGTTTTATTGTCACTAGTAATAATCTCAGGGTTTACTGGGTTTTACACGATTCTTTTTGTAGTGTGGTATTGGTGGCCGTGTACTAAAATAAACATTGTCACGTGTGTATAGCTTCTTCTTCTAACCGCTGATTCCTGATGGTTTAGAGGATAATTACTTGAGTCGCCCCCTATCGTTTCAAAGAATAGTACAACGGCGAGCGCGTCAAGTATAAACGCCTCGTCCGTTTGGGGAGGTGCGCGCGCAGTCTGCGGAGACTCGCGCTGCGGAGCCAGGCGAAAGTATAAACAAGGCTTTACAATTCTACGTTGTTACAATGTTGCGAACACGTAGACAGCGATGTTGCCATAGCAGAAATGCAAGGTGCGACAGACGTTGCCACAACGTAAATGTGTTTGCTGGGATTTGATTATCATATGCAGTTTTAATAAAGTTGAATTAGGTAACCTTCTATGTCATTTTTACTCTTCAAAGTGTACACTTGCAGATGTTGATTATAATGAATTTACTGTTAGGCCCATAAATAATAATAGGGATAAACATATGTATTGTATATAAAGTATAAAAAAATTTAACATATGACTAATTAAAAACCACAAAACATGCTAAATGGGGGATATCTATATCTAGCATTAAAAAAAAAAAAAATGGCCAGACCGTCGTCTCTCAGTTGCTGAATGTCACGCAACATTCAAACATAAAAACATAAAAAACATAAAAAACAAAGATCAGAACATTTAATGAACAAAACCGGTTCTGTACATGGCAGACAGTAGTCGAAAGCCGGACGATAAAGGGCGGTAAACGGAATCAGTCCAGGAAACATCCACAAATCCAGAGGAGCAAAGAAACATATGAGACTAAATAATAGCAGACAAATGAAATGAAAAACTAAACGGTGCAAGCGAGGCTACATTAGTCACATTAGAAAATGAAGTTGCAGGTTGTGTTTGAATAATTACGTAAATAAAACGCAATACTCACGTATCCTCCTTGCTCGATGAAGAACGAGACAACACAATGAGCCCAACGGGCGGTTGAAATTTAAAAGTCTGATTTTCGCGCTTCAGGGCAGTGACGACCCAGCAAACACATTGTGGCAACGTCTGTGGCATGTTGCATTTCTGCTATGGCAACGTCGCTGTCTTCGTGCTCGTATTATGCATCGTCTGCAGAGCTAACGTTACTTACACAAAATAACATCTGAAGCGCATGTGACGAAGACAATATCTTTATGAACTTCAGAAAACTATTTATTAGATTTAGGTAGGTATTAACTAACAGACAGTTATATTCAAAACAACCCCAAATCTTACTAACTTGCTTTCATGATAAAGTGCTTTAACATTTAAACAGATCCAACAAATTGGCCGTGAGACACACGCAATTCAACCAGTTCACACGCTCACACGCCACACCGTGTATTTCTCACGCTGAAAAGGCAATGCGAACCAAGTTGTCCTGCAAGCTTTATATATAATGTGGTACCCATGAAAAATGAGTACACAATATGGTTGTATGAATATATATAATCATATTTACCTTCTATACCCTTTCATATGGACATTCATGAAGGACCTTTTTTTTACATTTTGCACGGACACTTAGAACAGAGACTTTTATTTTGACACGGGATCGCGTTTACGGGCTATCTCTGCAGCCCCCGTACTATACATAGTTCCCACAGGCCAATTAATGTCACGTGACCTCCCCGGAGACGCCATCTTTGAGGGCATAACTGCTGTGTTTACAAAGTTTTAACATAGACAGTATAGAGTTTTACAAGCAAATTTCGAATATTTCTTTCTATTTATAATGTTAAGAAAATCATGAAGAGACAAAGTGACAGAGATTATAAAGAGACTCTATTAACACAAGACAGAGAGAGGTACAATGCGAAAATTTCAGTCATAAATGGTGTGGATCCGTATGCGCTAAACTGAGCACTGATTTTGCAGCTTTGCCTCAGATACAGTATTATCCATGCGTACCATTATCTGGTATTGGCTAGGAGTTTTAACACATGTGAGCAATTCCGAGCCTGGAAATATGTGCATGAATATGAATATACATGGCATGAAAATAAATAAAACTCGCGTGCAAATTAATTAATGTAACGGTTAATGCGGAACTACTTTATACGCGGGTTCTTTAGGGACATAATCCGAGATTGCAAGGCTGGAATGTGTGTGCGTGTGGCAGAGTGAGAGAGAGAGTCGCGGGCGCGATCGAACAGTGGAAACAATGTTGTTTTTGTATGTTTTTAATACCTCGTCATTTTGTATACAGGACATCATTCAAACTGCAAAGTGTTAACTTATATTTGTGTACACTCAGTTGGTACAAATTCTTGCGTGTTTTGAGGGAGTTTCTTTCCTGTTTATCCTCGCCAGCCATAACCTCCATCGTTGTTCTGACGCTTAACGTTAGTCTTCTCACATTCATGAAGTCTAATGACGGGTATACTGTAAAATCCAAATTTAACTGAACCTCCGGCACGATTTGAACATCCCTTGACCCAGCAGGAGATGACCATTTTCACTTTTTATCACGAAATTAACTCGTTTCAGCTTCTTCTTCTAATGTTCTGCCCACAGCATGCCCACAGAAATGGCGCCGGGTCAGCAAATGCCCGTATGTTGTGACGTCATGTAGGAACTATGTATATCATACTATTCATTCGATTCACATGACGTCACTGTAGCTTTGCGCCGCCATCTTTGCGACCGACGGTCTCAGTAATGCCTGCAATATGTTGTGCAGTTGGCTGCAACAACAGCCGAAAGAGGAACCCCGAATTGTTATTCTGTTATATACCTAAAGAAAAGGATAGAAGAAAGAAGTGGTTAGCTGCCATTCGAAGAGATCATTGGACACCCACATCTCACACCTTACTATGCAATGAACACTTTGTGTCAGGTAAGCCTTCAGCCCATGTGATGCGTTTGTGTTGTATTATTTGCTATTTGTATTAAGGCTCAAAATAGCACCACATTTCAACGGTAGCATAATGGAGGTCCCTACATGCAAACCGAAGCATTGAGAACTTTGTAAGTGTACCGACAGTTTATTAAAAAGATAGCTAGATTATAAAGACTGCGTCATATTGAGTCTGCATGTAAACATGTAACTTACGCTACAGTCTTTATAATCTATCTTTTTAATAAACTGTCGGTACACTTACAAAGTTCTCAATGCTTCGGTTTGCATGTAGGGACCCTCATTATGCTACCGATGAAGTGTTGTGCTATTTTGAGCCTTTTTAGTGGTATAAAATAGTGATTTACCAAATGCCCCGAAAACTTGCATTAGCAGCTAATCTCCGGTTTGCATGAAAACAAACATGTCCCAGTGAACGGTCGACTCGGTACACATTATTGACTCCTAGGTTCATTTGGCGTCAGAATTGTCCTTTAAACCTATATTTCACATTTAACACAAATCCTGGAAGTAGGATGATGTCAAAGTTATTTTTTTCAGTCTACCTATGCAAGTCCCTTTGTTTAGCCCATGTAGTAACTTCATGAAAAGATTAAAATGAACTAATTATTGGGCTAAACCTAGTAGTTTTAAACCTCCCAGTTTCCTTATCTGTCCCTTATTACAACCTACATAGGTTCTAAGAGAGAGAGACTCAGGTTGGACAATATCTCACACATGTAATCTTTTTTTTTTTACTATGCTCTGACTTTCTAGGAGCAAAACAGGACAATCCTTTGAGCCCCGATTTTGTGCCCAGTCTTTTTGCACACACCTCGGCGAGGGAGAGGGATAAGCAACATTATGCCTGCAAAAAGTTTCAGCTGATGAAGCGCAAGATACGCGAGACCTGCAGCAGTCGTGCTGACCCTTCAACCTCCGATGTGGCTGACGTGGAGGAGCATGAGGTCACTACTTCCACTGACCACAACTACACAAACAACACAGGCCCTGGCATCATAGAACCATGCGTGAATCCATCCTGCCAGGCTAGGTTGTCAGCACTGGGAAGTGAGTGTGCACGGCTCCGAGACGAGGTCCGTGAGTTAAGGGCCAGGGCAGAGGAGCGGTCCTTGAATGAGGAGGCATTCAGGGATAATGACACCATGGTGCTGGAACTCACAGGTCTTCCGTCCTTCGCCAAATTAATTGTTTTGTTTAATTTTCTATCAGAATTTCTTAAAGTTGGACTATCAATCACCCCATTCCAATGTTTGATCCTAACATTAATGAGACTGAGGCTTAATGTGCCGCTTTACTTTTTTGCTTACTTTTTTGGAATATCTAAGTCAACTGTCGTCAGAGTGTTCAATAGCACATTAGATTTAATGTATTTCAGATTATCAGATCTAATCTTATGGCCACCAAAAGAACAAATTCAAAATAGTCTCCCAATGTGTTTCAAAAATAACTTTAAGAACTGCACCTCCATCATTGATTGTTTCGAAATATTTATAGAAAAGCCAAGTAACCTGAGATGCCGTGCACAGACATACTCGCAGTACAAGCACCACAACACTGCAAAATACCTGATCTCAATAACACCACAAGGTGTTATATCTTATGTGTCAAAAGGATGGAGTGGTCGCACAAGTGACAAGCACATTGTGGAAAATTGTGGCTTTCTTGATAAATTGTCACCAGGAGATGTCATTCTAGCTGATAGAGGCTTCAATGTGAAAGAGACAGTGGGTCTGTATTGTGCTCAATTGAAAATACCAGCGTTTACCAAAGGCAAGCAACAGATGCATCCACTGGAGCTAGAGGCAACAAGGGGACTCGCAGCCGTCAGGATCCACGTGGAGCGAGTCATTGGCCTGGTGAGGAATAAATACACTATTCTTCAGACCACCATCCCTCTGTCCCTCTGCCAAGCCGGTGCGCAAGGACAGCCCTCCATTGACAAAATGGTAACAGTTTGCTGTGCTCTTTGCAACATTTGCCCATCTGTCGTCCCTACAGAGTAGAGAGGTGATACAATTGCTTTCCTTGTAAACTTTACTGTATATAGTATCTCTTTAGTATTTGCGTGGACTCTGAACTACAATGAATATACATGCAATTATTAATCATTTGTTTATTGTCCATTTGTGGATGTATGGATCAAATGTATTGATACATGCCTACAAACACATGCACACAATACAATATACAATTACAGAACAAAAAAAGTAATATCAATTAATTAATTTATAAATTCATTCACTGTAACTTCTCGTATTTTATCTGTTTTAATGTTTTAACGCAGTGCCTTCATTTTGCAGACCCCATCTGATGAAAACATGTAAGTCTGTCAGCAATATTTCAAACTTTATGTAAAACCAACTAGCCTTCCTTTGGAGCACAGTCTCTGTCTGTGCTCTAGATTCCGGGAGATTTTAATTAATTTGCGGCATAACTAGTTGATCATGAGTGGCTCAACAGGTAGATCTATAGATAAACTCATCTTTCAGGCATTTGACCAACACGGTTACATAAAATATAATTCCTGGAGTGTATTCATGATGGAATTGCAAGAAAAAGGCATGGTTAATATGTCTTACTTTCTAAACCGTATACCTGGTTGCTGCTGTTGAAAAGCGAGAAGACTGGGGATAGCAAACTCTCTTTATCAGCGATGAAGAATTCTTTGTCCTGGCTGCCTCATGAAATGCTGATGCGGTAACTCTCCCTGCTCTCTGATCAAACCATACCCTGGACTTTCTCTGCTCTCTTGTCTTCTCCTCAACTAACAAACACTCCAAAAATAACCCAATCATCAAAATGGTTGTAATGGTAATTATTACAAAAATCATGATGTGGTACAAGTGGAGCTTGACAATTACCACCCTTCATGGTGGGGAATGACAAGAAAAAGTTTGAGAACCACTGTTAAATAAGTATTTTTCACATCTTACCTGCTCAGGAGTGAGATGCAGCTCCTCAAAAATCCTAGCAGCCTCCTCCAGCAGTGCGGGTAAATCCAATTCAAGCCTGGTGCTTGAGTACAGAGTAGGAAGAGGTGGTGGCATGTCCAACTGGGTCTTGGGCATGTATCTGATAGAATGGCCTTCAACAACTGACAAAATGGCACTTTTCTTAGGGATGGCCTCCTGTTTTTCACTGTGGTGGAGCTGTTCAAAAAACAGCTTGAGCTCATTAGTGGATGCTTTCAAGTGATTGTGCTTGTCTTGTTTTTTTATCTTTCTCCTTATTTTGAAAGATGTTTGATAGTTCATAAAATTTCACAAGTTTTTGCCTTGGCTCTTCCCATGCACATGCTTTATCTGTGCATGCCTGTCCCTCTCTGCGCTCAACAGCAGCTAGGAGTGAGAACATTAGTGCTGCGGCGTGGGAGCACACCTCTCCCAGTCCTGCCATACAAGTGCAGTGTGCTGTGACGACAGTCCCTACTTCCTGCACCACTACCCATGGCCATGTTGGCTTAGTATTAAGAGCCTGTGAATGATGGACCTGTTAATTGAAGAACAAACTGTTAAATAATAAATATTATTATTTCATACTTCCTGTACTATCATAAAGGGATGATGTTGTATTTTTCTGAATGAATGGATGAATTGTATACTTTTGGTATGTTCTCTTTGGAGGCTTTATACTGCCGTGCGTTTATGAGCTCAAGTGTTTGATTGAGATTATCTGATGTTGTTTCAATTAATCAAAAATGGGTCAGGAAAAGTAAGGGATATGTTAATGAGAATGGATTTCAGTGTTCATGGTTTGCCTAAATGACTGCAATCATATTACTGTTAGCATGGCCATTGACACTCCACAAAAATCAGCAATATACAATGCAGCACTGCACATTGCTTCTATGTTTATTGGCATTTAAATGTCTGCTGTGACACTTTAGGACTTTGTTAAATTTCATACCCAAGCACAAATAAGGACATTAGAGCTTTCTGCGGTCTTTCAGATTACATTAATGGTTGCTGTGCCTAATTCTCATTTTAGTCACATATACACACTACACATGCAGTTATCTTTACAATATCTAATCATTAACTGCCATATATTTGTACAGTAAACTGATTTTGAAATCCAATCATATTCATTCTGATAAATATCATGTTTATTAATGATATTCGTGATATTCTTACAGCTCACGCTGTTAAAATTGATTTGATTTGATTGGTCATTTAAAATATTCTGACATATAGACCAATGAGGCTGAGATGAACACACACACACACACACACGTGCTCTCTGCTTGCCGCTGCGGATTGAGGAACGCGCTGATTATAACAAGACGGGGCGAAGCCGAAGCCGGTTTCATATGTTTTGTGTGCAAAGGCAAGCGTGTATTTAAAGTAATGGCCCAATGAAAAATTAATGAAAACCAGGACATTTTCATCACTTTATAAAAAACAGCCAGGACAGGGCGTGAAAACAGGACATGTCCTGGGAAAACAGGACGTTTGGTCACCCTAGATTAATGACAGCTAGCCGTGTGCCGGCCCGTGGCTACCAGCTGTTAGCCACTTAGCTAGCTAACAACTCGCTACCTAGTCAGAGCAAACTACCACCAAAATCATACATTTGAAATTGTTTTTATAATACCTACATTTCCCATGATTAAATATAAATCCTTGGTGGCCAGGTGCCGCACTTTCACGTTTTTCACCCATCCAGCCACAGCATATTGATATGCATCGGTACTCTTGAAAGCCTTCAAGCGATCTCCACTGTATGGGGAGGGGTTATGTACAAGATATATATATATATCATGGAAGGCCAATTTGGGCAAGTCTGGAGCAGATAATAATGGACAAAAGAAAACTGGGGGTAACAAATAAGGATCGGAGCCTAAAATATCAATTTTCTCCAGGTATCTCTGTCTCTCTCTCTCATTCAAATGGGCAGTTTGGGCGGCCATACCGGGCGAGTCGGTCGCAAATATGGCGGCGTTCTATTTATAGTGACGTAGGTGGCATGAATGAATACAGAGGAGCTGGTAGAGAACAGACGCGATTCCCGACTCTCTTCTTCCTTTCCTGTATTTTCAGGTATATAGTACAAATGTTCGGGGAAAACTTGATCAAATAGGGTAACATCCATTTAATTGCAATTTACGGTGAGGGCTGGTTGTGAGAATTTGATAACTTAGGCTACATGTGTGATTTCTAAAAGTGTTGTGTGGGTCTTACTGTGGTAAAAACTGCTGTAAATACTTCTGTGAATGCAATATTTGGGTCTAACATGTTTATTCAGTGTCTCAGATCAAAATGTTCCATTGGGTTATGTGTTAAAAGTTAATCGGTTTTGTTAAATGTTGTGTGCAAAGCTCACGCCGCCTTCACACTGGCAGTTGAAATCAGCTCCGTAATACGCAATACGCCCCCAGCGGACGTCGTACTACACCGTTGAAAAGATTCGGAAGCGAGTAGAACAAAAATGGCGGAGAGATTAACGGTTGATTTTGTCAGTGTCAGAATGTACAATTCTGTATGATCTCTCTGATGAGGGTTATAGAGACATTAATCGGAAGGCTGCTGCGTGGAGGAAAGTTCCCCAGGACGTTGATATGTCAGGTCGGCTAAATGTGATATAGTGGTATATAGGGCTTTTAATTGTATTAACTGCCCTAATAACGTTAGAAAATCATGAAAATAAAAAAATGACATGACAACTTATCGTTATAAAATCATTATTTATTTTATTAAAAGTTGAGAATTCAGGTTTGTTTATCAGTACCATAGCAACGCTAACTTCCGCTGGAATTGTCGGATAGGAACCGTCCGTAGCCTTTCGCAAGAGTTCAATTTTTTGAACGCATCCGGATGACCAACGGACACGATTTTTTTCGCACCGCACACGTTCGGACCCGGTTCGCACCCATTCGCATGTGGTCTGCGAATCTCCATAGGAAATGAATGACTTCCGGTCGTTTCGTAGCCGTATCGGAGCTGATTTCAACTGCCAGTGTGAAGGCGGCGCCACTCTGAACTCGCGCTTGGCGCGCTTGATGGTCACGTGATCAGCTCATGCAGAAGTGTGTAATGGCGGCCTGAATAGCTGTTCATGCTTTGAAATGTTGATTTTTGACAAACTAACGGTGAAACAAATGTCACAAATGCTTTAAGAGTTGAAACAGACTTAAAATATGCACTTAGGTGAATAATCAAAGTAATAACTTGCTAGATTTGACTTTTGACCCATGAGAAAGTATGAAAAAAGGGTTGTTGTATGTTAAAACAGGTTAAATGAGAAAAAGACAAACAATGAAAAGAGATTATAGGAGTTTATTTTTGTGGTTTAAGAAACTGGTGAATGTTGGAGATTGATTTGTTGTCAATAAAAACTATACAGAGGAGCTGGCAGAGAACAGACGCGATTCCCGACTCTCTTCTTCCTTTCCTGTATTTTCAGTAATTTGTCTGCTGGGTCTCCGGAGGCGGGGCCTGCAACAGATTCTTGGGGGCTCATCCGGGATCCACTCCATGTGACGCTAGGAGGCGGATCCAAAGATTTCCAGGACCGTGGGACCAGGCGGCATTGGGGCTAGAGGCCGGCGGCTGCTACATCCACGGACAACGAGGCTACAAGGTGTGTGCCAGGCGATCTGCTGGTGGCTGTCTTCATCCTGAGGTTGAGGCTACAACGGGAGTGCCGACAAAGCGACATAATGGCGGGTCGTGCAAGGAAACAGCTGGTGTGGGACGTAAAGAGAGATTTAATCACTTTACCTGCTGACGAACTGTTCCGCATTGCCAAGGGTATAGGGCCAGTACCTGGACACCACACAAGTGAACTGGATCTGGAGGATAGTGAGGTTTGTTTCAAGTAGGCTATATTGACGATTACATGTCCAGTGAACCTTTGCTTGAGGCTGAGGACCAAGGGATGAGCGAACTGTTGACATTGCAAGATACTGTAAAATCAGCAAAACAGATTGGCGCTGCTGTATCTACATCTGATGTTGATATAAACACTCACTTCGCGCATGTGTTACATCCATCCACCACTGATGACACTTACATGACTCCACCTCATGTGGCATCTGACTCAGGGGGTGTTAAGGGGGCTGAATCTGAAACAAACACAAACATACATAAAATGCTTGCAGAATATGAAGATATAAGTAGAAAAATCCGCCAGTACATGACACTTACCCAGAACACTGACTCGACTCACACTGTAGCGCAGGGGAACACCACTACAGCACACGTAAATCATACTGAGCGACCCAAACATGTAGCTCATGATTTTGCTTTTCCTACGGGGTTACAGTATATTCAGCCCTGTGAGTTTAAAATACACGGAGGTCAGATTGAGGATCACTTGTCAGACATCACGTACAACAACGTGTGCAGGCAAATAGACAGCGGTCTGAAAGAGAACTTCAGCAATGCCGACATTGTCAGAGGGGTGCTGCGAATTATCAAGCCATGCTTTTTTAAAGATATGCTGATGAACAAGGATGATATGACTGTAGCTGAGTTAAAAGGTTTCTTACAATCACACTTGGGGGACCGAAATAGCACAGAGCTGTTCCAAGAACTAATGTGCACCAAACAGAGTGAGCATGAAACCCCTCAGCAATTCCTGTACAGAGTAATGGGGCTGAAACAGAAGATACTTTTCGCAGCAAGACAAGCTGATTCAGCCACCGTGAGTATAATGCAGCCACCGTGCAGGATGTGTTTTTACATACAGTGTACCAGGGCCTGAGTCACCGATGTAAAGACATTCGCAGCGAACTGAAGCCGCTGCTTGCTGACAGTAACGTGACTGATGATGCCATCCTCCGACATGTAATGAAAGTCACAAGCGATGAAAATGAGAGGCTGCGACGGTTGGGGCCACCAACCAGAACAAAACAGTCCACAGCGAGTAGTGCCCAAGTCCATAGTGAACCTGGCAGTGATGTGGGAGGAAGGACAGAGGCTGCTGTAAAGAAAAGCCAGAACGACCCAATCAAACAACTGACTGCGAGGATCGACGCTCTAACCAACATGGTCGATACACTACAACACTCCATGGCAGCACAGGTCGAGAGGGGCTGCCAATGCTGCACCAGTCATCCAGTCTCCCACAGAGTGAGCCGGTTCCGTTGCTGTCCACAGTGTACAAGAGAAGGGCGACAGGACTGTCCACATTGCTTCATTTGTGGTGAGGAAGGGCACCGGGCAGCTGGGTGTTTGAGACGACCTCAGCGGCAGGGAAACGAGAACCGGCCACTGTAGAGGGGCAACCAGTGACCGCGGAGCGAATGTCCCACACTTATGCAGCCTGCTCAGAGCTGGGAAGGCCCGGACACAACAATCAGAGACAAAAAGACAAATCAACAGACACAAAAGTGGTGCATAGGAGCCCAGGAGCCAATGTTCTGGATCCCTGCCAGAAAAAGAATGACACAATAATTAAGCTAATTGGAAGCAAAGCATTAACCCAGTGCAACTTAAATGGACTCACTGTGAGAGCACTACTTGATACAGGTGCACAGGTCAGCATAGTGGATCGCATGTGGAAGGATAAATACCTACCCAATATTGAGGTGAGGCCACTGCGAGACTTACTGGGATGTGAAAATGACTTGGAGGTATATGCTGTGAATGGGAATCCAATTCCATTCGACGGATGGACAATCATTACAGTTAACTTGCTAGGAAATGAGGACCCCAACCTGTCCATCAATGTCCCATTCTTAGTGAGCAAGATGCCGATTGAGAGACCACTTCTGGGCTTCAATGTAGTAGAGGAACTGATTCAGGGACAGCCTGAACGACTCATGCCAACACTTACCATGCTACTAGCTGGAGCCATTAATGTTCCTAGCGAGAAGGCACAGACCCTAGTCGAGGTGATACGGACAGCAGATGAAGATGAGGAAGGTGGCCGTTTAAAGGACGGCCAAAGAGGAGTCATCATTCCGGCAGGACAGGTCACCTGGGTTCAATGTCGAGTTCCACCAAAGTTAGCGCAGATGGACTCTGTAGTCTTGTTTGAACCACAAGAGGATAATGCCCGCTTAAGACATTTGGATATTGGGGAGGGACTTTTGGAGATACCAAAACAACGTAATTCATGCTTCTCCATACCCATAGGGAATAACACAGGATGCGACGTAGCTCTAGCGCAGGGTACGCTTCTCGGAACACTGCAGCGGGTAGAGGAAATAGTTGATTCTGGACGAACAAGTGGAGCAAGGCAGATGGCAAGGGTCCAGACTGCAGCGACACAAGAGGGAGGGATGAACACAGCCGTGTGGTATCCTCCTGTTGACTTAGGACATCTGAGTGAGAGCCAACGTGAAGTCATACAGAAGATGTTATATGAGGAGTCCGGCGCCTTCAGTAAGGGCGACGACGACATCGGACGTATCCCCAGTCTGCAGATGTCAATAATCCTTCAGGATGACATCCCTGTTCAGAGGGCGTATTCGGCAGTACCAAAACCCCTGTTCAGTGAAGTAAAAAGCTATATACAAGATCTCCTGGTAAAGGATGGATTGTCAAGTCCAAGTCGTCATACGCCGCTCCAGTGGTTTGTGTTAGGAAAAAGGACGGCAAACTCCGGCTTTGCGTGGACTACTGTCTCCTGAATAAGAAGACTATACCTGATCGGCACCCATTGCCCAGGATACAGGAGTTAATTGACACACTGGGGGGATATTCCTGGTTCAGCATCTTAGACCAGGGTAAGGCATACCACCAGGGCTTTATCGCTGAGGGTTGCAGACATATGACAGCATTCACTACACCTTGGGGGCTGTACGAGTGGGTCCGTATCCCTTTCGGCCTGTCAAACGCACCTGCTGCTTTTCAACGTAGCATGGAGGAGATGCTTGACTCATTAAGGGATGAGTGCTGCATACCATACCTAGATGATGTCCTGTGTTACGCAAAGTCCTTTGAGGAACATGTCGAGAGCCTAAGGAGAGTATTAAAAGCCCTTCAGCGCCACGGGGTCAAGTTAAAACCTGAAAAATGTGAGCTGTTCCGTAAAGAGGTCAGGTAGGTGGGGCGTCTGGTGTCGGCTGAAGGGGTGCGGGTAGATCCAAAGGACCTGGAAGCTGTCCGGTCTCTCACACGCAGGATTCCTCAGACGGTGGGGGATATACGAAGGTTATTGGGGTTTCTCAGCTACTATCGAACATTCATCCAGGATTTCTCCAGAGTCGCAAGACCCCTGTATGAATTGCTGCAGAGGAAGCCAGGGACTGAGCAGGATGTACACAGCCGAAGAAAAACTAAAGGGCCACAAGTTCCCTCAAAGACTCCAGTGGAATGGAACCGAGACCATCAGCAGACTCTAGAGAGACTAATTAATATGCTTGAGGAACCACCAGTTCTGGCATATCCAGACTTCAATCAACCCTTTACACTCCATACCGACGCATCGGAAGAGGGTTTGGGGGCTATCCTGTACCAGCGACAGGAGGGAAAGTTGAGGGTCATCGGGTATGGATCCAGGACACTGACGATAGCTGAGAAGAACTATCGATTACACAGCGGAAAACTCGAGTTCCTGGCGTTGAAGTGGGTGGTATGTGAGAAATTCCGGGACTACCTATTCTACGCCTCACACTTCACATACTGACAACAACCCACTGATGTACGTGATGGGCACAGCGAAGCTGAATGCGGTGGGCTATCGCTGGGTCGGGGAGCTATCCGACTTCCGGTTTGACATCAAATACCGGCCAGGCAGGGTTAACATCGATGCAGACACTCTGTCCCGTCTCTCCCTGGACATTGAAGCATTTGAGTCAGAGTGCACAAAACAGTTGCCTACCAGTGTAGTACGAGCAGCCTGGGAGGGTAGTCGCGTATCAGAAGATAAGGATGTGGCCTGGATCGCTGCATTGTACCTGTCTACGGGGGGAGAGGAACTACAGCCATTTACCACTTGGTTGACCGACAATTGGACTGGAAGAGCTGGTTACCGCCCAAAAAGAGGACCCAGTGATTTCACAAGTAAGACAGTGGAAAGTCGATGGGGTCATACCAACTGAGGAAATGAGACGAAGCATGACAGGGACCAGCAGAAAGCTCATGTACGAGTGGAAAAATCTGTATCTGGAACGGGGACTTCTCTACCGAAGGGCAAGGGAAAGAACGCAACTAGTTCTACCAAACATGTATAAGAAGTTGGCCCTCGAGCACCTCCACGACTGGATGGGACATGTGGGTACGGAGAGAGTACTCAGCTTGGCAAGGGATCGATTCTACTGGCCGTACATGAAGAATGAGATAGAGGGGTACGTGACCAGGAGGTGCCCATGCATAAAGCAGAAGAAACCCACCGCACACGTCCGAGCGCCTATGAGCAGTATCACAACGCACTCACCTATGGAGCTGGTGTGTATAGACTACCTCCACTTGGAGCCGAGCCGAGGAGGATATGAGTATATCCTAGTGGTCATGGACCATTTCACCAGGTTCGCCCAAGCCTACCCAACAAAAAACAAGTCAGGGCGGACTGCAGCAGAACGCTTGTTCCAGGACTACATCCCACGTTTTGGATACCTGGCCAAATTGCATCACGATCAAGGCCGTGAATTCGAAAATGAACTGTTCCGGAACCTTAGACAACTTGCTGGCATCGGTCACTCCCGCACTACCCCGTACCACCCCCAAGGGAACCCAGTGGAAAGGCTCAACCGGACCCTCTTGCAGATGCTGAGGACACTAACAGACAGGGAAAAGGAGAGATGGAAGGACTACTTACCTCAAGTGGTGCACGCTTACAACTGCACACGGCACGAGTCCACAGGGTATTCTCCCTTTTACCTGTTGTATGGACGGCATCTTCACCTTCCAGTGGATCTGATCTTTGGCCTGGTGGAGCAAGAGGAAGAAACAACACCAAACGGGTATGCGGAGCAGTGGGCACACAGAATGACTGAAGCATACAAAATCGCGGAAAGTCACAGCCGTCAGGCAAGCGCGAGAGGGAAAGAGCAGTATGACCGGAAAGTGAGAGGAGTTGTGCTGAAGGCAGGGGATCGAGTACTTGTCAGGAACCTCAGGGAGCGAGGAGGCCCAGGAAAGTTGCGGTCCTACTGGGAAAAAGCAGTATATGTGGTAAAGGAACAATTGACCGACAACCCCATATACGTGGTATACCCTGAGAATGGTGATAGCAGAAAAACCAGGACGCTGCATCGAAACCTGTTGTTACTGGTGAATGACTTACCGGTGGAAGCTCCAGCAATGACACCTAGAGCCACGAGGCCTGAAAGACAGAGAAAGACAGTTAGACAAACAGTCAACAAAGAGAACGTCGGAGACGGTGATCTGACAGACTCAGATGCCGAGAGTAGAGTAGGAGGATACTGGTTGAGAGCTCCAGTCAGCTGGCCAATAGTGGGGAACAACCAACTCCCAGAACGAGCACCTGTAAGGGAAAACATTCGGTTAGTAGCTACAGATACCTACCTTGATGACGCTACATGTCCAGACAATGCTGATGAAGGAAACTGTACGAATCCAGAAAGTGAGTCTGAGGACATAGATGGAGCCGAGGATCTGAGGATGGAAGGAGAAACCGGTGTGAGAAGGTCAGCCAGGGAGCGGAAGCCAAAACAGATTTATACATATGACATGTTGGGCCAACCTGCAATCCACCCCTACCTCACACTGAACTCAGTTACTGCCTACACCATTCCACACATGCCTGTTTGGGGTTCACCTAATTACACCACACCTATCACCTACCCTCACTTATATTTACCTCCAGTACACACACCTTGGTGTTGTGGGGTTGCTACTGCTGTTTATTAAGAGTGGTTGATTATGGGATTTTGCATTTCCTTTTGTCAGGGAGAGTGTGGTACCCATGAAAAATGAGTACACAATATGGTTGTATGAATATATATATATAATAATATTTACCTTCTATACCCTTTCATATGGACATTCATGAAGGACCTTTTTTTTTACATTTTGCACGGACACTTAGAACAGAGACTTTTATTTTGACACGGGATCGCGCTTACGGGCTATCTCTGCAGCCTCCGCTCATACTATTCGGTTGTTAAGTCGTGACGTAACCACTCTCCGATAACGCTCTTTCCGGGTCCAAAGTCCAGGTCCTCTCTACCTACCTACCGCTTTCGCTAATGTTTTGGTTGTTATTGAGTGTTTTTACAATGCCGCAGTGCTGTGTCCCGTGTCCCGAGCAAACTCACTTCAACCTCGTAAATCTTCTTTTTCATTGATGCCTGGACTCTACCCTTAATTATGCCACCTGAGTGATGAGCTACACTAACCACTCTGTTGGTGTTAAAGGAATTTAAACCCTTTTTGACCGCCAAGGGTGCCTCACTAAGAAGGACGTGATCGTAAATAAATTTACAGGTTCCACCATTGTTATTTCTGGACGAGAGGAGCGCTAGGACCCGGAAAAGGCTAAACGTCACGCGTGACGTCAGACTTAACAATCGGATACAGAGGAGCTGGCAGAGAACAGACACGATTCCCGACTCTCTTCTTCCTTTCCTGTATTTTCAGGTATATAGTACAAATGTTCGGGGAAAACTTGATCAAATAGGGTAACATCCATTTAATTGCAATGTACGGTGAGGGCTGGTTGTGAGAATTTGATAACTTACATGTGTGATTTCTAAAAGTGTTGTGTGGGTCTTACTGTGGTAAAAACTGCTGTAAATACTTCTGTGAATGCAATATTTGGGTCTAACATGTTTATTCAGTGTCTCAGATCAAAATGTTCCATTGGGTTATGTGTTAAAAGTTAATCGGTTTTGTTATATGTTGTGTGCAAAGCTCACTCTGAACTCGCGCTTGGCGCGCTTGATGGTCACGTGATCAGCTCATGCAGAAGTGTGTAATGGCGGCCTGAATAGCTGTTCATGCTTTGAAATGTTGATTTTTGACAAACTAACGGTGAAACAAATGTCACAAATGCTTTAAGAGTTGAAACAGACTTAAAATATGCACTTAGGTGAATAATCAAAGTAATAACTTGCTAGATTTGACTTTTGACCCATGAGAAAGTATGAAAAAAGGGTTGTTGTATGTTAAAACAGGTTAAATGAGAAAAAGACAAACAATGAAAAGAGATTATAGGAGTTTATTTTTGTGGTTTAAGAAACTGGTGAATGTTGGAGATTGATTTGTTGTCAATAAATACTATACAGAGGAGCTGGCAGAGAACAGACGCGATTCCCGACTCTCTTCTTCCTTTCCTGTATTTTCAGTAATTTGTCTGCTTGGTCTCCGGAGGTGGGGCCTGCAACAATAACGTTGTATACGAGGCGCAGGCACACAAAGTGAAGTTTCCTGCCGCCAGCACGTATCTCGGCCAGAAAGCTCGTCTAACATTTTTAGGCTAGAACATTTAATATATAGCCCATCGTATACATTATTATTGATGCAGTCAAAAATTCTACAACTACTTTGCAACCAGGCCAGAAGCTTTGGCTCAGTTTGGCTAGCTTAATACGTTATTAATACGCTTAATACGTTATCTGAAACTAAGGGAAATGTTAGTGGGTATGGGAAGGAATCAAGATGTATTTCTTCATTTTATTTTAATTAATTTAATTTAATTTTTATTTTAAATTATCAAGGCATCAAAATGTGCAACAAACACTTACAACACAAAACACATTTCATAAGCTGGAGTGTGTGCTCTTGTGTACACACACACACACACACACACACACACCTTAATACTCTAATATATCATTTGTTCACAATGTATTTTTGTAATTTTTGTATATTTGTAATTTTGAAATATAACATTAAAGAGTATATTTGATGTGATGAATTGCTCTGTCATTTATCAGATTTACCAATTGTTATAATTTCAATTTGTGCTGGTTAATTATGAACAATGGGCTCCATTAGGGCTCCTCCCCTAACCGCATGTGATCTCACTCCAAGCTTTTGATAAAACTTGAGAACCCTGAAAACATTATCTGTCGATATCTGTCTGTATAATGTTGGGCATTGAGAGTATAATGGAATATAATTAACCAAAAACCAACATGAGACTTCAAGTCTTTTAATTAAATGATTCTCTCTTCTATCCTTTTCTTTTGGGATATAATAAAATACCAGTTCGGGGTTCCTCTTTCACCTGTTGTTGCAGCCAACTGCACAACATATTGCAGGCATTACTGAGACCGTCGGTTGTAAAGATGGCGGTGCAAAGCTACAGTGACGTCATGTGACCCGAACGAATAGGCTTATCTAGCATAAAAATAAAATAAAAATTGCCAGAACGTCGTCTCAGTTGCTGAAAAGTCGCGCAACAATGTTGCTACAGCCCTGTCGCGTCTTACAATTCTACATTGTTACAGCGACGTTGCCAAAGCAGAAATGCAACGTGCCACAGAAGTTGCCACAACGTAAATGTGTTTGCTGGGAAATGTTTATATGTGAATAAAAGTCTAAATTCAATCTGTTCATCATATAAAGCATTTGTGTCTTTTCAGAAAGTTTGGACTAAATTGCTCAATTCAAATGGATTAGTTTTATGATCTTTTAATGAACTTTTTGAAGCATCAAAGTGGTAGTTGCATAGCTGTCAATGGGGGGACAGAAATCTCTCAGATTTCATCAAAAATATCTTAATTTGTGTTCTGAAGATGAACGAAGGTTAGGAACGACATGAGGGTAAATAAATTAAATTTTTGGATGAACTATCCCTTTCTCTAACATGCCATTAAAACTAAATAAAGCATTGAACGGGTGATTGACTGTCCCCTTCTTGGATGTGTGACGCTAACATGTTATCGCTCATGCAAATTATTTAGGCTACATGAATAACAGTGTCACTTTACAAATTAACAAGAAAAGAAAAAAAGAAAAAAAAGTGATGCTATGCACAAAGGACATTCTTTTTTATTTTGGATCTTAACCTCTTAACTGTCACCGTCCCGTATACGGGACGCCTAAGTTTACGTCACTATATTACAATTAAATCCTAATTTAATCATGACAAACTATATATTGTTGGAAAGGTCTAAGACTCCTTAATGGATATTTCAGCACTGTTTTTTGTTACAATTTATGCAGGAACAGTAATAGATGAATTTATGACAAGAGCGCACCTCAAAAAATCTACATCATAACAGGCGTTCTGGCGTTTGTCACAAAAAGTCCACGCACACACTTTTAATAATTGAAACTTTGGTTTTCATGCTAAAAGTTCATAATAAAACATTTAATCTAGTATTTGTCAATAAAAAAATATAAAATAATATTATCTTCTAAAAAGTATAACATATATATTATCCTCTAAAATATTATATAATATTTTTTTATCGCCTTTTTTTATTACATTACATATTTTAGTAGTTATCATAAATTAGGTATCATTTGAAAGCTTACGATCTCAGAATTCATCCTGTGAAAACTGTTTTGAAATTGGACATTGTGTTACCATAGAAACGGTACTCTAAATTATTTTATCAGGCTCCTCCCCTTTTGGACATAATTATGTTTCATAATTTATGATAAAAATATTTTCTAATCTTGACAAAACACATATTGTCAGAAAGGTCTGAGTCTCAAGGTTCCATATTTTGTGACAGAAGTGATATTTGGACAGAAATTTATTAATTTGTTATGTTAGAATGCATACAGTTAAATTCAATGGCATTCAATGACACCCGGTGGCTATTTTTGGTAATACGCCTAAACAAAATCTCATGGGAACTTCAATTTTTGTGATATCAACTTCAAATTTGGAACACAACTTGGTTAGATATATGGCTTTCATTTGATAGTAATTTTTTTGTAAAACATATTTTGTAAAATATATATTTTATATAAAAGAAAAATATTAAATAAATTATATTTGATTTAATGTAAATTTAAACTTCCATAACTTTTTCATACTTTGATTTTTTGAAGTGCTTTCACTTCAGCAATAATCTGCTATTTTTTCCCTTTAAAACAAGACCAAACTTAGGTCTATACTCCAAAGCATTCTTGAATTACAACCATTTAAGCTTGAATAGTGCATTTTAATGTACATTCTCAAAAAGGGGGGTGACAGCTAAGGGGTTAAATAACTTTTATTTTGTGATGAAATATTATCTTTCCAGATTTGCTGGAGATTGGTATACATTTGGCAGTCAAATAAATAATGTTTCTCAAATTATTAGAAAAAAAGATTACTAGAAAAAAAATCACTTATCTTTCAAAGTAAAATGTTGCTTCATCTTTTAATGTACAAATGAAAAGTTTTGATGATAACCTCATGATGAAACCATTTATAAGACGCTGGGTAGGCTCCAACATAGATAGGACAAACGGTTTCTTGGGGGGGAAAAGGTGTATGGATTATAACTCTAAAATTATTCTCGGTTTTATATACAACAATGTCAGTTTCTATTGTTCGCTTCAGACTTTTAAGACGCGCCCAGATTCAGACGCTCTTGCTACGATTGGCTGGTTCAGATTTTAGTCGCGCCCTCTCGCTAATAGTCGATCCTGATTGGTCGAAGACGGCCCCGGGTGACGTCATCGCGCGGAATGCCCATTCATCGGTGCAGTTGGGCGTTGGACTCCGCATCTTATTAGCGACCAGGGAAATTTCTCCATTTTCTGTGCAGTCTAGACAGTGTTACGGGCACAAATCTAGGATTTAAATAAATACTTGCACTTGCCAGAGTTTTTCCTACCGGTTTCCTCTCTGAGACTGGGTTCGCTCGCTTCGTTGACTCGCAGCGCGCTCGTCGGCCAGGTGTTTATTCCGGGGAAGAGGCTTCGCTTGTTGCTCTTTGTTCTGTGCTGTATCTGTTGAGCTCTTTGTTGGAGTGAAAGCATGGGAGCGCAAGTCTCAAAGACAGCTGGAAATGGAGAAACAGCTGCAGAAAAACCCGGAGAGGCTGCAGCTTCACCATCCAAAGCCAACGGGCAGGTAACGTTAACGGTTATTTCACAAGAGAACTGGTTTAATCATGTTGTGTGTTCATTATAGGAGTTCTGCTGGAGACCCGCGCCCAACAACCACACGAATTATGCCATGTTTATAACCCGGGCGCTTTGTCAGTCCTCAATATCCAATAGATAAGAAGTTCTTATGTATTAAATATATGTATAATCGTAAAATGTTTTCCGAAATCAGATTCGGCGTTATTTGTTCAGGAGAAGCCTTTGTTTTGAATTGAATAGCGTTTGAATTGAAAAGGGAGGGGGGGATCGAGAGATCGAAAGAGGGTGTGTTGGTTTTATGCGGACAAACTATAGGGGATTGTGTGGGGAATAATTGAATTTGCTGTTTCAGTGTGTGTGTGTTTCTACCGTCTTGAGAACGAGGGGGAAATATGGGGGGTTGATTGTTAGAGTAACAATGACTCGCGACGCCTTTATTCACAGAGGCTCGATAGACGCTTCAGGATCACAATGGATGGAATCCGTCCATCGGGGAAATCGCATAAGAACAACGAAAACTGCTGTAATCATTAAATATATTATACTGTGCCGTGATGGCCATTCATACAATCGGTGTTTTGTACAGGGTTGTGTGCTTTTTTGGCGCGCCGTTAGTTCTTTCGCAGCGTTGATGTTGGAAGGGCGCCTCTGGCGGTTGTGTTGTGTCTTACACTAAGTGTAACGCGCCTCAACTCATATGGCAAGCCGTTTGGACTTCTAATCATTCCCAGGATATGAATTCTTCATATCAACATTTAAATTTTCACTAGTTAAAATGCAAATTCTTGATATCAGGAATTCTACTAGAAACAATGGCAATTTTTGATATCAGGAATTGCATTTCCACTAGTAAATTGTTAGGCTAATTCTTGATATCAACAATGACGTCATCACTAGCAGAAGTACGAATTCTTGATATCAAGAATTACACTTCAACTAGTAAAACCTATAATTCCTGATATCTGTAATTGTATATTCACTAATTAAATGTCACTATTGTAATTCGATTATTGATATCAAGAATTGATTTCTTACTAGTTGAAATTCCAAATTAACAAATCAGAAATATAATTCTTACGGTCCTTGCACACTGAGTCCGAAATTTTCGCACGTTAAAAAATAAATACGACCTCATGTTGTGTCAGTCACGTTTACACACTGCTTCCCAAACTTTTTTCCGACATAAAAAGAAATCGGAT
The DNA here is from genome assembly GCA_021554675.1 of Leuciscus idus. NCBI lineage: Eukaryota > Metazoa > Chordata > Actinopteri > Cypriniformes > Leuciscidae > Leuciscus > Leuciscus idus. The sequence continues at coordinate 23,397,025 of CM038638.1, read as the reverse complement.
CGGGTTCGATTTTATGCGTTTTTCGCATCCGTAGCAAGCATTTTGAGAGGTGTTTTGACAATTCAGAGCCACCGAATGACGAATACGAAAAATTGCATCCGAAAATTTTGGACTCGGTGTGCAAGGGCCTTTACTATTACAAATCCTAATGTTTGATATCATGATTGTGATTGTTACTAGTAAGAAAGTCATTTTAGATATCTGAAATGACTCTCCTTATTATTCATATCAGAAAAACATTTTTAGATAACAGATATAACAAATGTAACGTCGTAATACATTTACAGATATCAAGAATGAAAAGGATTGTTCACCCAAAAATGAAAATTAGCCCATGATTTACTCACCCTCAAGCCAATCTAGGTGTATATGACATTCTTCTTTAAGCCGAATACAATTGGAGTTATATAAAAAATGTCCTGGCTCTTCCAAGTTCTATAATGGCAGTGAGTGGAGGATGAAAGTTTGAAGCTGGTTGTGTAATGATGCTCTGTGTTTTGCTTCAGGAAAACGGTCACGTAAAGGTGAACGGAGACGCGTCTCCAGCGGCGGCTGAGGAGAAAGAGGTTCAGGCTAACGGCAGTGCTGATGGAGAGAAGCCTGAGGATCCTGCGGAGAAGGAGCCCGCGGAGGGAGAAGAGAAAAACACAGAAGTGAGCGCTCCCGTTGAAGAGGAGCCCGCCAAACCTGAGGATGCAACTCCCTCCGCAAGCAACGAGACACCGAAGAAGAAGAAGAAGCGCTTCTCTTTTAAGAAGTCCTTCAAGCTAAGTGGCTTCTCTTTTAGGAAAACCAAGAAGGAGACTGGAGATGGAGCTGAGGATGCGGTGGAGGAAGACAAAACTGAGGGAGCTGAAGCTGTTGAAGGAGGAGCATTAGAAGAGAACGCCAAACCAGCAGAGGAGCCAGCCGGAGAAACCAAACCAGTAGAGGAGAAACCAGCAGAGCAGCCCAACGCTGCCAGTCCTGCCACTGAAGAGCCCAAAGAGGAGGTGAAACCAGTAGAGTCAGTGCCAGATCCCACTGCCTCTCCGACTGTAGCTCCTGCTCCCACGGGACAAGAAGCAGGATCCAGTCCCGAGGACCACCCCGAACCGGCCACAGAGTAAGAGAGAGAAAGAGAGAGAGATGGAGAAAAAGAACAGATAATCAAGGAATATTTCCGTTGTACAATGGAGTAGTGCCAGGGTATTGGACTTTGGAGAACTTTGTCTGCAACAAGGAATATTTTAATGATTTTTTTTTTTTTTGTCTTTAGTTTTTTTTTTTATATCTGCCCCTCCACAAATCTCGCTCGACCAATGTGGTTATTCCTAGAGCTGTGAAATAGATGGCTGAATTGAATACAGAAAAAAAAAGTGATATTTATCTATTTTTGGCATCAGTATTAACTCTTTGTTTTTTGGGGGGGATTTTTATACAAATAAAACTGTAAACTTGTTTAAAATGTCTGGAGATGACTGTGGATTAAAGGCAGCTTGTTTAGGGGTCAAAAAGGGATGCAGGGATTAGGAATGGGAGGTTAAAAAAAATACATGTGGCACCTTGATCACTCAACATTAAACCACAGACGTAAAGAAAAGCCCCAAAACAGAATGACCATCAATTCATCCACTACTACAGTTTACAACACTAAAGTGATTTCATTTTTTTATATTCTAAATTCCAGCCAATATAATCAACAATGCCAAGTTTATAACCACGTATTTTGGGAACTTTAAACACTTTTAGCTATCTGTGATTTCAGTAGGAAAACGATTTGCATATGCTTTATGGTGTATTGCTGGTTCTATGAGCTTATTAAAGTGTAAGTATGTATAGAAGGGGTTGTTTTAACTGTGATTATTGTACAAATGATATCTTGATCTCAAGAAGCACATTCAGCTCTTTTATCATCCTTAGACCATTGGAGCAAATTTTGAAGTCAAACCAAGCTGTGACACGTGTTCTGGTTCCTGTTTATACTGTGCTCTGTTTTGATTACAACAGATGATGCCTTTTGACAAAATTAAGGAACTTTTCAGATGCAATGTTTGTGTAGCATCTTGTCTCTTTCTTTTGTAAATATTGAAGAAGCTTTTACGTTTGACTTAGAGATTGAATGTAACTTTACCTACAAAATTTCAATGAAACTTGCTGAAGGTGTTCTACATTTTTTGTGAGTACACTAAAAGCAAAATAAATGTGAATAAAATTTGAATCGTTTCATCTCTTTTATTTACAAGCCATTAATAATTAGTTGCCATTAATCTTAAAAAAAAAAAAAAAATGCTTTTTGTTTTAATAATGTAAAACAAATATTTCAGACAATGGTATGTTGCATTGTCACATGACCTTACCAAGTGGAGCAAGTGAAGGAATTAAAATTTTAAAGTATTTTTGTGCATAAAAACCTTCATCCTTCCCTCGCGCGAGTTCTGTAACAAATCCTTTCCTCGGTCAAAATGATCCGAAGACCTAAAATTCTATATATATATTTTTTTTTTCAGAAAGCTTATTTCATTTTGATATTGTTTCTATTTTTTAAGGCACTTTTCTTTCTTTTATTATTATTATATATACCTTTAAATTACTAGATTTGAACAATAAATAATAGATAAATAGTAATTAAAGCACAATCCCCACATTCTTTAAACTTAAATTCAAAATGACAATTTCATGCATAAATGTTTTAATTCAGCTCAAAATATCTTGCATTGGGTGTCTTTGCTGACCTCTTGTGGGGAAAAAAATATATAACATGATTTTTCATAACCCTTGCCACTAGATGGCCTTATAGCTCTAGTCTATATGGAGCAAATTAGCTGTTTCCGCTGGGTCCTAAAGTCTGTAAGCTCTGTATAGCTTTCTGCTTTGAATCTCTATTTACCATCATTCCTTGTTGTTTATATTGCTAAATATAACTTACTCATCAACATATATTAGAGATTGTTCTAATATTGCCTATCACATTAATCTGACATCGCTAGATTTGATCTAAAGCGCTACAGACATCCCAACCTGCAAAAAGTCATTTCAGGGAGGTATCCCAAATTATAATAATTTGCGGGCATCCCGCATATTGATAGCTCCCTGATGTCCGCAAATTATTATAATTCGGGATACCACCCTGAAATGACTTTTTGCAAGTTGGGATGTCTGCAACGATTTAGATTAGGAACTTCTGGGAGACTTGGGATGTCTGTCGTTATCGCAAGCACAACATGCTAGTATAATAATATAATAATTATAATAATTTGTTACATTTATATAGCGCTTTTCTGGGAACTCAAAGCGCTTTACTTAGAAGGGGGGAATCTCATCAACCAATATGCAGCACCACCTGGATGATGCAAGGGGGTAATCCAGCATCTGGAAAGGGGCATCCATCCATCACCTGCTGTTAGCATTCCATTGACTCCCATTCATTTTGGCGTCACTTTGACAGCGAACAACTTTACATCTGAGGCGTTTAAAGACACTATTTGTCCATTGTTTATTTCTAAAGAAACACGACAATGTATAAAAGGCTCCAATACCTTGTATCTTACATTATGGCCCCGTAGAAGCCGTTTTGTAAAAATGGGCTAACAATTGCGTCATAACCACGCGACTCTTGCACAGTAGAGAAATTACCGTATAGACAGGAGGAGAAGTTCGCAGGCAATCGGGGGGACGTGGAGGCATATCAATTCAAGAATACTTAACAAAAGTTGCTCCTGCTCCTAGGACTCATGGACAGCTCCTACTCACACTCTCCATCTCTGCAAGATTTGGAGGGAATGATTCAGATTTCTCTTGGCACAGATACTAGAAGACTTACAACTGTCAAACAGGTTGCTCACGTCACATCTACTTCGTCAAGCTCAGTTTGAGGCTGAGCAGTACGCTCAGCCATCAGGAAGAGAGTGCTTCTAATTGACTTCTCTGGTCTCTGTCGAAGTCTGTGGGGTCGCTGTGTCCATTTCTTTTATTGTCTATGGGATGATGCAATGGCAGCCATATTGCGCCAGAATGCCCACCACACACCAGCTTATTGGTGGAGAGGAGACAGAGTGATGAAAAGTGATGAAGCCAATCAGTATATCTGGATTATAAGCAGGCCATAATGGACAGAGGCCACTGGGCAAATTTGGCCAGGATGCCGGGGTTACAGCCCTACTCTCTTTTACGAAGGACATCCTGGGATTTTTAATGACCACAGAGAGTCAGGACCTCGGTTTAACGTCTCATCCGAAGGACGGTGCTCTTTAACAGTACAGTGTCCCGATCACTATACTGGAGCGTTAGGACCCACACAGACCACAGGGTGAGCACCCCCTGCTGGCCTCACTAACACCTCTTCCAGCAGCAACCTAGTTTTCCCAGAAGTCTCCCATCTAGGTACTGACCAGGCTCAACCCTGCTTAGCTTCAGTGGGCAACCAGTCTTGGGCTACAGGGTGATATGGCTGCTGGCGTATCTCGTTAGCCTGTTAACCTGCCATCTGTGCTTGCCGTTTCGTGCGCGCTCGTGCCTTTTACAAGTCTATCAAACAACTGTGGTGAGTAGGATCAGTCAACAAACAGGGTGAGTAATGTCTTCTCCTGTTATTGTCACTTCCACTTCATGTCACATGAATAGTATAGCCTTCTCTGTCAACGCCGAGAGCTTCACATGTGATAAATGCAGGGAGATAGACAGGCTGACGGAGAATATTTCAGAACTAGAGACACGCATCCAAACTTTAATCGAGGATAGTAAGAACGCAAGGGCTATAGATACTGCTTTGGATGCGACTAGCTTAGTGAACTCTCTACATTGTTCGGTTCCGGTGTTCCGGAGAGTTCAGTTCCCCTGTTTCCCCTTCAGCGCGTGTGCGCAACATCAAGACAAAAATCATGACCTCATGATTCAGTGCAAGCTCCGTTCAGCGCATCGCAAAGTTTTTACCTACTCTCTATCATAGTAATGTACATTTACCTACTCTCCATCACAGTAATGTACATTTTACGTTGTTCGTTAGATAATTTGCAATTACATACAGGTTTTAAAGTATAGAGTGTATTGTTTTCAGATGTTTTATTGCTCAATCAGATGTTATTATTACTGTGTGTGTGTCGTTTTTGTCAGTTTTGCTGCAGACATAAATAAACTATATTGTACTGCACAATAAGTAATCTGTGTTGTTATTTTAATTTACGATATTTTTTGATACTCATACTCTACCGTTTTACTAGGAGGCCCAGAAAAAGCACTTATAATAGCATTAACTGTTTAGAAACCCATCCCAAATAATTATCAATTGTATAACTAATAAGAGTCTCAAGAAAAAGTTTGAAAAAACAACTTTATGTCATGGTTATGTCTATGCCTGTTTAGTGTCATCGTGTTTTGGTTTCATTATCCCTGCTCCAGTTTTGCCTGTGTTCCTTGGTTTTTAATTGAATGGCATACCTGCTACTGTTCTAGTTAATTTACTCTACCTGTGTATTTAAGCCCTTAGTTTCCTTTGTTCCTTTGTGCAGTTGCTCTGTTGATTTGTCACCTGCGTATTTCTCCTATTCTTATTAAAAAGACTTTTGGAATTTATTCTGATTTGTGCGTGTTTTATTATACCAAAACACTCAAATTACATAGGTTTCTGCGTTAGTTGCCCATTCCCTCTTTAAATCATAATAATATTAAAAACACAATGTGCTTAAACATAAAGAACAAGAATATTTGTACTTGTCGATATTTAATGCACTGTTTAAATACTCAGCAATAGCAATAGTCCAGTGATTATGCTCATTTATCACCCCCAGAAGAACTTTATACTGGCGTGGATCACACTAAAATAACAATAATAATAAAAACAGATTACTAAATAAAATTAATAAAAGCAATACAGAATAGAACCAATAAAGAAAATTCTTAATCATGTAAGCTCACGCTCGATAGGCCCAAAACCGGCATCCGACCAGCGCGGAAGGTCTTTACGTGTTACTGTCCTTTTCTCAGGCAAAGTATTTTTTGATTAAATGCAATACATTTGAATATGTATTCTCTCGTTATTTAATCTGACTCCATAAATGAAAAGGTTTTAATGATATCTGTGGATCATTAATTGTGAGCGAATGTTTGACTATTCCTTTGAACTCTTTAATGAAAATAATGTCAGTTAGAATAATCAAATGTAACAATTTATTATGTCACTCTCAGCCTCACGGGCCAATCTGAGGTACAGAAAAGGCCCCGAACCCTCTGCTACATTCCATTATATAGACAGACCTCTTTCACATGGAAACATGTACTAACAAAAGAAATTTGCATTCAGAGGTTACACCTTTTGGGGGTGTGTGACCATTTGCCAGGAGACCACCTTCCTTTCTGTGCCAGTTATCTCTAAACTCTTAAAAACCTTATTACCTTTTGTTTTACTTATTTGGAAATGAGACATTTGTACCAGTCACTCTGAGACATTTCCAATGATACTAAATATGTATAATACTCGATGTTATATCATTCACATTCAACCATATATTCTTGGGTGAATTCAGGTGATCTGAGCATGAGAGAAGGGGGAATGAAATGTAGATTAGGATGACTCGGAGGTGAGACCATCATGAGATGGTGCATGAGGGGTCCTTTGTCCTCTCAGGATCTGGTCGGCATTTTGTAATTTCTCAATTCTTACAATCATTAGAAAAGATTGTTAAATTAGATAAGGACATTGTTTTGTCAAATATTTATTACATAGTCTCAGTCCTAGATAAAGCTACCCTGCTTAAGGTGTGATATGACCCTTCCCATATTTTGGTCATTGCGTAGGAGTCGATCATGTCTGCCTGGTCCTTGTTATCCTGGTTATACTTCCTCACCAGCATAAAAATGTGTGCATTAATAACCTTCAGAGAAACAAACATATTGGCGTTACATTGGTAACATAGTCATGTTATGTTTTGAATTTACAGGCTATATATATATATCAATTTATATATATAATTTAATACATTTTTCATGTTAAACACTAAAACACCAATAGCACATGAGTATTCTTTAGACTGAAAATGCTGAATACTGTACCTCGCTTTCCACTTCTCTGCCAGGTGCAAGGTGTGATATGTCCATGGCAAAAATTTTGTATGGCTCAATTTTGGCCATCAGGACACAAACATTTTTACCAGACCAAACTGCATTGATGCCCGCGAAAATTATGTAAGGGATAAATTACATTAATAACAATTAATTACCTTGGTTCAGAACTGAAAAATATAATATAATTGTCACGGATTCAACCATGCCATCAGCACCAGATGCACCTGCTAATGCTCTCTTCAGTACATGATCAACTATTTCATCTGAAGCAGGGAAATTTGTCTGTGGCTGAATACGCTCTCCATTTGCGGACGCTCGCTGCAGCCAGTCAGTGGAACAAAATTGCTCATCACGGCATATCGTCAAGGACTCAAGCCCTCTCTGAGACTGCAAATTGCCTGCAAATGATGATGCTATGATCTTTCCAGGTGGCACAATGTATCACAGCCTGCCAAAGTAAACTTACTAACCTGTAATCTCCTCACGCCTCACCAGAGCCAATTGACTCTTACCATCTGTCTCAATCTGAACGCCAATGATGCATCAGTAACCATCTGTGTTTGTAATGTGGAGCTGAGGGTCATCTCAACTCGAATTGTAACATTCATCCTCTTCGACCCATGGTGAGTACTATTCAGCTACCACCAATAATTTCCTCTCTCACAAAAACTACATCAGTGACTAGCCCTCGATGTTCCACAACAGCTCAGGACCTCATTGACACATGCTGCGCTGGCAACTTCACCATCTCCACCTTGAGGAAATCCCCTGCCAGAAAGTTTAAAATATCCACACGATCCTGGGTAAACCGCTGGGACTAGGAGTGATCACTCACTGCACACCCACTCTCACTCTAAAAGTTGGGGTACTCCATCAAGAGGAGATTTCCTTTCTGGTACTGGAGGGCTCCACCACTGACAACATCCTGGTATTCCCATGGATGCTAAACCACTCACCTCAGATCAACTGGTCAACGGGAGAAATCTTATCTTGGAGTCCACACTGTTTCAAGAACTGCTTCCAACTTCCTCAATGAACTACGACTACCATACGGCTATTTGGACCAGGACTGGAGGCGCTGTGCTTTGGACCAGGACCAGAGCTGCTGTGCCTGGGACCGGAGGCGCTGGGGTCACTGTCAAACCTTCTGAGCCTGTGAGGAACTCGAGCTACTTCCTCCACAAATGGGACCAAGTGATCTAGATTCATTTTCTTGAATTTCACTCCATCATCGCTAATTAAATCTGCACTTTTGCCTTGTAAGGAAGTAATCGTGAAGGGCCCCAGAAAATCTCTGTCTAACTTCCCTCCTTTCCTCTGCTGACTTCTGATGTTCCTTCTGAGCACCTTTTCCCCAAGAACAAAGGTGTGAATTACAGCCCTTGAAGCTTTTTTTTTTTTTTGCTTTCATTTTGTCTCTGGAGGCTTGCATATTTTTCTTCACTGCCTCATACACTTGGTCCTGTATCATGGCGGGCTTGATTAGCTCTTCCTGGAGCACGTCTTCTGTTTCAGTTACCTAGACAATAATAAGAAATTATATATTTGTAAAAGTAGATATTTAAAAATGATTGAAACAAGATATACTGTAGATATGCAGTGAATTAACTCACACTAAAAGATTCAGGAACTTCTGAAAAGTAGCGTGCCTCTCTTCCAAACATCAGGTAAAATGGTGAATACTGTGTAGTCAGTTGTTTATTGGACCTGATGTTAAACAGCACAGCATCAAGGTATTTGTCCCATGTTTGTAGTTTGTCCTGACACAGTTTTCCAAGGTCGCTGAAAATAAAAAACAATTCTACTTTAACAGTATATGGCTACTGCTTATACATTTTTGTTTGTGAAGTTCTGTGTAACTGAAGCAAAACACTGCTTTATTAAAGTACTATGAACCACACTCATGCCTATGTATGAACACTCATTGTCCATGTTATCAGGTCCACTTAACATATAGGTGTAGGCCTATATTGTGCACCTTCAGTCATCCATCCCTTTCTCTGTATAATTTGTTTGCTTTTTCTTTATGTTCAGGCCCCATATGCCACCACTGTAGGTATTATTATGAAGGTTTCATGCAGATACTGTAAATTTAAATTCCAGGAATTTCAAGGCGTTTTCAAGCACTATTTTTGGTTTTCAAGGATTACAATTCAATTACAATATTAAACTTATCAAACAGTATGTTTCATTCCTTTCAAATTCTAAAAAAGTAAATAAATAAAAATATAACAAAAAAAGAAAGCCCCTATATTTCATATATCAAGTTTTTATGGATCATAAATGCAATTCAGTGATACCTGAGAGATGGACAAATAAATAATTTTACAATTACTAATCTTACCTCATATTGTGCCATTAATTCGTTCCATTAACCTAGTGGATCTCAACGGGGGCGTTCGGAGAACAACGGGAGGCGTTGGAAGAAAGATTTTTGAAAGGGGGACGCTCAGGTGTTCATGGGGGGCGTTCACGAGTTTACACCAAAGATCCAGGCAAGACAAGATTAAACATGTAATTACTTGCAAAATAATTGCCTACAACATTCTAAAATCTGACAGTTTAATGCGACATGTAAGCTATGTAACGTTTATTTTGCAACGACTCTATTATTTTTCCAGTCATAGACCAGCGCTCAAGCACTGACTAGAATTCTGCGCTGACAAGAATCAGCATTCACGTGCTCAAAAATGTGTTTCGCGCTGACAACAATCCAGAGCTGACTAGAATCACGCAGCGGAGGAATGGATTTTCACGCAGCGGATTTTTGCCAATGTTTTTAAATGTTGGCATATTTATAAAACATATTAAACTATGTTTTAAGCATGTGAATAAACAGTCTCATATGTCTATTTATTTTTAATATAAGCTATTTATTAATTTATTGTTCTATTTTATTTAACATTTTTAGATTTAACATGAATAATCAAACATTTAACATAAAACAAAAATTGCAACAGTTTTAAATGTCTACTCATTTGTCCATTTTAAAATGATTTATTCATTTACATAAAAAAAAAAATACTTTTGCGCAGGCAAATACACTATCATAAAAACATTTGAGCAAAATGGCGCCGCCAAACAAGAAAAAATGCAGACAGCATTCCATTGAATATCTTAATTATGGTTTCATACCTTCTCCCACCAATGAAACCATGAAACCGCCATGAAACCTTCACGTCTGAAGGAGCACCTTATGAAGATCCACCCAGACAAGGCAGATAAGGACCGTTCGTTCTTCCAGGCCTTAAAAGAGCAACACGGTAGGAGAATCATCAGCAGTCTCTTCGCTAAGAATACCAGCTAAAATTATAGTGGGCTAATAGCGTCATATAAAATCTCCCTGCTGATCGCCAAATGTGGACAGCTGTTCACAATTGGAGAAAAGTTGGTTCTTCATGCCATCAAAGAGGTAACCTCTACCGTGATGGAGCGCGATCCCACACAGATGCTGAAATCCGTCCCTCTCAGCAATGACACCGTGGCATGCAGGATAAATGAAATGGGTGCAGATACAGAGGAGCAGCTATGTGCCTTCCTGCGGGACTCTCCATTCAGCCTTCAGCTGGACGAGACAACCACCGCTGACAACAACGTAAAGGCCCGAAACGTCACACTTGAAATACATTTTGTGAATGGGAGCTCTCCGGTGTGCGGATCTTTACTTTGTAACTTTGCATTCTATATGAGATCCAGCACCCGTACTTGACCGGGATGTGCGTGATTATACTGCTCCCTATGTCCGTTATAGGGCCTCAAACAGTCACGAGATGGCAGAGGAATTTTTGTTTTCTAAATGTCTGGAAACTGACACCAAGGGCCAGACCATTTTTAACACGCTTTCTGCTTATCTACAGGAGAAATCAATTCCCATCTCTCACATCCTTGCATGTGCAACCAGGCTAGAGGATTCGGGGCCCCCTGAAAAAATATTGATGTGGGCCACCAATACCCTCCACCAATATCATATACTGTACAATAGATGAGCATGGAGGCCCACATATAACAGAAGAAGGTGTGTTGTTGTAAAACCCTTATTTTAAAAGTTATATGTATATTAAAATTACAACTAATAAAAAGAAATTGTTAAATAATAATAAAACCCATTTTTAAAAAGTAACAGCAAAATAATGTTTTTTCCCCCATCAGTTTGTTATAATTCATAAATCAAAAAATAAACATTTATAAATTGACAAGAATGCAGTCAAATAAAAAAAATAAAGTCATTTATTGACGCAATGAGAAACTCAGCACTACCCTCGGGTATACCAGTGGTCAAACAATTTAAGTATTTGGGCATTATGATTGGTGCTTCATTGCAGTATATAATTAAGACCAACTATGAGGGCATCCTGTCTAAAATTTCTTGTAACTTGGATAATTGGTCATAGATCGCGCATCTCGATTATCAAAATGAATGTACTCCCTCGAATTAAAGGAACACTATGTAGCTTTTCAACCTTCATAATATATTTCCAAGACCCTTGTGATGGTACATTGACTTACAATAGGTTGAATGACACGTCTGCCATAGCCTGACGGGGTCTGTATTGCTTTTACTGGCACTACGTAACTTCGGGGTTCGGGTAGTAACCCGGCACAAAAAGAACTACAAAATTTGACTGCTTTACGGCATACGTCACTTCCCCCACCACTTCCTCAAATTTGGACGTGAGCGTTTATATACTGTCTATGGACGTGAGAGGCCAACCAGCGTTTGTTTTCGGCTTTCGTGCGTATGTTTTTGTCATGGGGGCTGTTTACACCTGGCCACTTCATGCGTTTTCTCAGATCGGATAGCTATCTGATCGTGAAAAGACCAGGTGTAAATGTCCTCCGAAACGCATTCAAGACGGATTTGAATCCGATCGCTCAAACCACTTCAGGAGGAGGTCTGAGACGCATTGCAGACGAAACTGGACAAGTGTAAATGCATCTGGTTATTGAAACCACATATGTAAATTGTACTCCTCCCAAAAATGTAAAAAAAAAGAACAAAAAAAACGTGTGAGAGCGTGTTATAGTCGATATGTTATTGCCAGATATGACGACGCTACTGGAACACGCATTACTGCAGCTGAGCATCGATTCATCAAGCCAACGTGCAAACTATCGCAAATCAAAGTGAAAGTAAGTCGCGATTTACGACAGTGCAAGTATTCCACAGCGACTCTAGGGGTCGCTGTTTGACAAAAACACAATTTCTCCACAGTGTGCCTTTAACTTTGTGAGTTCTATGCTGCCCTTGCCTCCCCCTTCTCGTTTTTGGGATAGGCTACAGAGCATAATTACCAAATTTGTATGGAATGGCAAACGTCCACGTCTTAAACTTTCCACGATGCAACGAGATAGATTTGCGGGTGGACTTGCACTTCCGAATTTTAAGCTATATCACTGGGCTTTTACACTACGTCCCCTGCTTAGCTGGTATAATGACAAAATGGATGTTTTGTGGCGTTCCTTGGAGGGGAATCTAGTTCTTCCTCTGAAGTTAGATGAAGTTTTATTTGCCAATATTCCTCTAAAAAAGTGTACGCTCCGTTTCGGTCCTTTAGTGTCACACGCTCTGTCGGTCTGGAGAGCAGCAGAAAAAGCTTGTAATATCCGTTCTAATTGGAATCCCTACTCTCCTATCTGATGGTTTGCTAATTGGTAAGTGCCCAATAAAGATTGGCCAGTGTCGACAGTGGTTCGACAAAGGAATTCACTCCTTGGGTGATTTAATGGGTGATAAAGGCCTTCACTCCTTTGAAGAACTTTCCATTCAATTTAACCTTCAGAGCTCTACCTTTTTTTTTTACTTACAGTTGAGGGCAGCCATGAAGGCTTATGGGGTTCCTTGGTTGGCTCCTCTTAAAGATCATCCTATACTTAAAGTGTTATGTGAGACTCGGGGAACAAGAGGTTTGGTTTCTAAATTATATATTTTTTTTCTGGAAAAAATGCATCCTCCTCTGACAATAGACTCTTCATGGCGGGCACATATTCCGGACCTTTCCCCCAGTTTTAATTGGGACAGTGTTTGGGTGATGGTAATGCATGCCTCAAGGAATCCGGATCATCAACAAATCCATTTTAATTTTATTCATAGGACTTATATGACTCCACGTAAACTCTATAGTATGAAGCTTAAACCTGATCCTAATTGCACGCTGTGCCATACAGGGGAAATTGGTACTTTTTTTCACATGATTTGGGAATGCCCTGGGGTTGCTTACTTTTGGAATATGGTTAAAGAAAGTTTGTCCACTTTATTGAATGTTTCGGCCCCTTTGTCCCCATCTGTTTTTATTTTAGATGATCTTTCTGATATCCAACTTAACAAAACTCAGAAACGAGTGTTTTTAGCTGGTTTGACAGCTGCTAAGAAAATAGTAGCAACGAGATGGAAACCTCCACATTCTCTTAATAAGCAGTATTGGGTTCTCACATTTATAGATGTGGTGTATCTCGATTTGTCCACTGCACGCATTCATGGCGCAAGAGAGGACACCATTAGACTCTGGGCCCAAACATTGGAAAAACGTACTCGGTTACTAACGTAACCTCGGTTCTCTCTAGAGAGGGAACGAGTACTGCGTAATATCTTACGCTATGGGGAAATCTCTTTTCCGCGAGATACTGAAGCCAAAAATTATCCTTAATTTTGGAATAATGTAAAACGCGTTGCGGCAGCATGCAGTCATAGGCGAAACAGCTCGCGCGCCTATTAGCTGCTCTGCTCTGCGGCAACTGCAGCAGCCTATCGAAAGGCCCTGTCGTGACGTCAGCTCCAATGAGGGCGCTTCGCGCCCACTGCGTCACGTCCCGCCGAAACGGGCGTGGCCTTGGGCTATAAATGTAGCTCGAGAGGCTGGTATAGCTGGTTTTGATCGCCGGAGCGAACCAGAGCGTGTTGCAGGCACGGCAAGATACGCAGTACTCGTTCCCTCTCTAGAGAGAACCGAGGTTACGTTAGTAACCGAGTACGTTCTCTTACGAGAGGTTCTCTCGTACTGCGTAATATCTTACGCTATGGGGAACACAGTGTAAAACGCCGTGCGTGCTGAGATCCAGTACCAAAGTCCCAAGGGCAGGTGCCCGGGGCCCATATAGCACATGATCATCATGGGACTCACAGAGAGTCCAGGAAGAGGGGCTAGAATAGCATCATTCCTATAATAGATAGCATCCTATAAGGAGCAATTATATCAATAGTGTTTCACACACAGCCAGGGCGAAACTCGGCCTAGTCTAGTGAATATTATGGGTCTTACACACTGCCCATAGAGCTGCACGATCGATCAGCGAGCGTTGCTCAAGCAGTTTTAGTATTCTGGGCCGAAAACATCGGGGCAGACAATACCGATTTAACAGACCGAAAGCAGCTTAGCCTGTAAAGCAGGAACCTCTAGGTTATAAAACCTTATAAATGTAGACGGGGAGGCCCAGCCTGCCGCCATACATATATCTTGTAAGGCAATCCCACTAGACCAAGCCCACGATGAGGCCATGCCTCTTGTGGAGTGCGCTCTAACACCTAACGGGCACTGCAGGCCCTTAGAGGCGTAAGCCAGCGCTATAGCATCGACTATCCATCTGGATAGGCTCTGTTTCGACACGGCTAGTCCCTTAGAACGTCCGTAGAACGAGACAAAGAGCTGCTCTGTCTGTCTGAAGACAGATGAGCGAGACACATAAGCCCTTAATGCCCTGACCGGGCAAAGGAGGCTGGCGTCCTTCTCCTCGTTAGAGACCGGCAGGGCTGACAGGGAAATCACCTGAGACCTGAACGGTGTGTTGAGGGATTTAGGAATGTACCCGTGCCTCGGTTTGAGTATGACTTTCGAGCGCCTCCAGTTCTAGCCTGCGTGATCGTGTTTAGCACTCCCTCCGGGAGGCTAGCGGGTACCCGTTGATGGCCCACACATGTAGGGACCAAAGCTCTGGGCGAGGATGCCAGATCGAGCCCCTGGCTTGAGAGAGGAGGTCCCGCCTCACCGGTATCGGCCATGGGGCAGTGCTTGTCAGCTGCATCCGAACTGGGAACCAGGCCTGGTTCTTCCAGAACGGAGCTACTAGTAGCACTGAGCATCCGTTTTCCCTGATCCGCTCTAATACCTGAGGTAGGAGCGCGACGGGGGGAAAAGCATAGAGCGGGCAGCGGGGCCAGACGTGGGCCAGCGCGTCCATGCTCTTGGAGAAAAACTTCGGACAGTGAGCGTTTTCTTGAGACGCAAACAGGTCTACTTCCGCTCTGCCGAATGTCTCCCACAGCAGCTGGACTGTCTGTGGGTGTAAGGACCATTCTCCTGCTGGAACATTGTTCCTGGACAGTCTGTCTGGTCCCACGTTCAGGTGGCCGGGCACGTGCGCTGCTCTCAGCGAGCGCAAATTGCGCTAAGCCCAGACCAGGAGGCGTTCCGTCAGCCTGTAAAGGTTTCGGGACCTGATACCTCCCTGGCGATTTATATAGGCCACCACTGACAAGACGTGGTGTCCTGCTATCTGGGGACAAAAGCGCCTCAGCGCGTTGTCGACTGCTATCATTTCCAAGCAGTTTATGTGTGCATGGCTGAAGCAGTGCATGGCTGAAGTAGTGCGGCAGGCTTTAGACGGAAGCGCTGTCTTTGCACGCCGTCCAGCAGAGGGCGGGCAAAGATGGGCAGCTACCGCTTCTTCCACCAGAGGAAGAGAATGGTATCCTCTGTTTTTAGCATCGTCCACCACGGAGAATGCTGCTGAGGCAGAGGTACGCACCCTGGCTGAGAAGGGGGCACACCAGGATTTCGCGAGTTCTTCATGAAGCTCAGGAAGAAACGGCGCGGGTCTAGAAGGTGGCGAAACGCGGTCTCCTAGCAGGAAACAACCATCCAGCCGGTTGTGCGCAGGCTCCGCGGGCGTCGACCACTCGAGGCCGAGGCTCTGCACGGCCTGTGTGAGCAGTCGCGTTAGCTCCGCTTCAATGCTCGCTCTTTTCCCGGAAGACTCGCGAGCAGAGGGGGCGAGATCCACAGAGCTCGACCAATCCTCACTTTCTGACGCCAGGATAGAGCAGCTGTCCTCATCTACAATCGCCACTTCTTCAGTGTCATCCACAACGGAAGCGGCGGCAGACGGCGGCCGTTGTCCGGGAGTGATAGACTCAGGTGAAGCGGGCGGTGAAGCTGGCGGGCGAACCGGCAAGCTTGTAACAGTTGGAGGAGGCTCCGGGACCCGCTGAGCACGGCGCTTTTTACGGCGCGGTACCGCAGCGGGCGGGAGTGCAGTCTCCTTTCGATAGGCTGCTGCAGTTGCCGCAGAGCAGCTAATAGGCGTGCGAGCTGTTTCGCCTATGTCTGCATGCTGCCGCAACGCGTTTTACATTATTCCAAAATTAAGGATAATTTTTGGCTTCAGTATCTCGCGGAAAAGAGATTTCCCCATAGCGTAAGATATTACGCAGTACGAGACAACCTCTCGTAAGAGAACTCAAGGGTTTACTGAGTTGAATTAATTACACACAACCCCCCCTCATGGTCATTTTATTTTACTTTTATTGTTCTTGTTCATCTGGTTAATTTATTTTTTCCTTATTATTAATCATATATTCCAACTGTCGTAGATTTCTTTCAGCTCTATTCTACTTTTTTTTTATTTTTATTTTTTTTTATTATGGATATTTTCTAACAATTCTAATAATCTGTAGTACTTGTATATATTTGTGTATATTTTGAAGTATATTCTGTATGTTTATTTAATTTTTTTATTCATTATATATAATTTATCTGTATCTTTGTTATCCCACTGATATAGTGCCCTATATATTTTTATTTTTAATTTTTATTATCTTAATTATTGATTTATTCATTTTTATTTATTATTATTTGTATCCCTTTTTTTTTATACTGGGGTAATTGCTGATTGTTTGTCTTCGTCATTATATGTCATGTTTAAACGATGTTAAAACAATAAAAATTTTATAACAAAAAAATAAAAAATAATGTCATTTATTGTCTTATTTTTTAATAAAGATAATATTATTAAATGAAGCTAAAATGTATTCATTCAAGTGCAGTGTGTATTCGTGTTTTATTGATGTAATACAGTAAATACATCAGCCGGCAGGTCAGGTGCATAATGCAATGCGTCGTGACTCGTGTCAATATTTTAACTCTATTTACAATAGTGTAAAAGACAGGGATTTTGACCACGTAATCATTCGGTCGATTGTGGTGCGCACCGATAATGAAGAGTGACAGTAGGCCTACCCGGCAGGCTGTAGACGGTAATTTCTTATTCCCAGTGAAATAACAATACAACCTGTCTTTAAGAACGTCTTGATCGACTGGGATACAACAACTCTCCTGGCCTCCCTCTCATTCTTTTCATGGCATTTCTGGTACCTGATTTATATTTTCTTTTCCCCGACATTTTGTCAGTCAGTCTCCTGCTCTTCCACCAAGTTCATCGTTAACTTCAGGCACTGCCGCCTCAACTCTGATTGGTTCTGTTCACGAGCTGGGGTGGGACTTACAATTTTATTGGGTCCATCTGATGTTTGTCACTGACTGAATAATTAATAAATACTTTAGATCGGACTAAACCATTTATAGGGAGGCAAGAGAAGCAGATATTTGGAAATAATATTTAACCAAATTGCATGTTTTTGTGGTTTTCATTTAAATCTCAGACATGCAACTAATATAAATATTAGAATTTTTCATACAACAGGGGCCTATATAGTATAACTGCTGGATTTTGTGGGGACCCCTGGGCACATATATAATTGTCACCACCTTTCACCCCACTAGCGACGGCCCTGTGTGCCACTGCCACTGATAGTGCCCCCGCTATGGTTGGCAGGTACCGTGGGTTCACCACTCTGCTGAAGAAGCAGGTGCCACATATCCTCACAGTCCACTGTGTTTTGCACCGCCCCAACCTTGTGGCCAAATGCAACAATCCAGTTCTCCACGAGTCTCTCCATGTTGCAGTCAAGGCAATAAACAAAATAAAAGCCCATGCACTGAATGACAGACTGTTCTAACAGCTGTGTCAGCAATACAATGAGACTTTTGAGCGGCTTCTTCTCCATACTGATGTTCGCTGGCTCTCAAAGGGAAATTGCCTTGCTCGTTTTTGTGAGCTGTTTGACTGCATCGTTGAGTTCCTGGAGGAGGTTGATGGAACTCTCTGGGAAAAGGTGTCAAAAACCAGCAAAAACTCCAGTATTAAATTAACTCTCCTGGGAGTTTATTTGACTCCACGCTCTAGAGTGTTAAAGTGTTAATATATGAGTGTTAAATGAACACTCAAGAGTGTTAAATGAACACTGAAGCAGTGTTAAAATTAATGAGCTAATTAAGTGATGATTGACCTTTATTGAAGACAACTGATGTTAACAAGCAGAATCACTGATGGAGAAAATCGCATTTTTAATTCACCATTATGGTGGTCAGTGTTTGCTTTAGTTGGGCTCTTGACCCTAAAACTATTAAAGGATAAGTTAGGTATTTTACACTTAAAGCCCTGAAACTCACCGAGTGGTCAGGGGTGTTCACTGATATGCTCACACAAAAATCGCTGCAAAAGATGCTTTCCAACAGGTTTTATCGTAGTTTTTGTCCAATTCCATTGACTTGTATTGGATGAAAACCTACGATAAAACCTGTTGGAAAGCATCTTTTGCAGAGATTTTTGTGTGAGCATATCAGTGAACACCCCTGACCACTCTGTGAGTTTCACATCTTTGTAAACGAAAGTTT
Source organism: Leuciscus idus (assembly GCA_021554675.1). Classification (NCBI taxonomy): domain Eukaryota; kingdom Metazoa; phylum Chordata; class Actinopteri; order Cypriniformes; family Leuciscidae; genus Leuciscus; species Leuciscus idus. The sequence continues at coordinate 23,378,261 of CM038638.1, read as the reverse complement.
AATGCGTTTTAGGAAGGATTGTTCCAGTGCAGCCGAAAGCGAAAGAAACCTAAAATTCTCGGGACAGTATGTGTCCAAAATTTTATCTTAACCGTTCTATTTCATCAGAAACGATCTGTAAACAGGGCTTTAGGTGTAAAATACCGAACTTGTCCTTTAACCTTAGATTTTGTTTGGCTGGTGTAACTAAATTATAACAACTAAATGAACAAAGAGAAAAGATGATCAGGTGTTGTTGGTTATGTTTTGAGAGCTCATTTAGAGAATTAGGTTTACCTTGCTGATTACAGCAGCCTGTGATTCTACAGCATATGTTTTTTTAGCATTTCAATATAATCCAAAAGATTTCTTAAAAGTTGTTCTTACAAAAGCCTGTGAAAAAGTATTTTATTTAGACACACTGACATCAATAATCAGCCTGTGAATCTTAACAATGGTGACAATAATAAAGCATGTTGCAGTGCATTCTGGGTGCCACCAATCAAAACTCATTCATGGCTCCCATCATGCATCATGAGTTGATTGATTCATGTATGAATCAATTATGATCTTAATTGTCTTAATAATTTCCTTTTCCTAATTAAATATCCTGTTTGTCACCATTGTTGAGATGCATACACTGATTCTTGATGTCTTGTGTGCTTAAAAGAAGAAGAAAAAATTTCTTTATGAGAAAAACTTTTAAGAAAGCCTTTGGATTATATTGAAAATTCTGTATAAGCTGTAGAATCACTGTGCTGCTGAAATCAACAATATAAATCTAAGTCAGTGATTAGGCTCTAAATGAGTTTTGTGTCAAAATATAACCAACACCACCAGATTTCATTTTCTCTTTGTTCATCTTGCAGTTATAACTCAGTTAACTTCAAAGCCGACTCAGTGTTTCATATATGTTAGACCTATCACTTCTGCCACTAAAGATTGCTTTATTAATAATCTTCCTAATCAGTTTCATCATCTCAGCATCCCAGATAGCTTAGAAGAACTCGATATTGCAACAGAAACTTTTAACTCTCTCTTTTCCAGCACTTTAGACACAGTTGCTCCGTTGCGCTTAAAGAAGATTAAAGAAAATAGTCCAACGCCGTGGTACAATGAGCACACTCAGGCCCTTAAGAGAGCAGCCAGAAAAATGGAGCGCAACTGGAAGAAAACAAAACTAGAGGTATTTCGCATTTCATGGAAAGAGAGCTCGATTGCTTACAGAGAGGCCTTAAAAGCTGCTAGATCTGCTTATTTTTCAAACCTATTAGAAGAAAATAAACATAATCCTAGGTATTTATTTGAAACGGTGGCTAAACTAACGAAAAAGAAAGCTTCAAGCACAGAAGTTTCCAAGCAACACAGCAGTAATGACTTTATGAACTTCTTCACTTATAAGATTGATAATATCAGTGAGAAAATTATAACTATGCAACCGTCTACTACAGTATCGCATCAGGCAGTGCATTGTAGTCTCCCGGAGGAAAAATTTGATTCGTTCGTTGCTATAGAAGAGGAAGAATTTACTAAACTCGTTAAATCATCTAAATCTACAATATGTATGTTAGACCCTATACCGACTAAGCTACTGAAAGAAATGCTTCCAGAGGTCATAGATCCTCTTCTTAATATCATTAATTCATCTTTGTCTCTAGGATACGTACCAAAAACCTTTAAGCTGGCTATGATTAAACCGCTTGTTAAAAAACCGCAACTTGATCCTACAGAATTAGTCAATTACAGGCCGATCTCGAATCTACCCTTTCTGTCAAAGATATTAGAAAAAGCAGTATCTTCACAACTGTGTTCCTTTCTTGAAAGAAATGATATCTGCGAGGATTTTCAGTCAGGATTTAGACCGTACCATAGTACCGAGACAGCTCTCATTAGAGTCACAAATGATTTGCTTTTATCATCCGATCGTGGTTGTGTCTCTCTATTAGTGTTACTCGATCTTAGTGCTGCATTTGATACTATCGACCACAACATTCTTTTAAATAGACTCGAAAATTATGTTGGCATTAGTGGAATTGCACTAGCATGGTTTAAATCATACTTATCTGACCGTTATCAGTTTGTAGCAATAAATGAAGAGATGTCTCATCGATCACAAGTTCAGTATGGCGTACCACAAGGCTCAGTACTAGGACCGCTGCTGTTCACTCTGTACATGCTACCATTAGGAGATATCATTAGGAAACATGGCATTAGCTTTCACTGTTATGCCGACGATACTCAGCTCTATATTTCTTCAAAACCTAACGAAACTTACCAATTCACAAAATTAACGGAATGCATAGCAGATATAAAAAATTGGATGACTCGTAATTTCCTACTTCTAAATTCTGAAAAAACAGAGTTTCTAATTATTGGACAAAAAACTTCCTCACGTAATAACCTAGAATACTGTCTAATACTTGATGGCTGCTCTGTTAAGTCTTCGTCGTCGGTTAGGAACCTGGGTGTGCTCTTTGATACCAATCTTTCATTTGAAAGTCACGTGTCTAGTATCTGTAAAACTGCATTTTTCCATCTTAAAAATATATCTAAATTACGTCATATGCTCTCATTGACAAATGCGGAACAATTAGTTCATGCGTTCATGACCTCAAGGCTAGATTACTGTAATGCTCTACTGGGTGGTTGCCCTGCACGCTTAATAAACAAACTACAGCTAGTTCAAAACGCAGCAGCTTGAGTTCTTACCAGAACCAGGAAGTATGACCATATTAGCCCGGTTCTGTCAAAACTGCACTGGCTCCCTATTAAACATCGCATCAATTTTAAAATATTGCTGATCACGTACAAAGCACTAAATGGTTTAGCTCCGCAGTAATTGAGCGAGCTCTTAACACATTATAGTCCTTCACGTCTATTGCGATCTCAAAATTCCGGCCAGTTGATAATACCTAGAATATCAAAATCGACTGCTGGCGGTAGATCCTTTTCCTATTTAGCACCAAAACTTTGGAACAGCCTTCCTACCATTGTCCGGGAAGCAGACACACTCTGTCAGTTCAAAGCTAGACTAAAAACACATCTCTTTGACCTAGCTTTCACATAATACATTATAGACTTCTATAATTTAATGTTAGGCTGCATAGATTAGGTCAGCTGGAACCGGGAACACTTCCCATAAATCCTGATGTACTCGTTACATCATAAGAAGAATGGCATCTACGCTAATTTTAGTGTCTTTGTTTATCCCGAGGTTTTCCCGCAGCCTGCCGGATCCAGGCCGTATCCAGATCTGATGAAGGACCTTCGCCTGGACCCGATGACAACGCAGTGCCGAAGTGCCAACTAGTCTCTCCCTATGGAGGATCCCTTTACCACTCTACAGATAAAGCGTTGTCGGGAAACTCAATTCGCGTATCTACCCCGAATTTATCAAATAAAATAAATTTTGTATCAACAATTATAAGGAAACACCAGTACTTTGTTTAGGCTTGGTTTGTAGGGAATTACAAACCTGCGTACATATATTCAAATGCACATAACTATAGAACCAATTCTAAATGCGCATGTGAACGCCATCAGCGTTTCTCACAGGTTCGCGTTTAAAGTCTATGTAGAGAGAATTGTGTCGTCTTAGCGGCCCCTAATTTAATAACAAATGATTGTTGCGACGGAAGCGAATCAATCATAACTAACCTTAGCTGGAAAATAACTTTACCAAAGAACCGATATAAAGCCAAAACAATCTCTGTTACCATAAATTATACGTTTATCTCTGTGGAGCTGCTTTGAGGCAATCTGCATTGTTAAAAGCGCTATATAAATGAAGATGACTTGACTAGAGAATTTACGATTAGCATTTGCCAGCACTTTTAAATTTGCTTTGATGTCAGGCGCTCTGGCTCCCGGCAAACATGTGACTATGGTGGCTGGTGTCTCTATTTTCACGTTCCGTGTAATAGAATCACCAATAACTAGGGCACAATCAACAGGATTCTCAGTGGGTGTTTCACTGAGTGGGGAGAACCTGTTTAATGTTGTTATCGGAACGGAAGAGCGGTGTTTTGTCCCGCGACTATAGCGTCTCACCGTCACCCAATTGCCCTGCTGCATGGGCTCTACTTCAGCCGGAACCGAACAATGTACAGAGTTCACTAAGCTAGTCGCATCCAAAGCAGTATCTAAAGCCCTTGCATTCTTACGCGATTAAAGTTTGGAATGCGTGTCTCTAGTTCTGAAATCTTCCCCGTCAGCTTTACTATCTCCCTGCATTTATCACATGTAAATCCTGTGCTGACAGAGAAGGATATGCTAAACATGTTGCATGAGGTGCAAGTAACAATAAGAGGAGAAGAAGACATGACTTACCGTGTTTGTTGACTGATCCTACTCACCTAAGTTGTTTGATGGACTCGTAAAAGGCGCACGCATGCGCGAGAAAAATAAATAAATAAACAGGCTAGCGAATTACTAGCGTGTTGTGCTAGCAATAACGATTTAGTTTGAAGCTAGCTATATCAGGTTAATGTGTGATGTTGAGTAAGTTATATTTAGCAGTATAAACAACAAGGAATGATAGTAAATAATGATTCAACAGAAAGATATACAAAGCTTTTCAGACGCACACCAACGCAGCGAGGCAGACAGGAGCAATTGAATAGCAATCGAACTGATCAGTACTGCCATAATATATATAATTAAACTTTATATAATTAAATGTGTATCAAAAACACAGTTAAAGGTCCTGTTCTTCGTGATCCCATTTTTCAAACTTTAGTTAGTGTGTAATGTTGCTGTTAGAGCATAAATAATACCTGTAAAATTATAAAGCTCAAAGTTTAATGCCAAGCGAGATATTTTATTTAACAGAAGTCCCCTTTCAAAGCCTACATCGAACGGCCGGTTTGGACTACATCCCTCTACTTCCTGCTTTAATGACGTCACTAGAACAGTTTTTTGACTAACCTCCGCCCACAGGAATACACAAAAAAAGGGGGCGTGGTCTTGTTGCGCTCCCACGGAGAAGAGGAAGAGTTGCGTTTGTAGAGTGTGTTTGTCGCCATGTCGTCGAGACGCTGTTATTTTCATCCCGGAGTCAAATCACCTTTGTTTGGCCTTCCCAGGGACGCTGTACTTAGAGATCAATGGTTACAATTTATGTTTAACTCGGTTCCCGAAAATTATAATCCACATGTAAAACTATGTGCAGCACATTTTGCTGAGGACAGCTTCCTCAACATATATTACTAATCAAAACTCTGGCTCACGTGTAACTAAGGTAGGAATAAACAATGCACTTATTTTAAAAATTCAACAACACCATCATTAATTCGACAGACGGACAAAACCATATACCACAAGCTTTTATAACAGTTTGTAACATTTAACATTACAATTTAACCAATTCAAGGTAACAGCCAAACGTAAAAGTATGACAACTACTAAATAAACAGCTTACCATTGTGAAACATCCTGTAAAAGTCGTGCTTGAACAGGTTCTCCGGGTCTGATTCCGGCTCAAATTGATAAGGAAATATTAAAGACATGTTTACAATAACACTGAGCGCATGCATCTCCACGTTATGGTAAGAGGCGTGACCTTTCCGGGCAACGTGCGCTAAGCTGCTGTCGAATCACAACACAGGAACCGCTGGCACAATCAGAACTCGTTACGTATTTCTGAAGGAGGGACTTCATAGAACAAGGTAGTCATCAGCCCGTTTTTAGGACAGTGAAAACAGCGGTATACAGATAAGTAAATTGTGTGAAAAATACTGTGTTTTTTTACACGCGAAACATGAACACATGTTATATTGCACACTGTAAACACAATCAAAGCTTCACAAACACAGGAAAAACGGGACCTTTAAAACAACCAGAGAAAAACTAATGTTAAAAATGTAAGGGCCCATGAGCCCAACTAAAGCAAACACTGATCTTCATCATGGTGACATCAAATTTCTGTTAAAGTTTTTTGCACTTTATTTAAAGCTGCAGTCCGTAGCGTTTTTGGGTTAAACATTATCCAAAATAAATTTTTGCGCAAGTGCATAACCAGTCAGTGTTCAAAACTATCTGCTTGCCTTAGCTTGATTCAAAATGGTAAGCTTGTAATAATGTTTTTAATTCCAGTGGTACTGGTGAATTTCCGTGGGAAATTCAAGCATGTCTTTGCGTCATTACGTCACATCTGTACACATAAAGTGACAATTTGACAAATAAACAATTTGAGAACAAAGTATAATTTGCACGGTTTGACGTGAAATGATAAGCGATCGTTAGATTTAATCGGGGGGATTTACTGCAATGCTTTTTTCCCCTTAGTTGTTTAGAACAAAAGTAAATGTTACTTACTTGTTCAGATGACATTTTCCGGTGATAATTCTTATGTTGGTCATACTTCCAAAAAGTAGAATCTGTGATTGTGAATGACAGTATCCACACGAGCGCGGTGATTGCAGAAACATTGGATTCATCCGCGCTGTGCCATGCCGAGGCACAACGCACGTAAAGTTGAAAATTACGCGAAAAACTGCAATTGCTGATTTCGAACAGAGATGGCGACAAAGAGGAAAAACTGTGGACTGTAGCTTTAAATTGGCATATTTTACTTAAATGTTATGGTTTTTGTTTAGCAACTGTAGCTGCCAGTCATTTGACCATTTGTAGATTTAAAAATCATCATGCTTTCCCCTGATATGGTTGAATCACGGAAGCTACAGTACACCAGTTATACTTTGCCAAGAGATTTATTATTTATACATGTGTCAGACATACGAGAGAAACAGGCATATAAGAATAAGGCTACATGAGAGGTGGTCTTCATTCCAGATTTCTCTGTTCCCCATTCCTCTATCCTCTCACCCCATCATGCTAGCTGTAAATGGTTTCTCTGGGTTTATCCTCCCTCACCCCATCATCTTTATGTTTCTCCTTCCTCTCACCCCATCATTCCTTTATGTTTCTCTGAGGTGGTACAGTAGGATTGAGTAGGATTTTACAGAGTTTTGTACGGTGGCCGAGAGAGCTCAACGCGCTGCAACTGAAGAAAACACATGCAAATAGAAAAAACACCCGCAAATTAAGAAAACATCTTCATACATCACTGAGCGACTTACAACTTCCTTGTAAGGTAGAAAGACATGTCGCTTGAGCTTTAAAAATGGAACGTTATGTCATGCTTACACATGGCGCAATCCACTTTCCATTAAGAAACTACCCTTGGTGTTTACATTTGCATCAGTGGAAACATCTCTGCTGCAGTGAACGTTGCATTGCACACATACCTCTAAGCAAAATATATAACTTTCCCGTTATATTATTATTATATTATTAAAATGTTTTGTTACTGTTTAATTACAGATTATATTTATAATTTTACATACATTTGTATGTAATTTAAGAAAACAGAAAAAATACTGTATGAAAAATACAGTAATAATTTTGTATAAAAATGTTAATTCCTGCAATTTATCATTAATGTCACAATACCTAAAATAACAGCTGCATTTTTAATTCACAAATATTATTTGTAATTTTACAGAGTTTTGTACGGTGGCCGAGAGAGCTCAACGCGCTGCAACTGAAGAAAACACATGCAAATAGAAAAAACACCCGCAAATTAAGAAAACATCTTCATCAGCTTTACAACACATGTGTGCTCCAAATACTCACAACACAACCAAATACAGAAACGCTCTGCAAAAGTTCACAACACAACCAAATACAGAAACGCGCTGCAAAAGTTCACAACACAAACAAATACAGAAACGCGCTGCAAATAGGACAGAACACAACGGAAATGTTTCCGGGGAACCCAATAAGTGACGGACGGACGACTGGGACGTGCTTATCCGATTGTTAAGTCTGACGTCACGCGTGACGTTTAGCCTTTTCCGGGTCCAAGCGCTCCTCTCGTCCAGAAATAACAATGGTGGAACCTGTAAATTTATTTACGATCACGTCCTTCTTAGTGAGGCACCCTTGGCGGTCAAAAAGGGTTTAAATTCCTTTAACACCAACAGAGTGGTTAGTGTAGCTCATCACTCAGGTGGCATAATTAAGGGTAAAATCCAGGCATCAATGAAAAAGAAGATTTACGAGGTTGAAGTGAGTTAGCTCGGGACACGGGACACAGCACTGCGGCATTGTAAAAACACTCAATAATAACCAAAACACTAGCGAAAGCGGTAGGTAGGTAGAGAGGACCTGGACTTTGGACCCGGAAAGAGTATTATCGGAGAGTGGTTACGTCACGACTTAACAACCGAATTGCTCGTGAGCTTTACCTATGCCCTACTCTCTTTAAAGGGCAGACGGCAGAGCCCTTGAATTGGGCACTTTGGAGGGAGCGGGGCACTTGTGTGCCATTATGTTGATGAAGGGAGCAACGAAAGACAACGTAATATTTTCCTCATTATTTTCACCTGGGATGTTCCCATGACAACGCAGCGCGTGTCCATCAGCTGAATAGCTGTTCTTACCAGAAATATAGTATTATTGCTGTTAACATAACTGTTGCAAATAAATATACATTTTATACAACAAAGTTTTTAAAATATGCGTTATATCTGTGTGTGAGTGTCTCAACTTTAAAACTTGCTGTCTCATATTTGGACCCTAGCTGCATTCTAACATTTCTTATGAAACTTATTTTAACATAACATGACAAAATGTGTACAATGTAACTGATGTATAGATTAATGTCTTTCCCTCATGTTCTTTTTCTCTCTCTTTTTTTATTTATTTATTTTAGTCTTCAGCTCATTGTTCTTTTTAGTATTCTTATGACATTGAACATTATTGTAAATACATTTTGTATATTGTATACAAAGTTGTATGTCATAAACGTGTCATCTCTGTATGTTTTGCAAAAAACATTTTGCTCTCTCGGCCACCGTAGTTTTGAGTACAATTTAAAATGAAAGAAAACGAACGTCAAAAAAAAACGAGTCATTTTATGTAAAACTAGATGCGAAAGTTCGTCGAGACAAACTTTAAGTTGGCTTGAGAAAGTTTGGACCAGAAAGTTTTTTGCTAGGCGGTTGCTAGGATGTTATGGGTGGTTGCTAGGGTATTTTGGGAGGTTGCTAGGGTGTTCTGGGTGGTTGCTAGGTGGTTGCTAGGGTGTCCTGGGTGGTTGCTAGGGTCTTTTGGGTGGTTGCTAGGTGGTTGCTAGGGTCTTTTGGGTGGTTGCTAGGCGGTTGCTAGGGTGTTCTGGGTGGTTGCTAGGGTGTTTTGGGTGGTTGCTAGGCGGTTGCTAGGATATTTTGGGTGGTTGCTAGGGTCTTTTGGGTGGTTGCTAGGCGGTTGCTAGGGTGTTTTGGGTGGTTGCTAGGGTATTCTGGGTGGTTGCTATGCGGTTGCTAGGATATTTAGGGTGGTTGCTAGGGTCTTTTGGGTGGTTGCTAGGCGGTTGCTAGGGTATTTTGGGTGGTTGCTAGGGTCTTTTGGGTGGTTGCTAGGCGGTTGCTCGGGTATTTTGGGTGGTTGCTATGGTATTCTGGGTGGTTGCTAGGGTCTTTTGGGTGGTTGCTAGGCGGTTGCTAGGGTGTTCTGGGTGGTTACTAGGGTGTTTTGGGTGGTTGCTAGGGTATTCTGGGTGGTTGCTAGGCGGTTGCTAGGATATTTTGGGTGGTTGCTAGGGTGTTTTGGGTGGTTGCTAGGGTGTTCTGGGTGGTTGCTAGGCGGTTGCTTGGGTGTTATGGGTGGTTACTAGGATGTTTTGTGTGGTTGCTATGGTGTTGCTAGGGTATTTTGGGTGGTTCCTAGGCGGTTGCTAGGGTGTTTTGGGTGGTTGCTAGGTGGTTGCTAGGGTGTTCTGGGTGGTTGCTATGGTATTCAGAGCGGTTGATATGGTGTTACTAGGTGGTTGGTAGTTGTCACAGATGGTTACTATGGAGTTTTTATAGAGTTCTTACTTAACTAATCGCTATTAGCATGTAGCTATTCACTGCTAGCATGTGTAGCATGTTGGAAGTGCTGTTTGCTAGCATGAGTCAAAAGAGCCAAACCTCATCTCTATACGATATTCTGATACAGAGATATAGGTCTTGCAAAACGGTTGCTAGGGTACTCAAGTTTGGTTGCTATGGAGTTGCTTGGGAGCTGGGAGCTTTAAACTTAAGAAGTTTAAAGTGGTTTGAAGTTTAAAGTAGTTTAAAGTAGTATGAAGTTTATGATAGATAGATAGATAGATAAGTTAGATTGATAGACAGACAGACACACACACACACACACACACACACACTAACTCGCTCACACACTCACTCAGACACACGCACGCTCAGAGTTTATGAGTTTAGAGTTTATGTGTATAAATTGATGAGTTTATAAGTGTACGAGTTTTTGAGTTTAGAAGTTTAAATGAGTTTACAGTTTATAAGTTTAAATGAGTTTAAGAGTTCAGAGTTTATACATTTATTTATACGTTCATAAGTCTATGAATTCATGAGTTTATAAGTTAATTAGTTTATAAGTGTATGAGTTTAGAGTTTATAAGTTTAAATTAAGTAAATTTAGTAGTTTGAAGTTTAAATTAGTTTGAAGTTTAAATTAGTTTGAAGTAAATAGATAGATGAGTTTATTAGTTTAAATGAAGTAAATTTAGTAGTTTGAAGTTTAAATTAGTTTGAAGTTTAATTTAGTTTAAAGTTTAATTTAGTTTTGAAGTTTAATTTAGTTTGAAGTTTAATTTAGTTTGAAGTTTAATTTAGTTTGAAGTAGATAGATAGAGGAGTTTATTAGTTTAAATGAAGTAAATTTAGTAGTTTGAAGTTTAAATTAGTTTAAAGTTTAAATTAGTTTGAAGTTTAATTTAGTTTGAAGTTTAATTTAGTTTAAAGTTTAATTTAGTTTAAAGTTTAATTTAGTTTGAAGTTTATTTGAAGTTTGAAGTAGATAGATAGATGAGTTTATTAGTTTAAATGAGTCTCAATGGCTCATATAGTATATAGAATGGCAGTTTGGTTTAGTCTTCAAGGTGTTTAGATTTGAATTTTTGTCGGTTGGTCAGTTTGAAAAAGTCAATGGGAGTTTTTCCGAGTTTTGATCGTCATTCGTAACCGTAAGTCCGATCAGTTAGAAAAGATATAGCATACCGAGTCAGAATAGTCTGAAGGTCTGAGCCGAGTTTAGAGTATGTAGAGTTAAAGCTCTAGGCTGTATTAAAGTTATATTTTTTTAGTCTCAGAAGAAGAATAACTAGATGCGAAAGTTCGTCGAGACAAACTTTAAGTTGGCTTGAGAAAGTTTGGACCAGAAAGTTTGAAGAAGTTTAAAGTAGTTTGAAGTTTAAATTAGTTTAAAGTTTAAATTCATTTGAAGTTTAAATTAGTTTGAAGTTTAAATTAGTTTAAAGTAGTTTGAAGTTTAAATTAGTTTGAAGTTTAAATTAGTTTAAAGTTTAAATTCATTTGAAGTTTAAATTAGTTTGAAGTTTAAATTAGCTTAAAGTAGTTTAAAGTTTGAAGTAGTTTAAAGTTAAAAAGTTGCTAGGGTGTTTCTAGTGGGTTGTTAAAGTGTCCTGGGTGATTGCTAGGTGCTTGCTAAGGTATTCTGGGTGGTTGCTAGGCGGTTGCTAGGGTGTTATGGGTGGTTGCTAGGCTGTTCTGGGTGGTTGCTAGGGTATTCTGGGTGGTTGCTAGGCAGTTGCTAGGGTATTTTGGGTGGTTGCTAGGCGGTTGCTAGGGTATTTTGGGTGGTTGCTAGGGTGTTATGGGTGGTTGCTAGGCGGTTGCTAGGGTGTTATGGGTGGTTACTAGGATGTTTTGGGTTGTTGCTAGGGTGTTGCTAGGGTATTCTGGGTGGTTACTAGGGTCTTTTGGGTGTTTGCTAGGATATTTTGGGTGGTTGCTAGGCGGTTGCTAGGGTATTTTGGGTGGTTGCTAGGGTGTTTTGGGTGGTTGCTAGGGTGTTGCTAGGGTATTTTGGGTGGTTACTAGAGTGTTCTGGGTGGTTGCTATGGTGTTGCTAGGGTATTTTGGTTGGTTGCTAGGGTCTTTTGGGTGGTTGCTAGGCGGTTGCTAGTGTGTTTTGGGTGGTTGCTAGGATATTTTGGGTGGTTGCTAGGGTCTTTTGGGTGGTTGCTAGGCGGTTGCTAGGGTATTTTGGGTGGTTGCTAGGGTGTTCTGGGTGGTTGCTAGGCGGTTGCTAGGGTGTTATGGGTGGTTAGAAGTGTATGAGTTTAGAGTTTATAAGTTTAAATGAAGTAAATTTAGTAGTTTGAAGTTTAAATTAGTTTAAAGTTTAAATTAGTTTGAAGTTTAATTTAGTTTGAAGTTTAATTTAGTTTGAAGTTTAAAGTTTAAATTAGTTTGAAGTTTAATTTAGTTTAAAGTTTAATTTAGTTTGAAGTTTAATTTAGTTTGAAGTTTAATTTAGTTTGAAGTAGATAGATAGATGAGTTTATTAGTTTAAATGAAGTAAATTTAGAAGTTTGAAGTTTAAATTAGTTTAAAGTTTAAATTAGTTTGAAGTTTAATTTAGTTTAAAGTTTAATTTAGTTTTGAAGTTTAATTTAGTTTGAAGTTTAATTTAGTTTGAAGTAGATAGATAGATGAGTTTATTAGTTTAAATGAGGTAAATTTAGAAGTTTGAAGTTTAATTTAGTTTGAAGTTTAATTTAGTTTAAAGTTTAATTTAGTTTGAAGTTTAAAGTAGTTTGAAGTAGATAGATAGATGAGTTTATTAGTTTAAATGAGTCTCAATGGCTCATATAGTATATAGAACGGCAGTTTGGTTTAGTCTTCAAGGTGTTTAGATTTGAATTTTTGTCGGTTGGAGAGTTTAAAAAAGTCAATGGGAGTTTTTCCGAGTTTTGATCGTCATTTTTAGGAAAACCGTAAGTCCGATCAGTTAGAAAAGATATAGCATACCGAGTCAGAATAGTCTGAAGGTCTGAGCCGAGATTGGAGTATGTAGAGTTAAAGCTCTAGGCTGTATTAAAGTTATATTTTTGTCTCAGAAGAATAATAATAATAAGTTTAAATAGCATTTCAGTAAGTTGGCTCTCTCAAGCCAACTTAATAATAACTAGATGCGAAAGTTCGTCGAGACAAACTTTAAGTTGGCTTGAGAAAGTTTGGAGCAGAAAATTTTTTGCTAGGCGGTTGCTAGGATGTTGCTAGGATGTTGCTATGGTGTTGCTATGGTGTTGCTAGGGTATTTTGGGAGGTTGCTAGGGTGTTCTGGGTGGTTGCTAGGTGGTTGCTAGGGTGTCCTGAGTGGTTGCTAGGGTCTTTTGGGTGGTTGCTAGGTGGTTGCTAGGGTCTTTTGGGTGGTTGCTAGGCGGTTGCTAGGGTGTTCTGGGTGGTTGCTAGGGTATTCTGGGTTGTTGCTAGGCAGTTGCTAGGATATTTTGGGTGGTTGCTAGGGTCTTTTGGGTGGTTGCTAGGGTCTTTTGGGTGGTTGCTAGGCGGTTGCTAGGGTGTTCTGGGTGGTTACTAGGGTGTTTTGGGTGGTTGCTAGGGCATTCTGGGTGGTTACTATGCGGTTGCTAGGATATTTAGGGTGGTTGCTAGGGTCTTTTGGGTGGTTGCTAGGCGGTTGCTAGGGTATTTTGGGTGGTTGCTAGGGTATTCTGGGTGATTGCTAGGGTATTTTGGGTGGTTGCTAGGCTATTTTGGGTGGTTGCTAGGGTCTTTTGGGTGGTTGCTAGGCAGTTGCTAGGGTATTTTGGGTGGTTGCTATGGTATTCTGGGTGGTTGCTAGGGTCTTTTGGGTGGTTGCTAGGCGGTTGCTAGGGTGTTCTGGGTGGTTGCTAGGGTGTTTTGGGTGGTTGCTAGGGTATTCTGGGTGGTTGCTATGCGGTTGCTAGGATATTTAGGGTGGTTGCTAGGGTCTTTTGGGTGGTTGCTAGGCGGTTGCTAGGGTATTTTGGGTGGTTGCTAGGGTATTCTGGGTGGTTGCTAGGGTATTTTGGGTGGTTGCTAGGGTCTTTTGGGTGGTTGCTAGGCGGTTGCTAGGGTATTTTGGGTGGTTGCTATGGTATTCTGGGTGGTTGCTAGGGTCTTTTGGGTGGTTGCTAGGCGGTTGCTAGGGTGTTCTGGGTGGTTGCTAGGGTATTCTGGGTGGTTGCTAGGCGGTTGCTAGGATATTTTGGGTGGTTGCTAGGGTGTTTTGGGTGGTTGCTAGGTGGTTGCTAGGGTGTTATGGGTGGTTACTAGGATGTTTTGTGTGGTTGCTATGGTGTTGCTAGGGTATTTTGGGTGGTTGCTAGGGTGTTTTGGGTGGTTGCTAGGGTGTTCTGGGTGGTTGCTTGGCGGTTGCTAGGGTGTTATGGGTGGTTACTAGGATGTTTTGTGTGGTTGCTATGGTGTTGCTAGGGTATTTTGGGTGGTTGCTAGGGTCTTTTGGGTGGTTGCTAGGCGGTTGCTAGGGTGTTTTGGGTGGTTGCTAGGGTGTTCTGGGTGGTTGCTAGGATATTTTGGGTGGTTGCTAGGGTCTTTTGGGTGGTTGCTAGGGTGTTCTGGGTGGTTGCTAGGTGGTTGCTAGGGTGTTCTGGGTGGTTGCTATGGTATTCAGAGCGGTTGATATGGTGTTGCTAGGATGTTGCTATGGTGTTGCTATGGTGTTGCTAGGGTATTTTGGGAGGTTGCTAGGGTGTTCTGGGTGGTTGCTAGGTGGTTGCTAGGGTGTCCTGAGTGGTTGCTAGGGTCTTTTGGGTGGTTGCTAGGTGGTTGCTAGGGTCTTTTGGGTGGTTGCTAGGCGGTTGCTAGGGTGTTCTGGGTGGTTGCTAGGGTATTCTGGGTTGTTGCTAGGCAGTTGCTAGGATATTTTGGGTGGTTGCTAGGGTCTTTTGGGTGGTTGCTAGGCGGTTGCTAGGGTGTTCTGGGTGGTTACTAGGGTGTTTTGGGTGGTTGCTAGGGCATTCTGGGTGGTTACTATGCGGTTGCTAGGATATTTAGGGTGGTTGCTAGGGTCTTTTGGGTGGTTGCTAGGCGGTTGCTAGGGTATTTTGGGTGGTTGCTAGGGTATTCTGGGTGATTGCTAGGGTATTTTGGGTGGTTGCTAGGCTATTTTGGGTGGTTGCTAGGGTCTTTTGGGTGGTTGCTAGGCAGTTGCTAGGGTATTTTGGGTGGTTGCTATGGTATTCTGGGTGGTTGCTAGGGTCTTTTGGGTGGTTGCTAGGCGGTTGCTAGGGTGTTCTGGGTGGTTGCTAGGGTGTTTTGGGTGGTTGCTAGGGTATTCTGGGTGGTTGCTATGCGGTTGCTAGGATATTTAGGGTGGTTGCTAGGGTCTTTTGGGTGGTTGCTAGGCGGTTGCTAGGGTATTTTGGGTGGTTGCTAGGGTATTCTGGGTGGTTGCTAGGGTATTTTGGGTGGTTGCTAGGGTCTTTTGGGTGGTTGCTAGGCGGTTGCTAGGGTATTTTGGGTGGTTGCTATGGTATTCTGGGTGGTTGCTAGGGTCTTTTGGGTGGTTGCTAGGCGGTTGCTAGGGTGTTCTGGGTGGTTGCTAGGGTATTCTGGGTGGTTGCTAGGCGGTTGCTAGGATATTTTGGGTGGTTGCTAGGGTGTTTTGGGTGGTTGCTAGGTGGTTGCTAGGGTGTTATGGGTGGTTACTAGGATGTTTTGTGTGGTTGCTATGGTGTTGCTAGGGTATTTTGGGTGGTTGTTAGGGTGTTTTGGGTGGTTGCTAGGGTGTTCTGGGTGGTTGCTTGGCGGTTGCTAGGGTGTTATGGGTGGTTACTAGGATGTTTTGTGTGGTTGCTATGGTGTTGCTAGGGTATTTTGGGTGGTTGCTAGGGTCTTTTGGGTGGTTGCTAGGCGGTTGCTAGGGTGTTTTGGGTGGTTGCTAGGGTGTTCTGGGTGGTTGCTAGGATATTTTGGGTGGTTGCTAGGGTCTTTTGGGTGGTTGCTAGGGTGTTCTGGGTGGTTGCTAGGTGGTTGCTAGGGTGTTCTGGGTGGTTGCTATGGTATTCAGAGCGGTTGATATGGTGTTACTAGGTGGTTGGTAGTTGTCACAGATGGTTACTATGGAGTTTTTATAGAGTTCTTACTTAACTAATCGCTATTAGCATGTAGCTATTCACTGCTAGCATGTGTAGCATGTTGAAAGTGCTGTTTGCTAGCATGAGTCAAAAGAGCCAAACCTCATCTCTATACGATGTTCTGATACAGAGATATAGGTCTTGCAAAACGGTTGCTAGGATACTCAAGTTTGGTTGCTATGGAGTTGCTTGGGAGCTGGGAGCTTTAAGCCTCTGGGGACAGATTGGGCGGTACCGCCCAAAATGGCATACTTTTACAAATGTGTAATTATCTTAAAAACTATTAATGATAGAGAGATGCGGTCTTTTTTGCCATCTTCCTCAGACTCCGCTGAAAACAGTGGTATATGGTCCAAGCGGGAAGGAAGTCGACCGGAAGTTGAAGCCGGCCGCGTGCCACCATCTTGTAGCAGAACTTCACCTGCTGTTAGCATCCCATTGACTCCCATTCATTTTGGCGTCACTTTGACAGCGAATAACTTTACATCTGAGGCGTTTGAAGACTCCATTTGTCCATTATTTATTTCTAAAGAAACACGACAATGTATAAAATGCTCCATTACCTTGTATCTTACGTTATGGCCCCGTAAAAACAGTTTTTGTAAAAATAGGCTAACGATTGCGTCATAACCGCACGACTCTCTGTCGCACAGTAGAGAGATTACCGTATTGACGGGAGGAGAAGCTCGCGGGCAATCGGGGGGACGTAGAGGCAAAATGACAAAATAATTAATCAGAATACCTAGCAAAAGTTTCTCCTGCTCGTAGCTCATGGACACCTCCTACTCACGATCTCCGTCTCTGCAAGATTCGGAAGGGAATGATTCAGATTTCTCATGCCACAGCCACTAGAAGACAGACGGGTTGCTCACGTCACATCTACGTCGTCAAGCTCAGTTTGAGTCTGCGCGTCAGGAACGGAAGTCCTAAAAAATCGCTGAAAATGGGCTTCACTTGCCTCAATTGAGTTCCAATGAGATGACTCTGTCCATTTCTTATACTATGTATATGGTATATACACATCCTTGTTGCGCAATACTACTGCGTATAAGGCCAATGAAATCGATGTTGTTAGGAATATTCCACGCGCAAAGACCAATGGAAAAATTGCCGCTGGGAGGAATATTTTTCTTGCCCAATCAGAGGAAGGTTACCATGACGTATTCTAGCTAATCAGAGGACTCTGTAGCCTTGCAAGGGGTGGTACTATAGTAAGTGATATGACGCAAACAGCGTCGAGTGGAGAAGGAGACAGAGAGCGAACGGAGCGTAGAATTACACACACAAATTTATATGAGAGAGACAGAACGATTATATAATGTTTATATATATAGTATATTAGCAATTATAGCATTATTATTTTATTGTTTTAGCACTTTTATGATGGCAAGCAGTAAAAGATTTACCTCAGAACAAGCTCTGGAACAATTAACAGTTACTGGAAAGTGACAAGGAGAAATTCGAATCACTGGCATGCCTGAGAAAAAACGCCTTTTGTATATAAAGTTAATTATTTCATTGTTCTTTACACTTTTGATTGAACAATTACAAATGTCTGTCAAGTAAAGGGTTTGACAAATATATATTTTGTTCAAATACTGTTCACTATTGTTGTGTAAGGTGTGATTTTTCAGTAATAAATTACTCAAATAAAATTTTCGTTTTTGAAATTATCTAGTTTATTTTACATTTTTTACTCATACTTCCTTTATAAACACATTACATGCATTCTTATGTTAGCTTAGGGTCTTCTGAATCCATAGATACCAAACACATGGTGTTCCCATCTCCATTACATGGTTTATAAGCCCAAATGTAAAAATAGAGAAAACGGACCAAAAAGGGCTTAGTCCCCAGAGGGTTAAACTTAAGAAGTTTAAATTGGTTTAAAGTTTAAAGTAGTTTGAAGTTTATGACAGAGAGATAGATAGATAAATAAGTTAGATAGATAGATACACACACACACACACACACACACACACACACACTCAAACAGACTACCTCGCTCACACACTCACTCAGACACTCAGACACACACACACACACACACGTGCACACACACACACTCAGAGTTTATGAGTTTAGAGTTTATAAGTGTATAAATTGATGAGTTTATAAGTGTACAAGTTTTTGAGTTTAGAGTTTATAAGTTTAAATGAGTTTAGAGTTCAGAGTTTATTAATTTATGAGTTTAAGAGTTCATAAGTCTATGAATTCATGAGTTTATTAGTTAATTAGTTATTAAATTTAAGTTAATTAGTTTATAAGTGTATGAGATTAGAGTTTATTAGTTTAAATGAGTTTCATTGGCTAATATATATAGAATGGCAGTTTGAATTAGTCTTCAAGGGATTTAGATTTAAATTTTTGTCGGTTGGTGAGTTTGAATTTTTTTAGAATGCCCAATGTTAAGTCAATGGGAGTTTTTCCGAGTTTTGATCGTCATTTGTAGGAAAACCGTAAGTCCGATCAGTCTGAAAAGATATAGCATATAACTTCAGATCAGTTTGAGTGTCTGAGCCGAGTTTGGAGTATGTAGAGTTAAAGCTCTAGGACGAGTTTGAGTCAACAGTTTTTCACAGAAGAATAATAATAAGTTTAAATAGGATTTCAATATGTTGGCTTTCTCAAGCCAACTTAATAAGTTTAAATAGGATTTCAATATGTTGGCTTTCTCAAGCCAACTTAATAAGTTTAAATAGGATTTCAGTAAGTTGGCTTTCTCAAGCCAACTTAATAAGTTTAAATAGGATTTCAATATGTTGGCTTTCTCAAGCCAACTTAATAAGTTTAAGTACAATATCAGTAAGTTGGCTCTCTCAAGCCAACTTAATTAGGATTTTTTATTATTTTTTTTACAGTGGATGCTTTGCATTCATGCCAACTTCAAACCCACATGCTAAAACAGTTAGCTAAGTTATGACTGTTAGGGGTGGGGATAGTTGTAACAGTTCATTCAAAATGTTAAGTATAACCCCTTATAACGATTCCAGTTATCAATCACATCCTCTGTTAAGACATTTTTTTTTCTTCTTTTTTTTTTTTTGTGCATTGAGGGATTTATGTGGTAAATATGTTTTCATTGTTTATGCACGGGTTTTCTTATCGGATAAAAACATTATCCACCTCAAGTGAGCACATGTGTTTTTGTTTTTTTGTACACATCATTGTTTGTTGTTATTCCAGCCAGGTGTTGATATTAATACGGCCTATATAAAACAAGCCCCTTGTAAATTAAAACCTCTGTCAGCAACTGATGAATTTTTCTGTTAATTTACATGACAAATGTTTACAGAGGGTGCTAAAATGGTAATAAAATGTAAAAAAAAAAAAAAAAAAAGAAGGG
Source organism: Leuciscus idus (assembly GCA_021554675.1). NCBI lineage: Eukaryota > Metazoa > Chordata > Actinopteri > Cypriniformes > Leuciscidae > Leuciscus > Leuciscus idus. The sequence continues at coordinate 23,358,987 of CM038638.1, read as the reverse complement.
GGAAAAATATGGAGCGAATTATGTGCCATAATTAAACAAATAAATCCAGAATTTTGCAAACAAAATCGATCTACTTCGCAAAGGAAAGCTCGACTCGCAAACAAACTCGATCTGCTTTGCAAAGGAAAACTCGACTCGCAAACAAACAGAAAGCAATGTGCAATTAAGTACAAATGTCAGTTTGAGTGAAAATGCTGTGGAATAACAAATATGTATTGTGTTTTACAAATATAAATAAATGAGCCAAGATAATATTTCGCAAATAAATACAAACCATCTTACATGTAACCTTTGAACAAATACCAAATCTAGTGCATACAAATGCATATCTGTCTGTTATGATTGTGTGACACTTGGCTCTTTATGAAGTAATAATGCTCTATGCAGTGGAATAGATCAGAACAACTCATTTACAGTAGGTGGCAGTATCCAGCTCGCTTGCAACGGCCAGTAAAACCCAGCGAAGAAGCAGCAGCACCAATCCAGTCCAGGCTTTTATTTAGATTTTTTAGGGACTTTTCTTGTGGATCGTGAGCGCACACGTGTTGCCGTGAGTCTACGCGGAAACGTGCGCCAGATCATCATGGAGGAACACGATCAGGAGGGCAACAACAGCATGGACACGAATAACGACCAGGAGTGTGAGGATGAAAACTGCGATCCCACCGAGGATGACAATAATGAAGAAGAGTTCTCACTGGAGGATGTGTTGCGTTTGGGAGGGACAAAGGTGAGCTTTTAGCTTGTCTCCAACACACGTGTCTGTCATTCCTCTATGAAAGATTAAAACATGTTCACAGCGCGAATGTATTCTTCTTATATATATTCCTGAAATTCGAAGTCGAAGTTTCTTCAAATGAAGGCCTGTGACGTTGCAGCCACTTTATATATAAAATTATCTGACAGATCTATACTAAAAGTAAACGAACAAAAACAAAAATTCTATACAGAAATTATACATGGGCTTAATCTTCAAACACACATATTTAACGTTATGAAACATGTCAATAAACTGAACTCAGGTCTTTTATATCAGTGTGTCTTCACATGAACATGTTTCATGTTTTATATATTTCTTATTTATTTGTTTTTGTCTGAGAACAGAGAAAAGTTGCATACTAATCTGATAAAACTAACTGTTTTATGAATTGTTCTTCTTCTCAATAAGTTGTTTTGAAAAGCAACCCAAAATGACTTGGACAATTTGTCAGAATAAAATAACTGTTCCAGTGATTGTACAAATGCCAAATTAATAGGTAATCTGACATGGATGTCATTGATAATTCAGGACTGAATCAGTCTTGGGTAAAATATGGCAAGTAAGCTATGCTATTTTGTTCTGAATGATTCTCACCACTTTATTTTGTAAACTCAATCTTTTTTTCTTTATAAGATGGAAAATAATTCTTTAGACATAGACCGTAACTATTTATTACAATTTATCTTTACGAAACTGAGGCCAGAAATAATTTGAACAAGAGATTGAACAACCTAGATCATGAGAGTAGAAAGCATAAAGAGCCTTTAATCAGCTGAACATGGTTTCAGTGATAATAAAATGAGAAAATGGTCAAAACCCAGCAAATTGACCAGTTGTTTGTTAATAACAACCTTACAAGAAAAAAATTAATGTAACCATAAAATCATAAAAATTTATTAAAAAACAATCTGCTGTAAATATTCATAATTCAACAACCTAAAAGAATTGTAAATTATTAGAGCAGCATCTAGAAGCATATAAATGTATAAGTAGAACCCTCATTCATAGTAAGTGCTTGTGCATTTTCTAGATGTACATCTGTACACGTATATTTGTCTGGTTAGACTGATTAAAGCAGGAGTTATTATATTTACTCGCTCGTTTCTTTTTCAACTGCATTGCAATTCTGTTTTTCAGTTATATATACACAGTAGTCAACATTTGAAGTGGATCAAAACCTTTCATCAAATTTATACATGAATTTTTAACAATACCCATCTTGTCTAAGGACTTTTTTGATCCACTTCAAATGTTGACTACTGTATTTTTTTTCTCTCGACCCCTAATTTCTCACAAGTAATCAAGAATATGGTGAAATGTGTATTGTTTGTCTGATAAATCATGTTGTTGTGTCATCACAGGCCGATTATGTCATGCTGGCCAATGTTAGCGACTCGAACGAGCTCCTCAATGGTGGAAAGAAAAACGCAATTGATGATCTGGAGAAGGGAGAGCTGGAAGATTTCATTACAAAGCTGGGCATTCGTGCTTATGCAGGGCAACAAATCATTCCAGATGGACAGGATGAAAAGTCCTCGGAGCCAAGCAAAAAAGAAGGGAAAAAGGCAAAAAGCGGCAAATTGAAAGAGGATTCAAAGCCTGTTGTGAAAAATGCCATTAAACCCTCAACAGAAGAGCTCAAACAACCCCCTGTAAAATCTACACAACTTGAAAAAAAACAAAAAAAGCAAAAACAAAAGAGCACAAACGTGTTTGAGTTTTACCCACGGCAGACTCTTCTTCTCAAACCCGGGGGTAAGTGGTTTGATATGGAGTACACCTCCGAGAGCACGTCTGTACCTCAGAATGAGTCTCTGGTTGCTCAGTACAAGGCTTTGGCTCAGAAACTCTACGAGAATGAAACTGTCCTCTACAAAACCAAGAAGAACTTCCAGAAAGGTGCCAACTCCACATGGATGAAGAGCGTGGTGTCCACGGGGACTCTGACCGACAGGATGGCGGCGATGACCGTGTTAATTCAGGATGCTCCGATTCACGGTCTCCAGCACATCGAGAGCCTTGTGTCCCAGGTGAAAAAGAAAGGGAGTCGCAGACAAGGCCTTATGGCGTTGGATACTCTCAAAGAGCTGCTTCTCAGCGACCTTCTACCGAATAACCGCAAACTTTGGACTTTCTCCCAGCATCCTTTTGATCAGTTGGAGGAAAAAGCCAGTGGGAACAGGGACGCCCGGGACCGCAGGCTCATCCTCTGGTACTTTGAGCACCAGCTGAAGTTTCAGGTATCAGAGTTTGTCGTCGCACTGGACGCTATGGCTCACGATACGGTCCAGACCACCAAAATGCGATCGCTTGCCACTGCCTACGAGCTGCTGTGCAACCAGCCGGAGCAGGAGAAAGCGCTTCTGGTGCAGGTCGTCAACAAACTGGGTGATCCTGAATACAAAATCGCCTGCAAAGCCTCGCACCTGCTGGAAACCGTGATTCACAAACACCCCAACATGAAGATGGTTGTGTGCTGTGAGGTCGAGCGCCTCATGTTCAGGTCCAACATCAGTGCGAAGGCTCAGTACTACGCCGCATGCTTCCTGAACCAGGTCATCCTGAGTCACGAGGAAGCGGACCTCGCTGCCAGACTCATCACCATCTACTTCACGTTCTTCAATGTGTGTGTTAAGAAGAAGGATATAGAGTCTAAAATGCTCAGCGCTCTGCTAACCGGAGTGAACCGAGCGTATCCGTACGCCAAGAGTGGGGATGAGAATGTGTGCAAGCAGCTGGACACGCTTTTTAAAGTGGTCCACATCGTCAGATTTAACACGGCTGTCCAAGCCCTCATGCTGCTCTTTCAGGTCATGAACTCCCAGCAGACCATTTCCGATCGCTATTATGTAGCACTCTACAGGTAAACAAATGCTCATTATTCTTCTGATGAACGACTAAAAAGTTAACGGAATGAGTATCAGTAGGTGAATACCAAGAGTACCAAGACTGCACTGAATTTAAACCTTGGCTGAATCTGAAATTGCCCCCTATACCCTTAAATAGGGCATTATTTGAGGGGATGGCCATTTGTAGTGGTGTCCCAATCCATAGTGGACGTTATTGAGTGCACTTATTCAATCCCACATTGCACTGCAATAATGAGTGTACAACCAATGTACGCTCAATGGCTATCTGAAATCCCTCACTTCTTTTCATTCACTCCTTCAAGTGAACAGTATTAGTGCACTAACGTAGGGAATAATGTATGAGGGCCGATTTTAGATTCAGCCCTATTTTAAGTATACCAACATTTCAGTGCTTGGTACCAATCCCATTTAAATAATGTAAAAAAATAGGCTATTGATCACTGATCACACAGCTTCATGCAATGAGTGCTCTTTAGAGAGCGAGCGTGTGCACATACGCACAAGCATGTTTTGAAATCAGCCACCTGTCGATCAGTGAGTTGTGTGTGTATATAACATGTACTGCATTTCAAACAGCATAAAAGATCCTTTTGTAAGATTTGTAAGGGAAAACACTCTTACAGGGGAATGTAAAGTCTCCAAATGGAGTTGGTACTGCAGAAAGACATTACTGATATATAATAATTCTAGTATTGATTTGGTATTGAAGTGGCAGTACTTAGTTCTGACATCACTACATTGTGTTGCAAAGAAATGCAGAACAAAACTTAAATATACAAATATGGCTTTAATATTTCAAAATGATACAAGATGATACTGCTTTGCAGAAGCAATGGAAAAAAGGAATATTTGGCCGATTAACAAGCGTCTTCTAATTTATATCTAATTTAATCTTCTAATCCCTAACCCCATGTGGCTTTTTCATCTTTGATAAATGGGGTTAAAAGGATGGTGAATTGTAACTGACAAGCTCCAAAAATGTGCCATAAAATTAGTCAATATAAATTGTTTTAGTCCAAGTCTGAATTAATCTGATTGCTTGTTTACATAAGTGAGATATCATATTTAAAAAAGAGAAGGAACTGCTCGTATTGTCAATGCAGACTATCTAACTAAGTGAACAAGATTTGAGAAACACTTTTCCAATAATTTTGTCTGCATAAACTGTTATCATTTTTGAGTGAAAAACCAACACCGTAGCATTTTTTCACTCTCAGATGAACATTATAGTATGGAAAATATGTATTTTACTAGGATCGGCTCAGCACAGATCTTTTTATTGCCTTTCTTTAAACACACTATTATTGTATAAGCAAAATCCAATATCCGCTGAACCTCCAATATGTTGATATATTAATTTATGTATTAGTGCACAGTGCTTCTATACAAATTTAGATATTGAATAAACGTCTTCTTGAGTATTTTAAACTTGCAGTTACCCTATTTTGCTGTTGAATGTGAGCTGCAGCCTGTTTAAGTGAAAGAATATGAGATTCATTCTTTTTTGATATTGTAGGAGTTTGCTATGGACACATGGTATTATTTTTGTGCAGGTATTCAAAAGTTATAACGCCTTAAATTTGATTTTAGAAACACTGCAGAAACCCTGTTATATTTGCTGTATATTTACATGTCATTGGTAAATTGGCACAGAGAGCATTATGGTTCATGTCTCCATTTGTTTGCTCTCCACAGGAAATTGCTGGACCCAGGATTATTGTCATGCTCAAGAAAGAGTATGTTTCTCAATCTCTTGTATAAGTCTGTAAAAGCTGATATAGTGATCAGGCGGGTGAAGGCTTTTGTGAAAAGGTTACTTCAGGTCAGCTGTGAGCAGACCCCTGCCTTTATATGTGGTGCGCTATTCCTTGTGTCAGAGGTGATGAAGGACAAGCCAGGCCTCAAGTTACTGCTACAGGACGAGGGGGTAAGTCTACACACACACCCTCACAATCTACAGTGTAGTGTTTGCTCGGAGAGTTTCTTATTATATGAGGAGATCCCACCCTCTCATGTATCACTGGAGAAAGTATGACTGTCAACATGAATACATGTGTGCCTTGAAGAACAGTAACATTATAGCCTTGGTGTCGTTGAAACGTTCTTGGAGTTGTTCTATTTAATAACAGTTTGAGGTAGCCTGGGTTTCCCCATGCTGCCTTGCGCGCAGCGCGATTTTATTCACGCTGCTAGGCAGCCTGGATTCCATGGACCAGATTTTCGCCTCAGCGAGGGGACCAATCACAGAACGGGGAGGGAGCAGCAAGACGATGACGACGTCTATGCGACTGTCACCCCTAATAACGCTAACCTCTCGGATAAACTCTGGGGTTTTTTTTGTTGATAAAAACATGTCTGTAGAGTGTCCATATATACCTTCTTCCCTCATGTTTGTCTTGCACAAACGGCAATAGTCGCTGAACGCCATCGTGTACACATAAATCTCTGACCCATCGTCTTCTTCCTCGTCGAATTTCTGTCGCTCTATATACGTCATCTGGTATAATTGAAACGATTGGCAATGAGCTACGTACAGGCGCATTTGATAGACATTCGTAGCACCCAATAAACGGCTCTGGGCATTCGTAAACCACGCCTCAAATACGAGAAAATGAACATGTGGTTCCCAGACCACGTCTCAATGAGACGAGGTCTGACATTAGCCAGGCTAAGTTTGAGGTATAGCATAAACATGAACCCATCACAGAGTTGTCTGTAAAAAAAAGTTTTTCTGCAGGATGACGAGGAAGAGGTGTATCAGGATCTCAAAGAGGAAAGCGATGATGAGGAGGGACCTGTGGATCCTGACAGGGACGTACAAAAACAAAGCGCAAAACAATGCCAGATGAAGCCCACTGCATCATGGGTACATCATCAAAATTTGGAAGGTGAGCCTCATTCATAGGCCTGTAACTCTTGATGGACACACTGAAGCTCGAGTCGCCATTGGCTAGTACATTTGTTTTTTTACTCGCCGGACTTTTTACATTTTATACAAGAACAATGCAAATGAAAATTCTATGTAAATGTAATATGAAATAATATTATTAAAGACAAGCAAACAGTGTGTAATAAATTAAGAACAAATAATTAAACCACAAGCAATAGCATAAATAAACACAATAGAACAAAGATACAAATTAAATAAACAGTGCTTTTCAGGTAGTTCGATACAGATTAGGTACAGAAAGTGACAGTTCTGCCAACTCTTGGCCATCAGGCAGTCCTTATTGTCGAGCCCTGCATTTAGATCTTTTATTTTTTAAAGGAACCGTATGTAAGAAATGTATTTCAATTAATCATAAAATGGCCCTGATATGTCACTAGACATTAAGAAATCATGTTCATTTCAAATACTGACAAAAGTAGTCCGGTCAGGATATTGTCATTTAAAGGTCCCATTGCATGGATTATTTTATTATTTTAGAATGTTTCCTGGGGTGCCCTTATAATGTTAGTATGTTTTTTAGATCAAAAGTTGTTATAATTTAGAAATAAAAGGCATATTTCCTAGCCGGATTTCATCCTCTGATTTGAACGCTCTGATTGAAGAGACTTCTGCTGTGAGACTTCAGTGTAAACTGATTGTGTAAACTGCTGTGATTGGCTGACATGCTTGCATATGAAATATCTAGCATTACATGTGGAACTATCTGGAAAACTTTTACTATTACAGCTATTATACGTTTTTACTATTACAGCTATCGGGATTAACGAATCGTGAGAAGTTTAAGTATTTAGATCTATTCCCATCACATAAAAGGTTGCAGTGATGAGCATTGAGCAGATAACAGTCTGTTGATCGCGTGAAAAAAGATCTTATCATTGCAACGCAGTTTCTGTACTCTCATTAATGCTTTCACCAATGTAAACATGAGGTAAGTACAGTAAGAGCTTCGTTGTGCAGTGTAACAGCGTCATTGATTTCACAACGAGTTTTGGCAAGTGTCCAGATAAACTCGCGCTGTGTGATTGACAGCTTGGGCGATTGGAAAGGGATTGTTCTTTGATCGGTGTCTGTATATATATTAATCACAGTTTAAGTAAGATTATTTTCATCCTACTAAGAGAAACGATGTGAAGTTGATCACTACTTACGTAGTAAATCACTACTTACCGCTTGCTGGAATATAGTTGGAATCGCCCCCTTCAGTATGAGACGCTGAGAGAAGCCTGCTTGATATTGTCCCAGGTTAGAAAAACAGTCCGTGGTGAAATGGGCAGAGCAAACTAACAACTTCGAATTAAACTGTTGCGGTATCCGATTATTGATAAACATCAACCACGCCTGTTGACATTTGACAGTTGACTGCGCAGTTCCGCCTGGCATTGAACATGGGTTGGCATATGCACATTTTTGGAGGCGTACATATTAATGATCCCGACTGTTGCGTCACAGTCGGTGTTATGTGGAGATTCGCCGCTCTACAGTAATTTGAAAGTGATTGCAGTACCAGTTTTGGTAATGTTTGTCTTTGTTTTGGTCTGTGTGACTCCGCCCACTCGGCCACTGCCAATTTACCCAATAGTATTTCGACAACCTGGGTTGCCAGTTGTCGTAAATCACACCTTATTGCAGCCATGGGAGCCAGAAAATTACAACTGGGTAAGAGATTGCAGATTCTACCTGACCTAAAAAGCCTTGGGATCGATCTAAAAAGCTCTACGAGAGGTATATTAAAACAAGAATAAATCAACTTGTCAACTTATTGTAAGGCTTACATTGTCAATTGCACTCGCTCCTGTTGCGTGTCCTCAGTCTGGCAACCTGTGTGAGCATCGAGTCTGAAGAGGTGGGTACGGGGAAAAACCCTTTTCAATCGCTAGCTGTCAATATTACATACTGCACATTTAATAATAATAATAATAATTCGTTACATTTATATAGTGCTTTTTCTGAGACCTCAAAGCGCTTTACATAGAAGAGGGGAATCTCCTCAACCACCACCAATGTGCAGCATCCACTTGGATGATGCGACGGCAGCCATATTGCGCCAGAACGCCCACCACACACCAGCTTACTGGTGGAGAGGAGACAGAGCGATGAAGCCAATCAGTATATAGGGATGATTAGGAGGCCATGATGGACAGAGGCCAAGGGGCAAATTTGGCCAGGATGCCGGGGTTACACCCCTACTCTTTTTCGAAGGACATCCTGGGAATTTTAATGACCACAGAGAGTCAGGACCTCGGTTTAACGTCTCATCCGAAGGACGGTGCTCTTTTGACAGTATAGTGTCCCCATCACTATACTGGGGCGTTAGGACCCACACAGACCACAGGGTGAGCACCCCCTGCTGGCCTTACTAACACCTCTTCCAGCAGCAACCTGGTTTTTCCCAGGAGGTCTCCCATCCAGGTACTAACCAGGCTCAGCCCTGCTTAGCTTCAGTGGGCAACCAGTCTTGGGCAACAGGGTGATATGGCTGCTAGCATTAAGTCACGTTGAGAGTTTTTGGACATTAGAATGTCACTATTGAGAATAAAAAGAGTAAAATCAGCAAGCGCGAGTATCATATTTACCTTCATGCAGTGTGTCTTCCATTAAAAATTTGTTTCGTCAATTTGTCTCCACATGCCACTGTTCTCTTATGGGCCTTTTTCTTTATTTTAAACCCTTCATGCTTCAGGTGGTGTAAAAAAGGAGATATATGACCCCATGAACAGAAACCCTTTGTACTGCGGGGCCGATCACACGGCCCTCTGGGAACTGCAGAAGGTACCAAGACTAACACTATTTTTCTATTCTCATTACTGTGATTTGTGCTCTGACGTCATGCTCTGTCTTTCAGCTCTCCCTTCATTTCCATCCCTCCGTGGCTCTTTTTGCTAAGACTCTATTGCAGGTAACAACTTTCAACTTGTAACAACTTGTTTAAAGTCACCCTTAAAATGCTCCCTATTCACTCTCTTGGTACACACTCCTGGTGTTATTATGAATAATTTACCATTGCATGAAAAAAAAAGTTTGTCTTTTGTAACCTTTCATCCAAATGTAGAAACTTACTCCACCTCGAAAATGCATCCAGTGTAGACAGCATCACTGGTTATAATGGGTTCTGTTGTCGCATTGCTCATGTCTAATGTAAACACGCCGATAGATGCCAACAAACAACTTTTCATTTTAAGAGTGTACAGAGACGAGAGCCTGTTCCAGATTCTTTCTCTGCTATTCACTGTTGCTTGGCAAAATAGTGTGTGAGTGCCACCTAGTCAGTTCAATGACACCGGTGGCTCCGGGCACATGACCAAATGTTTGGCCAGTTTTTTTTTTTTTTTTGCAGTGCGACAGAAAAGATCTAAAGATCCCTCCTTGTAAAAAAATGTTTTATTGACTGCATTCAAATGTTTATGTCAGACGCAAATAACAGCGAATTAATTCATTCAAATTAAAATGTTTATCATAGGGAATATTTGTCTTGTTATAAACAGGCCTTAGAACTCATTCATACAGAACTAATTTTTCCATTCCACTGCGCTACATTTCTATTGTTTTTCAATGTAAATGCTAGAAAACATGCTAGAGGGACATTTTCTGCGCTCAAGTCGAAATAAGTTCAACTTTTAAAAACACGTTTCTAGACCTTGCGCATAAGTCAAATCAAATCCCCTTTATTGATATAGCCTTTACACAATACAGATTGTTTCAAAGCTTCTTTACAGTGATAAACAGGGAAATAATGATTCAATAATGCAATCTGATTTCAATTCTGATAAGCAAGGCTTGAACTATGCAACTTTTCAATAGATTTCCCTCTGGAATATTCCACTTTGGAAACTGTAGACTTACACACGCACACACACATTAAAGTATCTCCCGCTATGAGAAGACTTTCTTTGACGGGGAATGGCCTTAAAATTAAAGGTGAATGACGCTGACAGAGGTCACTCATACTTCATTAAATAAATAATAAACTGTTACTTTTGCTTAAATACATAATACATGAAACTGTTTTGACAGTATATTGATTATGTAGCTAAGGGTGTTGAGCAGAGTTACGCACAGTGATACAGACTGTGCAATCGGTCATAGCCATGCATCATAAATAAAACAGCTATTGACCAATCAGCATTAAGGACTGGAACGATCCATTTTATAAATACTTATATAACACAGTACAATTTATACAGTACAAGTTTTGTCATTTTATTTTCTCATTCAAACCAGTTGTAGTTACTGGTTCAGTTATTTTATAGCTATTAAACCATGTTAAATGCATAAAACTCAAAGTAAAATATTGGTTATCTATATCGACCACAACAAACAATGAAATATTGACATCAGCTCAGAATTTCCATATCACTGCATCCCTGTATAATCGGTGCATCCCCATTGCAATAATTTACATTTGAGAAAGAAAAAAAAAGTTTGTGTTATGGATGCCACTACACAATGATTAAGTGCTGTCCTTCAAGTAACGTGTATTTAAGCTATTCTGACAGTGGTTTCTTTAAAGGAATAAAAAAAAAATTGCGGATATCCATGTGATATTCTCAGCACTATGCAGTAGAAATGTTTTAATAAAAGATTTTCCTGGTAATTTTTACATTTTATTAAGGGTAATTCTAAGAGATGTTATGCAAAACTCCAACCTGTGTGGATATAAAATGTATTCTTTCAGGGTATCAGAAGCAGTATTCTATTTAATTACTGTAGGAATGTAGAAAAATATATAGCTGACAAGTAACTGTGTGTCTGTCTAACTGAAAACGTCTGAGCTTCAATGTTTTTAAACAACAGGCTTTTTCTTCAGAGCTTGTCTTGACATACATTTTCATTTATTTATTTGGTCACTCTTTATGAGTAGTGGTGTCTTTAACTACTATGTACTTAAATAAAAATAAAAAAACAAGTACAATGTACTTATTGTGTTGATGTTGTAATGTAAAACACTATTGAGGTGGGATATGGGTTTAGGACGGGTTTGGTGGTGTTAAAATGTAAGGAAAAGGTCAATCATTATTTGTAATTACAGAAATTAATTGGAGCTTTAATTACATGCAGGTAGTTATAATAGTAATAATAATAATATAGGTTAAATTTTAAACATGTATGTACACAAGAAGTGCATTGTATCAAATTTTTAATTTAAATGTTAGTACATAGAAGTTAAAGACATCTAATATAAAGTGGGACCTTCATTTGACCCCCAGGGAGAGTTCATTCTGTACACGGGGGATCCGCTTCAGGACTTCACACTTATCCGATTCTTAGATCGCTTTGTGTATAGGAATCCAAAGCAAATGAAGGGAAAACGTAAGCAAACTCAACAAAATTACAATTTAAGCTCTTGAACTGGTGACTTTATTCATTTTGCTAAATCTATTCTTTGTATTCTAGAAAACACAGATGCTACGCTGATGCAGCCGAAGTACAGGAGGGCGCTCAGCAATGTAAAGTCATTACCTGGTGAGTCCTGCATTGTTGTGGTTGACAGGTCAAGTAAATTAACTTCTCTGTAGAGTTTTTTTTATTTTTATTATTATTATTTTTTGTTAAATAATGGAACTATGGACATTTATTAAACAAAGGCAATTTAATCATAAAATGACTATTGTTTTGCATTTATAAATGCCGTTACTTATAATATTACATGTTTTTTTTCTTGTAAATGCACATTTGACAGTAAAGCACTGAGCTTGAGTTAAGATGCAGATAAAATTAACTTTTAACAACCTAATTTTTATAGGGGGAAAAAATGAATATTCTGCTCTTATTAAATGTACCATTGTTCTCCTATAGTATCATACTGAACTGACAGGCAGCTTCAGTGATTATAAAAGGAGCGCTCTTTGTGTAATTCTTCACGATTTGAAGTTTTTGTTTTTCATGACACTACTTTTCCTACTTCATACTTCAGAACAAAAAATGTCAAACTTTGACAAATTTATTTCTTGATGATTTGGTTTTTTATGATAGGGATTTCATAACATCTCAATAAAAATGTAAAGCCAAATGTGTGAAAATAAACTATTAGGGAGTGGAAATGGCAAAAAAAAAAGTCGATACATGCTCCTATGCTGCCATCTACTGGTTATAATGGTAATTTCGTGTTTTTTTTATTATTTTTTTTATAAAAGTGTTTGTTTGCCTCCTGTTAGTGCTCCTACCTCTTAATTTTTTATTTTAATCATTGATGGATGAACAAATACTGTTTTTGGTTCTGACAGTAAAAATAACATTTAAACTGGATAATATTTATAGCTTTGAAGTGCTGGAAGAAGTGTTAAGCAGTTGAAAGTCTTTGAAAAGTGCTTGAATTTCACTCTTAAAAGGTTGTAGGAACCCTGAAATGAAAAATGTATAAACATTTGACTATTTCTGTTTCTATTGTTACAGCCAGCGTTGCTACATTAAACCCATGGTGAATGTTGGTGATTTGTGGATTGAAACGCCTATTGTTAGTTCAGGGCACATTGCTTCTCCTGGTCTTCAAGACAGCGCTGTTTGATCTGATATAGTTTATAACAGAGAATTCTGCGCTGAATTTGAACGTTCCTCTCTATATCTCACAGCGATGTTATTAATACTGTGGTGAATTCAAATGCTTACTCACTGAATGTCCCAGCGTTGCGTAGTAACTGTCACGTGATCGAGACCGGCCCACGATTACCTGTTCTGAGGTCACGCTTTTTTCTTCTTCTCTTTAACCCTCTGGAGTCTGAGCGTTTTTTTGGGCCCTGGGGGTGTTCTGACATGCTCTGACATTTGTGCTTTTTTCAGTTGCTTATAAACATATTAATGGCAAAGGTGTAAATTCACTCTATATAGCACAAACAGGACTACAATAATATGTGAGCCACATGTATGTACATGTTTTCATTTTTGAGAGAATAATGTTTATGCGTGGTTATCGAAAAAACTAAAAATTAAAATTTTTGAAATAAGGCCACAAAACACATACTAAATATGTGGCAATAAGACTTTTGACTTATGGATGTCGTCGCCTATAGTTTTTTCTTCAAAATTATGTGAAAATAGTCTTGCTTTATCGTTCACATAAAACCATACATTGATTTAAATTGATGTAAAACAGGTTTTGCTTGGAAAGCCAATATGCGAGGGGGCGTGAACGAGGAGTGGTTTACACCTTAGAATACACCCACTCTGCATAATTAGCCATTCACTCAGGTGTGACACTGACTGAGCCACAATGCAAGGACAAAAGATATATTTAGAAGAAGACTTATATTGACCATTTAAGATTTTGCTTACATCTATCTTGTAAATATGTTTTGCTATTTTATTAAAACGGTTACAATTACAACAATAATTACAATTTCAACAATATTTCAAGTGTACTCTTTCTTTGTAAAAAAAAATGATTATAGGCCCTACATTTTATCTATGTATTCATTAGTTTGAATATAACCAACATTGGAACAGCTAACATCTTAGTTGATGACTTTATTTTTGACAAAAATAGTATTTTATATATAGAAATGGCTAAACAAAAGCTTATTTGATGTGGCAGTATATTCTACAGTAAAAACTGTACCCAAATCTGGTCAACAAAATGTTGTCTTTCATATTTCGTCTGACTGTAACGTTGTTTTCATGAAATATTAGGGTATATTGTTAATTTGCAGTTTAATACGTTGCTTATACAAATAGCCTACATTTTATTTCAACATTCAGTCGATGTTTACTTATCTCAGTATAGCAATACAGTTTGCTAAAACATCATCATTCATTCACACACGTGTCTTTGCCAGCTGTGGTAAACAGCGCGCATTCATGCCGTTTATTCATTCATAAACAGAAACCCACGTGAAGAAATTCACGTGAGAAGGAAAAAACTTACTTGTATTCCTCAGCTCGCTCCTCGATATACCCGCACTTCTGAGGGACATTTTCCATTAGTATTATTCCTCACAGCGCTGCAAGACGGTGTAAACAATGATCTAAATAAACTTGTGTGTTTTCTCGAGCTGATGGGGGCGTTCACAGGATTGCCTCAGCCATTTGCGTTTGAATAGCGCGCGCTCTCCGTGGGCGGGGCCGATTATAACGTAATGAGATGAGATGAGCTCGACTGGAATCGCTCTCTTTTAATACAGATTTCACAAGATGAGAATAATAGTTTTTTTATATAAATTACTTCATTTAAAAGAAGAGAATTCAATCTTCATGCCTGTGTGTCTGTATGTCTGTTTGACTGAGTATTCGCTGAGTTATTGTTAATTTTCGGACGCGTTTCAGAATGGACTACACTGGCAGAGAGAAGGCAGAACTCGCTTCGTGTTTATTTTTCTTTATTTGGCAAAAAGCACAACACTTTGTTTTTATTGTGAGTATACACAAAAATAATACACATTTAACAGAATCGATTGATGTATGAAACTCCTATGGAAAATCAAAGTCAACAGAGTATTTATGAGTTTCTTTTACACTAATAAAAAAAAAGCGAGCTGGTATCGCCGGCGATACCGTAGACCTCAGGGGGTTAAAGAGAAGCGCAGTTTAGTTCTGCTTTTGTTTCGTTTGCCATTTGATGTTTCTCATATGCAACAGAAATGGCAACTCTTAGCGGTTGGGCAATGTGGTGGTGACACCAGTGTGACCTCTAACAAAATTTTGTTGCACCTGCTAGAAAAAAGATCACAAATTGCGACTATTTGGCCCCAGTCTAAGCCCTGCAATGAACCATTTCTAATGAAGGTTGAAGTAATGAAGCCAATAAATGTTTGATGAACAGAACTTCTCCTAACGTTTCTATAATGCATTGAACTTTTGGACCTTATTTGTAGATACATTTGCTTTGTAATTTTAGATCTAAAACTTGTCTACATTTTGTGTATTATTTTAAGTTGTACAACCAACATGAACAACAACACATTTTTTTTTTTTTTTTTTTTTTTTGTACAGTTAACTGTGATGAATATCTGGCCAAAGAGGAGAGTCAGATACCTGTGGATGAGGTGTTCTTCTACAGGTTAGTAGAAGCTTCAAGCAAATACAAAAGACTGTTACTTAAGAGTGGATGAAAACAATGTAACTTTGCTGTCATGTGTCATTCAGGTACTTTAAGAAGCGCGATGCAGAGAAACGGTGGAAAAGGCCAAACCGAAAGGAAGACAATGAGAGTGTGGAGGACGTTGACGATGATGAATTTGATCGGGTTCTTGGTAGGCCCTGAAATCAAAACCATTCAGCATTATACTTTTGATCTTCCTATTGTGAGTAACCTGCCCAAAATTTTGTCTCCTCAGATGCTTTTGAAGGAGACAGCTTTTTCACTGAGTTCAAGGATGATGATTTGGACTTTGCAAGGTATGTTCAGTGCTGTTTACACTTCTTATCCAAAGAAGAAAACATAATCAAATGGATAATCAGAAATGATCCATTTTTGATAATTGACCACGAGTTGAGTTGAGGTTTCCGGTATTTTGCTGCTGATGTGTAGGGTTGTGCGGTTAATGCGCTAGCTGCCCGCCCCATAAGCAGGCCGTCAAAAAAACGCGTCTCTGTAGGCAGCCTAGGCTCTGAGATCTGCACACAAAAACAATTGGTTTCACCAACCACTCAAAACCAAAATAAATAGTGTTCCAACCAATCACCGACAGGGGGTGGGTGTTGTGAGGTTTTGCGCTCGTGACTCCGACTTCGCGTGCAGCCGTGCATGAGCGCAAAAACCTCACAACACTATTAAGGAACATTATAGTAATAGTTTGAACACTATTTATTTTGGTTTTGAGTGGTTGGTGAAACCAATTGTTTTTGTGTGCAGATCTCAGAGCCTAGGCTGCTTACAGAGACGCTTTTTTTGATGGCCTGCTTATGGGGCGGGCAGCTAGTGGATCGTTAGGAAAGATTAGATGAATGTGATCATTTATGTTTGAGCCTTTTTTGGGCCTGAAATCGCTGATACAACCTTTAAGTGTGCAGTCAAAGAAACAACATCAACAACAACAATTTTTTAATTCTAAATGTTTTTCTGAGGGGAGTAGGGGTGTAACAATATATCGTGTCACAATATATCACAATACAAAAATGCAACAATATGTATCGTGGATAGTGACTATGTATTGTGTATAGTTCACCCAAAATAAAAATTAATGGGCGAGAAAAAAAAATTGTTTTCAAAGTTTTAGTGTCAGTACTACATTAAACTATTATATATAATGTTGAATATAATGTATAATAATGCAATGGGGGAATATTTGTGTAAAAAGTGGCCTACATTATTTTAAATATATCTAGTCCGTGACAGAGATCAAGCATATTCGTCTAAAATAATAATTTTTTCAGCTTCAGAATCATGAATATTGTTATTCTGGTGTCTCTATTGTCCTGTGCTTTGGGTTTCAGCACCAAGTCCAAGCCTATTCATTTACACACACAATGTAATATCAAATTTAGCATTTTAAATCAACAGTTTATTTTCTGTTATTTTTGTATTCCAAAGCTGTGGTGATATTTTGTTGTGTTAGTGAATATATTCTTTTGCACAAATGGTTGTAAATGATCTTAAAATCTTTATCCAGTAATGTTAATAGCAGTTAACGTGGCCAAACGATCTTTGTTGCAGCAATGTGACGCCTAAGTCCAAGAAAGGTGAAGATCCAGAAGACTCTGATGTCTCTGACTCTAACGATGACCTTGATGATGAGGAGGTCTCTCTAGGCAGTATGGAGGATTTTGAAGATGAGTTGGAGGATGAAGGTGGAGAGTTCATGGACACAGAAGATGCTGATGATGATGATGATGATGAAGCAGGTGTGTCAAAACAGCAATTTTCATTATCAAGCTTATTAGTATGATTTGGTAATTTCAAAGATAATGCAAAATTAGAAGAAATGGAAACGATTTCCATTGGAAATCTAAGAAAGAAAAAGGTAATTGTATCAGCTGGATGACTGGCCCTGGTAAAGAATCGCTTTTTTTGGTGAATATCACACAACCTGGTGAAATCCTTCTTCATTGTATCCATTGGGAATGGTAACTGGTCTATACAGCTATGTTTTCAGTATTTCAGAGCAGTAAATTTGAAGCAGATGCACAGGGTTCCCGCGGGGTCTTAAAAAGTCTAAAATTCTGAACTTTAAATTTAAGGCCTTAAAATGTCTTAAAAACGGCCAGATTTTCATCCGTGGTCTTAAATTTCATTTAGTCAGGTCTAAAAAAGGTCTCGCCAACAGGCCGTTCACATATCGCATCTTTTGCGCGCTCAAGTTCGTTCAAATGTAGGCGCGCGCTCATAATTGAAGCGACGCACTCGTTTTTTTCCAGGTGCAGCGAGATAAAAAAAATCTCAACTCTTCAGAATGCCGCAAACGCACCGCAGGTCATGTGACAAGAACCAACCAATCAGCTTCGCCCCTTTCCGTAACAACATTGAAAGCTCACTCAACTGGAAGGATGCGGGTGCACCCAAACACTACAGGTGTTTTTCTCTTCTCCGTAAATAAATCTTGAAGCAGAGCTACAGCAAGCGTTTCTCGCCGGTGGAAATCCATTAGCCACTAAAACTTCTTTGTCATTGTGGAGAGCGCAGTGCTTGGTTGCATAGCAACGACAGACGCCACGAGAAAATCCGACCGAATTTTACTATTAATAATAAAAGATAAGCTAAAGTGCATTGTAAATGTCAGTAATTTATCTTTTTATAAAAAATTATTTAAAGTCTGAAATATGTGAGGTTTATCTTTTTATAAAAAAACTTTGTCAAAACTTTATTTGAACTTGTAGCTGCTACATGTTAGTATATAACATGTTGCAAGACACTTTTAAAATCTGGCTATCATTTTTAATGGTATTATTTTAATGTTTATGTAAACAAAAAGTGCATATTGATGCTAATTTTATTTGTTATTTGCTGGTTTTCGACATTGTGTTGTATTAGTACTTTTTGAACAGGATTCTGTGATAACCGTGGTAATTTTTGTCACAATAATCATTGAAATGAAATGTTCATGCCATTTCATCTCTAGTTATGATCAACTATGATCAACTAAAATCAACTAATTATGTGTTTTTTACAGTATAATATGCATAGTACAATTTTCTATTAAAAAAAATATATATCTGATTCTGATTCTGACACACGTTGTTGGGTGTGGAAGGTTACTAATGTGATTGTTTTATCTGTAAATTAAATTAATGTTTTTTCAATTACTTAATTCATTGAAATAAAATTAATTCTTTGATTTGAATTTTTTTGGCAATGTAGGTCTTAAATTTCACACTTTATGGTCTTAAAATGTCTTAAATTTGACTTGCTGAAACCTGCAAGAACCCTGGATGCAACTCTACACAAACTCTCATTACTGTATATCATGTAATAGTGTTTTTGTGAGATTTACCCTTATGTTTTTTCCTAATCAACTGAATCAACTTTTTTTCTCTCTTGTGTGTGTGTGTGATTCCATTGTCCCAAAGGCACTCAACCTGTAAAGAAAAAGAAAAGAACAAAGGACCAAGCAGTGTTTGCATCAGCTGAAGAGGTAGATGGTTTATGGGTTAAATACAAGATCCATAGAAGTATTTTTGATATGCTCAATGTTTTTCTTGTTTGTTTGTTTTTTAAACTAAATTAAATCAATATTTGATGTGACCACCCCTTGCCTTTTAAACCTTCTTTAATTCTTAGGTACACTTACTCAGTTAAACAGCAGGAATGTTCCAATCTTTTTTATATGACACAGACAGCTTGCTAATATATGGAAGGGCTTAACCGTAACCTTTAATAAACCAGTTTACAGTTGAAATAATTATTAGTGAATTAGATGTGCACCTAGTTCAGAAGAAAGGAGATTTTAAGCACCTTTCTAATGCAGCTGAATGAACCGGAAATGTCTTTCTAAACAGTTTGGGTGTTTGCTGGAAGAAAACGCAGGCTTGAAGTTTGAAAACACTGGCATGAATGCAATGGCCAATACGGACAAAGCCGGTGAGTGCTGATAATAGATATTTTTGTTTTCCAGTGAAAATAATTTTTATATACAATTAAAATGCTTAATATCATTCCTGCATAAACTGTTTCTGTGAGTGACATCTATTGAAAGAAACTACAGACTTGCTGCTTTAGTGCAATGAAATTTTTCCTGATTTCCCTGTGTCTCTTCCATCAGATGTTAAGCAGCTGAAGTGGGAAGTTCAACGGAATGACTGGATCCTTGGGAGAGATGTCCAAACTCTCAGGAGGAAAAAGGCCACATTCAACAAGAGAAAGTTTGGAGTAACCAAAAAGCGTCAGAGTGTCAATAGGAAGAAAATAAAAACTTAAGTCTTCAATTTCTTCTCCAGCTTGATGGACCGGACCAGACCTCCTAAACTGCTTCACGGATACATGAACCATGCCCACTGACTGAACCTGTAATATATGGGACAGGGACGAATGCTATTCCATGTTTCTATTATATTATAGCTTAAGCGGTTTAGTCAATATTGGCTGTTTCACACGTGTTGTATTAAATCCAGGGTTCCTATATTCTTTGGAAAATGCTTGATTCTGTTATGCTTAAAACATTTTATATTTTAACATCTCCCTTGAAAATGCTTGTAGTTTTTTCTTTTCTTTTTACAATAAATACAACTAACCTGGAAACAAAAGAAAAAACTAATTAGATCAGGGTTTCTGCAGGTCTTAAAAAGGTATTAAATCAGAGCACAAGTAATGGCATTAAATATAGCATGCACTGCAAAAAAAAATTATGTTCCTTAAAATGTCTTGTTTTCAAGTACAAATATCCTTAGAAAGCAAGACAGAACGTCGTTATTTAGCTTTTTTAAGAATTAAAGATGAAATTAATTGTTTACATGTAAAACAAAGAGCAAATGTCCGTTTAATTTGAGCTTTGAACTAGTTTGATTTGTCTGAGCCCATTGGCAGATATTTGTTCTCACTGTAATCATAAACTCTTCATTTTGGTCAGTTTCACAGAAAAAGTAGACCTCTTAAATCATATTGCTTCTCAAGTAAATGCATCTGGATTTAAGAATCTTTCGAAATTAGAAATTTGGAAAAGTCAAATACTGAACACCAAGAATATAAAAAAAATTTCTTTCTTTTTTCAGTATAATGAGAAGGTACAGTAAACATGTCCATATTCTAGTGGTTGGGAAGCTTTTTTGTAAAACCATTTAAAAAGTAATAGCTGTACATTGAAACTTTAAATTGTGTACAAAAACAACTTGTGTTCTCCCTAGATATTACATCTAGAGAACACATTGACAATTTGTGTTCCCTTCACTTTATTCCTTACATTTGGAGAGAGTCAAGTCACTTATTTATATAGCAACTTTTATATAATACAGTAAAAGTAAAGCTATAAAGCTGCTCTACAGAAGACAACTGTCATTATTCAGCTCGAGTCAGTTCAATCTTCATTATTGTTTTATAGCCCAATTAGGCTATTAAAGGATGCTGTATATCAGGGCTATTAAATTGTGTCTGGGAAGGAGGCAACAGGAGGAATTGCCAACTGAGCCATTAAGAAGTCATAAATCTTAAGTTAAAAATGGCACTAGATCAGATGAGTAGATTATCTATACTGTGGCATTAAGCCGCTTGTCCACCAGCGTCCGATCAATTTTTGTTCCGACGCGACTCCTGTGACGTTTTCGCTGCTTTTCGCGCCGGGAAAAATGTACTTTAAATATGAAACCATCATAGCAACACCCATACACAAATTCTCGCCGCCGAGTTTCCATTGGCTGCTGCCCCGCGTTTTGACGCTCTCATTTGCATAAAGTATCCACCGAGATACTTTTTTGCAGCGCCGCTGTTGACCAAATCGACGCGACGCGACGCGACCCATCATGCTTTGCGGGGGCGTTTTTGCTGCCTGACGTAGTTCCATAGGAAATGAATGGCCTTTGGCGTCGCGTCAGAAATCGAGACGCTGGTGGACAAGCGGCTTCAAGCTTGAGAGATTCACTGAAAGAGGCCAAAAGCAAGATTTAAAACAGATGCCGAAAGACTCGTAGATGCTTCCTTACTCCTTACATGTTCCAAAGGTCCAAATGACCTTTTATCCTGCAGCAAACGCACAAACCAGATGTTGAGTGACTCCAGTCCTGGAGGGCCACAGTCATACAAG
The DNA here is from genome assembly GCA_021554675.1 of Leuciscus idus. Lineage (NCBI taxonomy): Eukaryota > Metazoa > Chordata > Actinopteri > Cypriniformes > Leuciscidae > Leuciscus > Leuciscus idus. The sequence goes on along the minus strand of CM038638.1, from coordinate 23,337,312 downwards.
CTGTGTCCCCAGTGGCGGTTCTACATTGAATTACACCCTGGGCGAGACCCCTTTCGAGCGCCCCCCCCGGCGCCCCCCAAATATAATTTTTGTTACCCCATTGGCAGATAATGTTTTGCTTGTTTTAAGCAAAAACTCAATTTTTATTTATTTCCCCAGAAAACAAAACTTAATATCTTATGTAATTTTACTACTTTAGTAAAATAACGTTATGCATCTTTATTTAAGAAATGTTTGATATTTGGACTGGAAACAAGACAAAAATACTAAGTAAGAAAAGCATTTTTGCAGTGTAAAAACTGAACTTGCAACAGTTTTGTTGCAAAGAACAATATTATGGTGAAATTAGATCTCGTGTTTGAGTTAAAAACGAATTAGAGTTTTAAAGTTTAAAGTTTAAAGAGTTATACCAACCAATTAATATTGCCCCTTCATTCATGACATGGATACCGTAATCATATAGAGTAAACATAGTTGCATTGCATACCTTTATCTTTCGCTCGTTTCTAAATTGGGTACCTGATGGCTTTGACCTTTCTTGTCCATCTCTTATTTGGCCCTCGACATCGACAATCAACAGATCCCCTGATCCCCCCATAACTGTCACTCACGCTCACGAGTCACGACCAGAAGTCAAGACTAAACCAATTCACCTTGGTGGTGGTGACCAAGTAATCGTTTTGTATAGCCTATTTTTATTAGCCATTCAGACCATTCAGAAAAACAAAAATGTGCAGGAAATATAGAGGCCCATATTTATAATATTATGAATGAAATGTGCGTTATCTGGAAGAAAGTCGAGGTGTGACTGATAACTTCGATAACTATATGGATCCCCCTGTTTTTTTGAAAATATGAATTTTTTACGCGCGTAAAGCCTTGTTCGTTTAATATTGGCGGATTGTTCTTGTATCCACCTGGGTCACCGCTTCTTCCATGGACTGTTTTCTTGGCTTTGACAAATTTGTCTCGAAGATTTTTCCAAACTTTTCGACAAAATACGTCTTCCTTCCCCAACGTCTTCGCAATTTCCCTCCAGGAATTCTGTGCCATCTGACTGTCTCTATGGTCCCGCATGGAAGGATCATAAACATGCTGGTACAGACGTACCAGCTCGGACAAAGTCGCCTCGAAATCGTTCATCTTCGGATGCGGCGCCGCGCGCGATGTTACAAAAAGTGCCGTTATGGCAAGCCAACCCAGCTAACATGAGTCCAGCGGGCCAGTGGCGGACCACCGGTGGCAAAGTTGGCGGCCCACTGGCGGGCGCCGCCGGCGGATCACTGGCGTTTTGCTCATCGTTATTCCAGCGGACCACCAGCGGCAGCCGCCGCTTTCCCGACGGTGGTCCGCTATCGTGCCGCTGGTTTATAATGAGTGTTTTCTGGCGGACCACGGTCGGTCCACGGGTCATATTATGATTTTTTTTTTTCATTACTGGATCATTATAATACTTATAATTAGATCCAATGTAGGCTAATATTAATCTTTTACGAATTAAGTAATCAAAATCAAAAAGTACACAACTGCTAATCATTTTAAATATATTCATTTTATTGGTAAGAAGACACATAACATACTCAAAATAAACACATGTAAATAAACATAAAATAACTATATAACCATTATGATAAATATTCAAAATATATTCAAAATATGTAGGCTACTTTTGTTAATATATCAGAATATCTTATTATTTTATTATTATTATAAATAATATTGTTTATAACATTTTACTATATACCATACATAAATATATATAGATATAGATATATATATATATAGATATAGATATAGATATATATTACATATATAATATATATTATACATAAATAATATTATTTGACTTATTAACAGGATATATAAGATCATAAGATTATATTATAGTACATATTATTATTATATTGTTTATAACATTGTACTATACTATAAAGAAACATATATATTTATAAATAACATAAATAAATAAATATATTTATATATTAAAAACAATATATATATTTGAGCCCCTTCAGTTTTCCTGCCGTTGTTTCCTGCCCCCTTCTCTGTCAGCAGCTCCCTTCAAAAATTTTGAAACCACTTCTTGGAGGCTGCCTTCTGTTGTCTCTCTTGTAGCGGGGTTCTTTCTTATCGCTCCTGAAATCACAGAATTTTTAGTTCATAATTTGCCTTTCTTCATATATATAGGCCTACAGTATAGGCTACCTGTCAAAAGAAACATGTAAAAAAAAAAAAAAAAACATTAAAAAAAATTAAATAAACAGGTGCCCTGTTTCAAAGTCAAAATTGTCTCAAGAGGTAAAATGTGTTTCCAGAAATGTATTTAATTATAATAACTTAATGGCTAATAATAATAACTTACTGTGAACAATGTCTTTCAGTGCTAGCTGGCTGAAAGAGATTTTCTGTCCCAAGCCTGTCCAGTTACACAGCCTGGACAGGTCATTGGAAAACATGCAGGCAAGCATCCTTCCTATGGAGTCCTTTATTGTTTTCCCCCCTTTTGGAGCCAAAAACTTCACCTGTAACATAAACTGACATAGTTATTGATCTTTGACTTCATAAGCATGAACAATATAATAGGGCCTATACACATGTACAGAATCTCCATTTTGATTCATCCCAGACAAAGCTCTTAATATTTTTATGAAGTCGTCTAATATCTCTATAGCTTCATGTATAAACATTGTGTACACAGAAGTAGGCCTACACAAAAGACAAAACGTACTAATGCAGCATAGTTCTCAAGGTCTTTCAATCAGTAACTAATGAGATTCATGTTAAAAAATTATGTTCTTGCCAAATTACCAATTTCTCCTGAAGCTCAACACTATTAGTGAGCCGATGCTCAAGCTCCTCTAGCATCAGCCTGTTCTTCAGAGGCAGCACAGTGTCTTCTGGCAGAGCCATGTCCTCTTGCGAGCCTCTGGTCAGCTGCATCAGAAGGCTGTGGTTTACTGTGCTCTGGTACTGCAGCTCTCTGACATCCTCTGTCAGTTTCCTCAAGTGCTGAAGAATCAGTCTATGAAAATCTTAAAACATAACTTGGAGTGAATAACAAGATAAAAACCTTCACAAAAATAGAATTCAAGACACCATATATCTGTTAAAATCGCAGTTACCTTCAGACTGACGACCAGCAGGGCCCAGGGAAGATTGAGCTGTTTGGGATGAAATATAGAACATTTTGTTAAAATTTAAATTTTAAAATTACATTCAGTGTAAATGCATTTATGCCACTTAAGAGAGGCTTTAAACAGACGCTAAAGCTAAATGCTATTTTATTCAGACTTGTTTTAGCTTTAGCTGGGTAAAAAAAAAAAAAGTTTAATAAAAAATAATAACATTAAATAAAAACACTACAGGAAATACAAAATTAATCCCAGCAGTTCCTGACCAGGGCTTGACATTAACCCTTGTCATGTGTGCTTGTCCTTAATTTGAACAAGTAAAAGCGATCATTCTTGTCAGAGTAACATATGTTTTGTGTTGTAACTATTTAAGTATATATGTTTGATATTTACCCGGCCCAAGGGCATTTTTTCTTACCCTTATATAGGCCATTTTTTCCTTGATCTTATTAAATGTATGCTTCATCTGTCATTTTAAATTCTTAAATGTGATCAATAAATTCAATTACATTAATAAGACACAAGGCTATATGGCTGTTACCAATCAAATTAAATCATTTACACTGAAAATTACAACTGTATTATAATATGTTATATATTATTTATGTTATGACATATATGTCATGTTATGAGAATGATTTGAATATTTTTTTAATATACATAATGAATGTTGGAAAGAATGATACTATAAACCGCCAGTAGGGGGTGGCAAGTGACCCTCTTAATGAGCGAGTCATTGAGTCATTTGTTCAAATGGCTGATTTGTTCAGGAATGAGGCAGTTGTCTATGAATGGGTCATTGAATCTTTAACTCAACCGATTCGTTCAAATTCTGAATCATTCAGTAATGAAAACACGTGTTCCTGTGAGATGCGTTATGGTTCTGCTGTGATCTTTGTTTGGAAGGATTGTCGCTGCTGAAACAGAACAAAAAGTCAATATTGCGTCTAAAATGTAAGTGACTTAATATTAATTACTTGTTTATTGAACTGTTGTATGAAATCAATGCCATATTTTGACCTCAGTATGTTAACTTCAAAGTTATGCCTCTTCAAAAAAATGCTGACTGACTAACGTTATATATTTAGCATAAAAGCGAAACAACTATCCTTTTCACCATTAGGCCTATTACCTGTATTTTACTAGAAGTCGAAGACCACAGATAAACAGTCAGTTTTCAGTTTTCTACATAACTTGCTTCATAAGACCTCAATATATGGCCAGGAGATTCATTTTGTGCTTCAGTGTCAGTTTTTTTTTACTTGTAACGGACGCCAACGGTTGACTTGAATCTTCTACTGAAAAAAGAAAAACACCAACATTGATTGCCTGTGGGTGAGTAAATTAACAGCAATTTAAAAATTTTGGGTGAACTATTAATTTATTTAGGTATTTTCATGTGAATGTTTATATTATAACATTGCGGTTCAAATATCAATATGACATGATAATAATGCAATATTATTATTAGGTCACATTGTGCAGTATGAGTCATGATTTTCGATTAGTTTATTTTATTATATAATATTGAATAGGTAGGCTAAGGCTACATATATTATTATTATATGCCTATATACGCAGAGTTTCGGTTAATTTTCGTGCAATGGTGATCGTCAGCGCCTCAAGTCCTGATTATTGTCTGCTATATATTTGCTTATTTTTTAAATCCAGGCATATGATTGATGAAACATTGATTCAAATTAAGATAAAATGTATACAAAACGAAAACAGACATCAATAATCAGCATATGAATATGTTTCAAATGTGCTAAATAAATAGTTAAAGCACACAGAGAAAAACTCATTTTAAAGAATCAAGAGCCCAAATAAAGCTGACTCTAATCACGAAGTCAAATGAAACATTCAATGAATCAACACCAAAACAACAACATTTATTTATTTTAATGTATTATTTTATTTATTTTTATGGGATACCATAAAATATACTTGTAATTTTTTCATAAACACAAAATGCCCACCCAGTGCTATTCTATCCAGAGTTACATTTTAACAGACAGTGTGTGTTAAAAATCTATACGTGTCACAATACCATCAACACATGCCAGTGGCGGTGGTTCTAGACAAATTTTACTAGGGGGGCCAAGGAGGGGCCAGTACGGTGACCGGGAGGGGACATGTGCGGTTCACTTAGTTTTGTCGTGGCCACAACATATAAACTCGTGGGAACGGGATAATATCGTGTGGCCACGAGATATTAATTCGTGGGAACGTCATATTAAGTCGTGGGAACGTGATAATAAATCGTGGCCTCGAGATAATTTTGTTGAGGTAACGACATCCGACATCTATTTCTCGTGGCCACGAGTTTAGGGAACCGTACCGGTCTGTAACCAAGCCTACAGCAGTCGAAGATGGAGATGACTGATGAAACAACATTTTACTTTGAATTAGGAATGTCATGATAGCATAAATAAATGGCCATAACCTGCAATAGAGTCATGACATTTTGTCCGTGGTAAATTCATGGTTATTATATTTGACAGTCAGATTTTCCTAATTTACCCGTATAACATTGCGTCGCATTAGTTCCCCTTTTGGCGCTCAAAATATAAAAAATATATAATAAATTAATTTATTGACATTGACATGTCTACAGGGGCACGGGTCTCCCTAGGCCCCCATGTAGAACCGCCACTGACACATGCTGTTTTTTAACATCTCTCTTTTTAGAGTGAGTGGTCAAAATCATGTCTGACCAAATCCAAATGTCCCCCGATCTTAATGTCCTCCGATAATGTCCCCCGATCTTATGATCCTAACTTACTCATGCTCTTCACTTTTCATAGAATCAACATAGATTAAATAAGAAAATAACATTATATTATTATATATATATTATATTATATTACTTTATATTATTTAAACATACAAATGAAACATATTTTTAAGTTTTAAGTTATATTCAATAAATATAAGTGCAGTGATACAATGGAAAACTTTAAATTACCTTGATTTGCAGCCAGAAAATCTGAAGAGGGTCTTGATGCTTCTGATTCTGCATTAAAACACAATGCTTGGTTAAAAACAATGTTAACCCTTGTGTGTTGTTCAAAAACCTATAACACCTGTGATGTTCCCGGTCAAAATTGACCGGCCTATAAAAAATAGCTTCTAAATCACTTGTTATGCTATATTATCACCCAATATTGGATTCAATCTTTTTTTTCCTTTTTACATTTAAGATATTATGATGGACGTACCTTCAGGCCGGTAAACGGTGAGCCTCTGGGATAAAGAAGAGGACTGGGGTTCTGTTCAGATCAAAGTAAAGCACATTTATTTGTCTTATACATCAGAGTTCACACATCATTTTACTTGCAAGTACTTCCAGGAATACTTGCAAACATTTAAAGGACTGCCACAGTGCAGTGCTTCACTGTATTGATAGATACATGCTATTAACCTTGTATTGCTGCCTTATTGGCACTGTAGGCTGCTTTACATCCTGCTCCTGTTTTTAAAAATACAATAGTACATAATTAATTATTTAGCAAAATGCTGTGATAGCTAAACTTTGTTATTCAACTTAAATCAAGGGGCACTTACCCCCAGCAGAGAGGGATGAAGAGGGATGGGAGGATGCTCTTGGGGATGCTATTGCAAATTGAGCAAATAACAATTAACAAAATGTAAATGTGTACTGTTCGTGAAAATTAAAATGAATATTTGCACATACTTTTTTTAGCTTTACAAAAATCCTTTTTTGAGGCAAATTTGGGGGGCTTTGGTGGTTGAGGGAACTGATTATTGTCAGCATCATCAGACTCCTCAAAATCTATTTCATTAAATTTAGGATTTCGTCTGGGAATAAAAGCAAGCATGAAGTAATTAGAGGCTAAATTGTAGTGTTGCGGTTCCATATATCTCAAACAATAAATCTTACTTTCTCTTTCTTTGATTTGACTCTGGCTCTGTTTCAATGCCAGAACCCTTTTCAGCCCGAATCAGGCATTCATGGGCCTTCTCATATGTATCTGAAATTATTTTATTTTTATTAATTGCTTTACGTTTGCAAAGTATACATTTATTATTTGAAATAAATTTAAAACACTCACTTTTCTTTTTTAGTAGATCAAATGGGTGTATCTGCCATGTGTCAGTGTTTGGCTTTTCGTGAAACATCACTGCCTTCTTTAACCTCTCTTGGCTCTTATATGGAGGCCAATAACATCCCTCCTTGGTGCACCAGTTTTCTGGGATGACAGCTAAACTGTCCTCTTCATTAGGAAAATTTACTACAGCATACATTGAACTGTGAACAAAAAAGTGAAATGGGTCAATCAATTTCACAAAATATTTCACAAACTCAATTTCAACATATATTATAATAGGGCTGGGCGATATGGCTGAAAACTGTATCACGATATAAGTGTTTCATATCGGTCAATATCGATAATTATTGTGACCTATTTAAAATAAGTACCAGGAGAAAAATATATTACATTTAAACATTTTTATTTTAAACTAAAAGGATTAGTTCACCTCAAAATGAAAATTTCCTAATCATTTATTCACCCCAATGCCATCCAAGATATCCATGTCTTTCTTTCTTCAGTTGAAAAGAAATTAAGTTTTTTGAGGAAACAATAGCAATAGCAAATTAATTGAAGTCCATTATGTGGAGAAAAAATACTTCATATTGACAAAAAAGCAGGAAAATATAAGGCGCACATATCATGACGCGGCAACAGCACGTGTGATTACCCCTGTAACGGTACTTAGGACATCGAACAAGATTTGTGTCAACACAGAAAACATTTCATCACTGGATTGGTTTTGTTCATTTATTTAAAGTGTGGTTTAAATAGTGTGGAGAATATAAGGCAACGTTTGTTATTTTAGTACAATTCACACCCAAGCGGCAACATTCTAATCTGAAAAACGAAGCCTACCCGGAAGTGCGAAAAACTGCAATACATCGAAAATTCGCTAGGGGCAGGTCCCAAAAGGGAGCAAATGTCCATAGACCCCCTTGTTAAAATGTCCGATTTCACAGCATAAATTCATGTTTTTACAGGTTGGTCCCATGGACTTTTATTGTATTTTTTGATAGGTTCCTGACAACTGTGAGGGGGGTGAATTTTTCTCTAACTCGTTAGTTTAGATCGTATTTAGATATAAAATGTATGACAAATAAGGGCGTTGTTAACTTTTTTATTGATATTGATTACATGTCTATCGCGATACATATCGTTATCATTTTATCGCTCAGCTCTATCTTAAAAAATACAAACCTTTTTACAGATAATTGTAGGAGCTATACTTTATTTGTAGTAGTTCAACTTTTTACAGAGCTTTTTTTTTTCTTTCTTTTTTTTACAGGTGCCACATCCTACAAATGGAGTAATGGCAGACCAGCAAAGTCCTCTTTGCATGGAAGAAGCACAAACTTGCGTAGCACATTTGTGGCTTGGGTGAAAAGGAGTTCATCCTTCAGTCCAGAGAGAAGGAAAATGTCTAGCTGTGATGATGGCAGGGGATAGACAAAAAGATCGGTCTTGTTCCTGAATGTGGTGTACACAATGAAAGTTTCTCCATGTTCCTCGACCACCAGGTTTTGCACTACGACAACATCCTTGTTTTTCAGCTGGACACAGTTATTCCCAGTGCACGTCTGCACAGAGAAGTGACTGAACTGCATTTTTGCATATTGTGCTTTCACATTTAGACCATTTGGGACTGGGCCTTTGTCATGTGGTTTTTGCAGAGTTTTCTCTGGATCTGACTGCATTGTTCGCATAGCCTCTCTTTCTGACAGTCTTCTTACGACTTGTTCTAACGGCTTGTTTGGTTTTCTTATCATTCTTTTAATTTGGCCAAGGAAATTCTCAAAGGGAAAGCAAGAAATGTTGTCAAGTACACCAAATGCATGTACGTCGTGAATCAAATGAGTTAAGCAATGCATGTTGTAAGTTATGGTTTCTTTCCCATACAAGCAGCTGCAGTGGTTCACAAACAAAACCAGGAGGTTTCCAGCATAGTCTGCATAGTCTGCACACAAGGATGGACTGAGAAAGATGGTCATAGCAACTGCAAGCAGCATGAAGTTTTCATACATTGCCTTAGGAATGTTTCCTTTTAAGCAGACAGGTGCAGTGTACAAGAGAAATGTACGGAATTCTGTAGCCTTCCAGCGGTCTGACTCGAATAGAGATCTCGGTTTTCTGTTCATTTCTGATGGAGCATGAGGCCGTAGCTCTGTCAGTTGTGCAGAAACGCTTCTGACAAACGTTGGGCCTAAACGAATCTTCAGTGGCCCTTTCTGCCATAGAGATATTATTTTGCGTGTAACCCCCAAACATACAAGGTGCATGTAGTCGAGAGGAAATGATGTCACCAAACCAATGGACAGTGATTCTAAAGGTGTTTTCCCACTGTAGTGTGAGTCCTCAGAAAAAGACTCAAAATGGTCATGGTTGGACCTCAGACAGGCTGTTGTTTCTGGGAAGGTCATACGGTTATTATAGTAAACTCCCTTTTGACTGCATTTGTCACATCCATAGTAACCATTGTGACCTTTAGAATTTCTGATAAAGGCCCTTGCTGGTGCGTCGCAAACAATGGCAGAGATCTGGACTTTAATATTGCTGTCTTCAAAAAAGAAACCTTCTTTTTCAAGATGCTGCATTTCCTCAACAAAGTCTTGTAAGTAATCAAGACTGGCCGGTTTCTTTCCCCCAAAAAACATCCCAATGACAAATGGTAACTTGTTTGTCTGGACCCCGTCTTTGTAGTTTTCTACTAGGCCTAAAATAGGCCAGAATTGAGAGTTTGAGCTCTTGTATAGAGGAAGGCCATCTATATTGACTTGCAGGGACACGGACTCGGACCACATTTGATGATTTAATGTCGTGAGTTGAGACAACAGACCATGTTCAATTCCAGCATGAAAATAAGTCCCCCCAGAGACTTCTTTGATTTCCACCACTGATTTTGTTTTCAGCAAAGTCCGTGAATCTTTAGGAAGGCCTAATTCAGGTAGTTTGGTACACAAAATCCTGAGTAGATCAGTCAATGATGAATGTGGAATTTGTTTTCTGACTGCCCAATCAGAAAGCAATGCTCTGATATCATCCTCCTCCTCATCTATGCTTTCATCATTGCTCTCCTCTGTGTTCTCAGCAAAGCTCTCACTAGCTCTTCCGTCACTGCTGCTTAGTGTGTAATCATCCACTCTATTGTTGTACTCTGGAGTTGTAAGAGCCACTTGCTCAAAATTGCTTATGATACAACAGTCAAGTCTCTCAGTTTTTTCATCTGTTTCTATAGATGCCGATTTCAGATTTTGCAAGTCTTGCTCAACTCCTCTTTGAATTTTTCTTCGTTTACTCCAGTAACTGGACATGTTACATGGAGATAAACTTCTGAATAAATCTGTAAAGTAAATCAAATTATAGCATCAACAATACTGGGATGCTATCCTTCCTCTCTGCATATAAGGTGATTGCTATATTCTAGGATTCATTTTGAATCTTGAAGTGCGTTTTATTATTATTAGTTAAAAAATATATATATTTTTTTTTGTGATAGACAGCATGTGCTGACTGGAAGCGCCGGATCTGTTTTGATTCCCGCCTAAATAAGGTGAGTCAATTTTAATTCTTAACGGTTTAATAATTGTGATACTAAACTAATCTGTTCGAATTTTAATCCTGAATAATGGATTGGTTGCAGTTTTTGCACGATAGTAGCCGTTCAGTGGCATCGAGTGATTGTATTTTAAATGTATGAATTTGTTCCGCTCTAGGACTAATATTGAATTTAAAGTTTGCTTCATTAATGTTAAATATAAGTGAATTTGTCCTTTATTAACTCCTTCACTATTGTTATTGTGTTTTCTTTAATTATAATGAACTATAAATTAAGCATTCGTTTTAAAGTAAGGGGAAAATCCAAAGACCTTTTGTGTTACAACTCGGGTAGAGGTCGACCGATAGTGGATTTTACCGATATTTAGGTTTGATCGTACTTGACGATAACAGATTATTCAACTGCTATTTTTTTTAAATGGATACTGGGATTAAAAACAAACATGACACTCCGGGGCGGTTTCCCGGACCGAGATTAAGCCTAATCCTAGACTAAAATTGCCCTTTAAACCAGATTAACAGAAATCTGCTTTCTCAGTGAAGGCTTTAAATAGTTCTAGATTTAGTTTAGTCCAGAGTTTAATAAGCTGATTTCCTGGAGGAAGACTAGAGTTACTCCAGGACTAAATCGAGGCTTAAATTAAACCTACCAGGAGGCAGGTTTAACTTCAGATTAACATTGTGTTTCAAAGTGGACACGTGTATTACTTGGATACACACACACACACACACAATTTAATGTATGTGTGTGTGTATATATATATATATATATGAAGAGTTCAGATGCAAAAGCCTCTAAGTGCCATCTGAAATTTTCTTCTAGAATGATCATTTTTATCAAGCTTGTATATTTAATTTCAGTAATTTCACTTAAATTACATTTAATAGGTCATTTTCACTGCCATTTAGGTGAAATTACTGAAATTAAATATACAAGCTTGATAAAAATGATCATTCTAGAAGAAAATTTCAGATGGCACTTAGAGGCTTTTGCATTTGAACTCTTCATATATATATATATATATATATATATATATATATATATATATATATATATATATATACTACCATTCAAAAGTTTGGGGTCAGTAAGAATTTTAATGTTTTTTAAAGAAGTCTCTTCTGCTCACCAAGGCTGCATTTATTTGATTAAAAAAAAAAGTAATATTGTGAAATATCCATATTTCTATGTGAATATACAGTAAAATGTAATTTATTCCTGTGATCAAAGCTGTATTTTCAGCATCATTACTCCAGTATTCAGTGTCACATGATACTTCACAAATCACTCTAATATGATGATTTGATGCTCAAGAAACATTCATTATTATTATCAATGTTGAAAACAGTTGTGTACAAATTTTTTTCAAAATTCTTTGATGAATAGAAAGTTCAAAAGAACAGTATTTATCTAAAATCTAAAGCTTTTGTAACATTAAACACTACCGTTCAAAAGTTTGGGGTCAGTAAGAATTTTAATTTTATTTTTGGGGGAAAGAAATACAAATAAATCAATACTTTTATTCATCAAGGATGAGTTAAACTGATCAAAAGTTACAGTAAAGACATTTATAATGTTAGAAAATATTCTATTTTAAATAAATGCTGTTCTTTTGAACTTTCTATTCATTTTTTTTTTATAATTTTGAAAATTTGTACACAACTGTTTTCAACATTGATAATAATAATGAATGTTTCTTGAGCATCAAATCATCATATTAGAATGATTTCTGAAGGATCATGTGACACTGAAGACTGGAGTAATGATGCTGAAAATTCAGCTTTGATCACAGGAATAAATTACAGTTTAAATATATATTAAAATAGAAAACAGTCATTTTAAATTGTCATAATATTTCACAATATTACAGTTTTTTTTATTGTTTTTTATCAAATAAATGCAGCCTTGGTGAGCAGAAGATACTTCTTTTAAAAACATTAACAATCTTACTGACCCCAAACTTTTGAAAACTAGCCGCGTTCGTCAAGCGCATCATCTTACCCTTCACAGTGCGCTGTCATTTCTCCCTAAACCTAAACTTACCGTCAGAATCAGCACTGAGCACATTCTCCTGAGTCGGAATGGCAAGTCCAAACTTTGCGTAGACCTACTTGGCATTGAAAAAAAGGCTAACGTCTACGCTTGTCTTCTTGTGACAAACATGCCGAGAAGCAAGACCAAGATCTGCTGTATGTCATCCATTGTAGTTTACTATGTTCTTCTTCGCGCGAAAATTACGTCGATCGAAACACCACGCCTATCAAGTAATGGTACTGTTGTCAGTGGAAACGCTATCGAGATCATGGTTAAATCGACCTGTACTGTACTGTACTGGACCGTACTGCTCAGTGGAAACGAGCCATTACACTATCACACTAAACTGCATTTGAGTGTGTTGAATGTTGTAAGTTAGTTTGTTGGCTGTATGAGAATAGCAGTAAGCTAGATCAACATTAAAATAACATGTAGATCGTATTCTAACATTTAATCACATTGAACTAAATAACATTGTTTAGTATATAGCCTAAGCTATTCAATTAAAGCCCATGTTGCAGGTTTTTTTCTAATGTGAATACATCTATAAGCTAACACTGTTCTCTCGCCCTGTTCTCCTCACACCACAACTCACCGTTGTTCTGTCTAACCCTGGCCTGTCCTGCTCACTTGGCTTCATATCAGGCTCATGATTATATGATATCATATATCAATTATATGAATTATATATATCATACGAGTAAACATTTAGGCTACAATTCCCCCAGCTTTCCGAGCTGTCATTGCGATCCATTGCTTTCCTATTGTTTACTTTGACCGCTCTCCCTCATGTTGCGTCACTTCTGGTTTGGCGGTTTTCAAATGCGGAAGTAAAATTTTACTCACAAAAACGACTCCAGAAGCCTAAATTGCGTTTTATAAGTATATGTTTATATTTAAATCTAGTTCCTACAATATTTTTCTATACATTGGCTTACTGGGTACTCTAACCTGCAACATGCCCTTTAATTTATTTTGAATATTTCCAGGCTTCAGTCAGCGCTGCTATGGCAGCTGAAGCAGCAAGAGAGGGTCAGGAAGAGATGTAGAGAGTGTAGAGAGAGATGTAGGAGAGGAGGAGGAGGACTGCAGCCAACATGCTGCTGTGGGAGAGCCAGCTAGGGCTGAAGCAACAGGTGAGATTAACAGCAAACACAGAGACCTCTAGAAGCAGGGCAGGTCAGAAAAGTAGATTTTGATTTCATTTTTTTTCTTTTTTTCTTTTTCTTTGATTGCTCTGTTTTTTAGGAATGTTTTGTCGACTATGCAGACACCCAGATATACAGAGATATATTTAACCCTTTTGTTGTGACTGCGTAAGCCGGTGAGTTGCAAGGCCCATTTTCCCCCGTCTCTCACAGGTTGTTCTGCCCTGGACGTGCCATCAGTGGAGGAGGAAACAGAGGAAAGGAAGCGCGAGAGAGACAGAGCATGTGTTGGCCACTTTGTGGAAAGCTGTTGAAATTGTGTTTTCATAGCTTTTGATTTTGAATTCTGTGAAGGTAGAGTCATTGATAAAGTTTTTTTTTTCTCTCCCTCATTTTCAGATTTAACCTAAGAACAAACTGCCTGAGTCATGAACACTGTTGGAATTTATTTTTGATATATTAAAAGTTAGTTAAGGAGAAGGTCTTGTATTTTCTTTTGCTTTATTTGGTCCGGTATGATATTTAGTTTCTGTAGTGTTTTTTTTATTTTGGCCTGGCCTAGCCCTGAAATTACTTTTTACTTCTTTTTTATTGTTTTGAACTGGTCACAGTAAGTATTAGGTAGTGTTCTGGTAAAGAAACTGAATAATCAAATGTAAAATAAATTTAACTGCATACTCTTTGCTGTATAAATTAAATATAGATCAATCCTCGTTTACAAAAAGCTATAAAAGTTATTTAGTCAAGAGCAGTAGGCTAAGTGATTTTTTTTTTTTTTTTGTCTTTGGTTGTTTGATTAACATTAATGACCGACAGCAGCAGGTTTATAAGGTTGCTGTCAGTTTAAGACCTAATCCAATATCGTCCTGAGACCCATAACAAAAAAAAGTTTTGTGAATGTCATATATACATATATATTATTTGGAGTAGAAACACATGGCGGGATTTTTTTATTTAATTTTTTTTAATTAAAATTGTATCTCCTGTAGTGACCAGGACTCCGTAAATAAGAAAATGAAAACAAAACCAAATTTTTTTTTTTTTCTTTAAGAGTAATATGTGACTCCTTTTGCATCTTTTTGGTCTCCGAATTCAACAATATTGCTTCAGAAGACAACGGATTAAACCACTACTGAAGTACAGCCTTGAAGTAGCCAGACCCCTGCAACAATGAAAAAAATATTGGTTGAATAATCGGTTATCGGCATGTACCGCCAAACCTAGATATATCCACTAATAAGTTCACTATCGGTCGACCTCTAATAAATACCTTTAATTGATGCTAAAAAAAGATAACTTACCCTAGTTGAAATAAAGGATGGAAAGCATGCGCTTGATGTTCGATGTCTAACTTCACAGTCAACTGAAACATGCAGTTTAATTTTAATAAATAAAGTATATAGTCCTATCTATAATAAATAATTTATTAAACTGAATATATAAATAAGTCCTGCTGCACAGGTTTTTGTAATTATTGCAGATCATATAAAATAAATAATTAGGCATATTGATTGGCCTAGGCCTACTTGTTAAAAGAGCTTTGCGTTTTCATTTATTAGGCTATTCTACTGCTAATAAAAGAATGAACTAATTTATTAAATAAATAATAATATTGAAGAAATTCTCTCTCTCGCTCTCGCTCTCTCTCTCTCTCTCTCTCTCTCTCTCTCTCTCTCTCTCTCTCTCTCTCTCTCTCTCAACGTATAAGTCTGGCAAATGTATACGGTGACACATGCTGCCACATACTTTTTTCCCCCTCAATTATGTGGTAATAACGAGATCTTATGTTGTTTTAACGACATCTTTTCTCGTAATAACGAGATCTTATGTTGTTAAAACGACATATTTTTTTCGTAATAACGAGATTAATGTCGTTTTAACGACATCTTTTTCTCGTAATAACGAGATATGTCATTAAAAACGACATCTTGTTCTCGTAATAATGAGATGCTATGTCGTTAAAACGACATATTTTTTGCCCTTATAAGGACATGCAGTCATGTACAAAATATGCCTCTTTATCCACATAAAATTGACAGCCTATCGCGCCTTTATCACACTTTTACGTTCAAAAAGCTTAAGCAAATAGTAGCAGCCCCCAATCATGCAAAATTAATCAATGAGGGCCTTTTTTAAAATATATTTTATATAGGCCTATAAGTTTTTTTTTTTATATGATATATTAGGCTATATAATAAGATTTATTTTGTTAATAGGCTATATCTTCATAGAGATATCATTAAACAAAAAGTAGTCAAACACATCTAACAACATAGCCTAAGTTGTTTATTTTTTACAACATTGTGTTCTTATTTTGTTTAATTAACGAAATGTCAATCTTCGTCTTTATAACAGAAGATACAATACAATACAAAAATCTTCAAGATACAGCCACACAATCTTCACATGTAACGGATTGTCACCTTATAAACAGTCCTTTGGAATGGAATAATAAACCCTTATAATAAAGAAAAAGCTTCAGTGATAAAGATCAAATGCTGTACACAAAAGCAGATGAGCCCAGAATATGAACGCAATGAATTTAATACGTTAAGCGGTTTCCTTCCATAGAAACCCTTTATTATAAAGAAAATAAAGGTGGCTCTTAACGTGTCTTTCTATGGGAGGATATGGGATTGCGGTGCAGCAAATCCTTTAAATGGTATTCAATGCAAAACAAAAATGAAAAATACAAGTAGCCAATAAAATAAACAAATTATTGTGGCATTAATTAGCCCATAAACAATATTTATTTTAAAGCCTAAACGAATTTGTTTAAAGAAAAACACCAGCGTTGGGCGTTTATCTGTATAGGCTAAGTGTTTCAGCCGCTCTTTTCAAACTGGCGCAATAAAATGCAATAGAATTTGATTTGTTAAACATGAAGAGGAATTATCAGTCTGGCATGGCCGCTCGCTCTAACGTTAACCTATAAATGTTCGCTATTATTAAGCGCATATCCGAGTGTTTGTGCGGAGTGTGGAGCGCGCACTACATGACATGGATGCGCCGGTGCCATCACTCGCATTTTCCTATCAACAGTGGAAACAACTTAAAATACTCCATTTCTGGTCATACAGAAAATAATAATACATCAGTCGCAACTACTTTTATTTGTGTAAACTCACAACAACAAGAACACGTTGTGCTTTTGTAAAATAAAAGAAAACGAACAGGGCGCGCTTTCATGATCTGTGAATTGGAGCGCATCTCAAAAATGAACTGAAAAACAGTGTTAAAAAAATGTCCACCAACGAAAAAAATCCAATGGCAAATACGGTAGCCTACCATCTGATTATGTAATCCTGTCCGTATGAAAGGCGCATCTAGGCAGCGGAGATGTATGGAGATATGTTTGCAGGGTGCCTAACCGCACTGATTTAGAAAAGACTAGTTCATTAATAAACAATTAAAATGCTTCGTTATTTTTTTCAGACACATTTATTATATTATTAGCCTACTTTTGCCAGTGCTTTGCGGCTGACAAGACAGGACAGGCATGTGACAGAGACTCATTTGGCCTTGGCTCATTTTCTGTGAGGAATATATATCAGAACACATTTTCAATGAAAACACGTACACCCCCCCTACACATTTATATTACACACAGGAGAAAAGTGTGGAAATTGTAGGTCCTGTGTTTACTCTGTCCTCCTCCTGTCAGGGCCTGCTGTTAGTGTGTGTGTTCTTGTATATGGTTTATGAGGACACAAATGTGTATAATGACATGGGTATTACAACGTAAACATGGTTTATGACGACATCTGTGTCCTCATACTAAAACATATGGTGTTTTTTGAAATTCAAAAAATGCCAAAAGTTTTCTGGCTACAGTTTATCTGTCTACAATCATTGTTCCCAAGCAATGACACCGTCACAAACAAATGTGTAAGGGGGAGTAGCGGCAAGAGGTTATAAAGCACAATGCATAAAGTGGCTATGCAAAGTGCTTTACAAATAATCAGATGAAAAAAATCGAGAATGTGCTACAAAAGAACATAGAAAAATAACAGATTAAAGTGGGCCTATTATAATGATAAATAAAATATGCTTGCCTTACAAGGCGGTATAACGTTAGCAGTGAGCTAGACCATCTACCTAAGTTTCAGCAACATTCAGTGAGCTGAGGCATGGATCGAATCTCATCCTTGTGCTGGGTTGGATTAATATCGTCTGTTCTTGTTCTTTACTGATTGGGTGATACCAGTTCAAATTTATTGGCTTTGGAAAAGACAGGGTGGAGATCATTATCATTTAACAGTATGCGTCTTGTGACGCGTTATGATACGCGTCATTGGGGACACTGTGCGCCGTAAAAAGCGGCGTTACATGGGCATTTAGAGCGTCGTTTTTTTCGCCGCCTCCAAAACGTCGAAAAATACGCCGTTGTTTACACAATTCATCGGCGCTTTTTACGGCGTTTCGCTTTTCGGCGTTTTTTCGGCGTCCTGGCCGTTTAAAACGGCGCTTTTGTTAAAAAAACGCCGTAGGAAAGTGGCGAAATATGACCCATTAGGCGTTCCATACGTCCTGGCCGTTTAAACGGCGCTTTTTACGGCGTTTTTTTAACAAAACGACGTAGGAAAGTGGCGAAATATGACCCATTAGGCGTTCCATAGAAACCGCGCGTTTGTGACTCGCGTTTTCCGTGACCACAAAGCGCGCGTTAAGAACGTGCGCTTTTCTGGCAAATCGCGCGTCAGGGACGCGCGTTTGGCGGTCAAAACGCACGCTTTTGACGTGTCAGTGTGCAATCAGACGCCTGACCAGGCGTTTATGAATACTTTGGCTTGCCATAATTTAGAGCGTCGTTTTTTTCGCCGCCTCCAAAACGTCGAAAAATACGCCGTTGTTTACACAATTCATCGGCGCTTTTTACGGCGTTTCGCTTTTCGGCGCCGTAAAAAGCGGCGTCCTGGCCGTTTAAACGGCGCTTTTTACGTCGTTTTTTTTAACAAAACGACGTAGGAAAGTGGCGAAATATGACCCATTAGGCGTTCTCTCACGTACGCCGTCGCCACGTCGCCGTAAGGTATACGTTACTACCGTGACGCCGCCATGACGTCGCCGCCGGTCTGTCGTCTGACCTCTCTATCAATCCCATTCAAAAATAGACACGGACTGACGGCGACGGAAGGGTAGACTGCTCCTTCGCCTTCTTCAGGGTAGTCTTAGAAAAGGCATTATCCACTCGCCATAGACACGCACCGTCAGTGTGCAATCAGACGCCTGACCAGGCGTTTATGAATACTTTGGCTTGCCATATGCCGTGCACACCGCCAGGCGAAATTGGGTCTTGCGAACCCAACGCGCGAGACCGCCCACTCCGCAATGACGTCATTTTTGCCGCGCGCGCCTCGCGATCTTGCGGCTGCGTCGAGTATAAACAAGGCTTTTAACGCGTCTTTGCATTGACTTAACATTGAAATCACTCGCGCCTGACGCGCTATTCGCGTCCGGTGTGAACGCACCAGAGCGCTGTAAGCGTTATGTGTATGGCATGTCTGAGTCTGTCCATGATTTATCGCAGTGGTGTAGTCTACGTGATACGCAGGTATACGCCGTATACCCACTAGAAAAGGCCAAGGATTTCCGTATACCCACTTCAAAAAGCTTGAGGATACGTAACAACTTCGTTTTGTGCCAGAACTTTCACACTTTCATAAATTCACCCCGTCTGTGTTTGCGAAGCGACACGGATCGAATCGCGGAATCCAGTCACAAATGGAGCTTGCTAAGCAGAACGTCACGGAATTTGGCTATTTTTGAATGAATAAATCAAAAGTAGGGCTGTACAATGAATCAAATCTCGATATGGACTAGTGTATATTAATAAAAAATAGTTAAAAGAGACTGCAATTGTTCTATGCGTTTCTGGGAATGTGTGCTCCACTACGCACACACAGACACACACACACATACACACACACTGAAGCACGCGTGACTCACGCTGGTGTTTTCAGCGTTTCACTGTATTGAGACATGATGTAGGATAGAATACACATGTGCACTTTCATCGCAGAGCTGCTATGAGAGTCACTTCATGCGAATTTCACCATTTAATTTGACAAAACTATCGTCATTCATTCGTTTCATATACATACAGAAACTGTAATGTCTTTATGACAACCTGTCAAAATAAAAGTTCGGTATAACTTGAAGAAATTATAACAGAAATATATTACTATTGCACAGTAGAGTATACTTCAAGTAGTCCTAATAATAACAATAACTAGAATGTACATTTCCTGAAGAAAATGTGAAGTGGTGCTTGCAGTGGCAAAACTCGCCACTGGGCAGATGCTAATACAATTAAAATGTTGTGATACCATGATATACCACGTTTTAGCATTTTTTACCACGATTTACCATGTTTCTAAGATGATTTACCACATTCCAGCATGATTTACTATGATTAACATGTTGTTAGAATGATGCTAGCATGATTAGCATGTTGTTAACATGATTAGCATGTTGGTAGCATGATGCTAGCATGATTAGCATTTTGCTAGCATGTTTTTAGCTAGATGCTAACATGATTAGCATGTTGCTAGCATTATGCTAGCTTGATTAACATGTTGTTAGCATGATGCTAGCTTGAATAGCATTGTGCTAGCTTAATTAGCATATTGGTAGCATGATGCTAGCATGATTAGCATTATGTTAGCATGATGCTAGCTTGATTAGCATGTTGGTAGCTTGATGTTAGCATGATTAGCATGTTGCTAGCATGTTTTTAGCTAGATGCTAACATGATTAGCATGTTGCTAGCATTATGCTAGCTTGATTAGCATGTTGCTAGCATGATGTTAGCATGATTAGCATGTTGCTAGCATGTATTTAGCTAGATGCTAACATGATTAGCATGTTGCTAGCATTATGCTAGCTTGATTAGCATGTTGCTAGCATGATGTTAGCATGATTAGCATGTTGCTAGCATGTATTTAGCTAGATGTTAACATGATTAGCATGTTGATAGCATGATGCTAGCTTGATTAGCATGTTGGTAGCATAATGCTAGCATTATTAGCATTTTTTTAGCTTGATTAGCATGATGCTAGCATGATGCTAGCTTGATTAGCATGTTGCTAGCATGATGCTAGCATGATTAGTATGTTGCTAGCATGTTTTTAGCAAGATGCTGTTGCCAGGTGGTGGTTGCTAGGGTTTTCTGGGTGGTTGCTATGGTGTTGCTAGGCAGTTGCTAAGGTGTTCTGGGTGGTTGCTAGGCAGTTGCTAGGGTATTCTTGGTGGTTGCTAGGCAGTTGCTAGGGTATTCTTGGTGGTTGCTAGGGCATTGCTAGGTGGTTGCTATGGTGTTGCTAGGCAGTTGCTATGGTATTCTGGGTGCATGCTAGGGCGTTGCTAGGCAGTTGCTAGGGTGTTCTGGGTGGTTGCTAGGCGTTCTGGGTGGTTACTAGGCAGTTGCTAGGTGTTCTGGGTGGTTGCTAGGCAGTTGCTAGGGTGTTCAGGGTGGTTGCTAAGGTATTTTTGGTAGTTGCTATGGTGTTACTAGGTGGTTGGTAGTTGTCAAATATGGTTACTATGGAGTTTTTATAGAGTTCTTAAAATCTTTAATAACGAGTTCCTTCAGTACTATGGCCGAATAGGCACAAGCATGGAGCAATATCGCAAGGCTACGAGTGTGATATTGCTTTAAAAAATGTTTAAAAAAATGTTTTTATATTATTTATTGGTTTAGGGTGGTTGCTAGGGAGCTCAGAGTGGTTGCTAGGGTGCTGTAACTGGTTGCTAGGGTGTGGCTATGAAGATTTTAGGCCATTACTTATTGGCTGCTTGATAATATAAATCCTCTGAGGGAGAGAGAGAGGGAGAGAAATGCAGGGGTGTCAGGCCCTTTGGAGTGGTGTGTGTGAAAACGGCAGTTGGGATTCAAATGTTTTTAGAACTCCCCATGTAAAGTCAATGGGACTTTTTTGGCCGCTTTTTCGTCCGCTGTGCGAACATCGTACACCCGATCGCTTAGAAAAGTCATAGCACACCTCTCCTCAATGAGCCGGTCGATTTGACACCTCACTCAGGGGTCTGAGACAAACGGTGCGGGGCAAGTTACGCGCCAAACTTTAGGCGGAATAATAAAAAGAACTAGAATGTACATTTCCTGAAGAAAATGTGAAGTGGTGCTTGCAGTGGCAAAACTCACCACTCGGTTGCTAGGGTGTTGTACATGATTGCATACGAGCCAACAACCATGTCTGTACGATGTTGTGGAGCTGAAATATGGCTTCTTAATGTTGCAATATGGTTGCTAGGTGGCTCTAAACGGTTGCTAAGGTGTGGTTACACAGTTACTATGATGATATTTACAGACTGGTTTCCCAACCGAAACAAACAAGCACACCCCCATGTCTATACGATGTTCTGGTGCTGAGATATAGCTCATTCATGTGTTTGTACGTTTGCTAGGGTACGCCAAATGGTTGCTATGGTTTGTTTATACAGTTTATGGGGTAATATTTTAAGAGTATTTGCAGGTCTGGGTCCAAAAATGCCCAACTCTGTGTTTTTACAATGTTTTGATGCTGAGATATGGCTTGTAAATGTTGTTCAATGGTTGCTAGGGGCCTGTAACTGGTTGCTAGGGCGTGGCTATGAAGTTGTTATGTCACTACTTATTGGCTGCTTGATAGGATGAATCAAAAGAGCCCAACCCCAAGGCTCTATGACCTTCTGAGCCAAAGATATGATTTTGCTAATTTTGTGCCTATGTTAAGTCTATGGGACATTTTTCTGCAAATTTTTCGCCCGCCAGACGAACATCTTACACCCGATCGCTTATAAAAGTCATAGCACACCTCTCCTCAATAAACCGGTCGATTTGACACATCATTCATGGGTCTACGAGAAACGGTGTGGGGCGAGTTACGCGCCGAAGTTTTGTCTAGGTGAATAGTAATCACAACACTAGAATGTACATTTCCTGAAGAAAATGTGAAGTGGTGCTTGCAGTGGCAAAACTCGTCACTGGGCAGATGCTAACACAACTAACATGTTGTGATACCATGATATACCACGTTTTAGCATTATTTACCACGATTTACCATGTTTCTAAGATGATTTACTACGATTTACCACATTCCAGCATGATTTACTATGATTAACATGTTGTTAAAATGATGGTAGCATGATTAGCATGTTGTTAACATGATTAGCATGTTGGTAGCATGATGCTAGCATGATTAGCATTTTGCTAGCATGTTTTTAGTTAGATGCTAACATGATTAGCATGTTGCTAGCATTATGCTAGCTTGATTAACATGTTGTTAGCATGATGCTAGCTTGAATATCATTGTGCTAGCTTAATTAGCATATTGGTAGCATGATGCTAGCATGATTAGCATGATGCTAGCATGATGCTAGCTTGATTAGCATGTTGGTAGCTTGATGTTAGCATGATTAGCATGTTGCTAGCTTGATGTTAGCATGATTAGCATGTTGCTAGCATTTGTTTTTAGCTAGATGCTAACATGATTAGCATGTTGCTAGCATTATGCTAGCTTGATTAGCATGTTGCTAGCATTATGCTAGCTTGATTAGCATTTGTTGCTAGCATGATGCTAGCTTGATTAGCATGTTGGTAGCATTATGCTAGCATTATTAGCATTATGCTAGCTTGATTAGCATGATGCTAGCTTGATTAGCATGTTGCTAGCATGATACTAGCATGATTAGTATGTTGCTAGCATGTTTTTAGCAAAGATGCTGTTGCCAGGTGGTGGTTGCTAGGGTTTTCTGGGTGGTTGCTATGGTGTTGCTAGGCAGTTGCTAAGGTGTTCTGGGTGGTTGCTAGGCAGTTGCTAGGGTATTCTTGGTGGTTGCTAGGTGGTTGCTATGGTGTTGCTAGGCAGTTGCTATGGTATTCTGGGTGGATGCTAGGGCGTTGCTAGGCAGTTGCTAGGGTGTTCTGGGTGGTTGCTAGGCGTTCTGGGTGGTTACTAGGCAGTTGCTAGGTGTTCTGGGTGGTTGCTAGGCAGTTGCTAGGGTGTTCTGGGTGGTTGCTAGAGTTTTTTTGGTGGTTAATAGAGCATTTCTAGACGTTGCTAGGGTGTTCAGGGTGGTTGCTAAGGTATTTTTTGGTAGTTGCTATGGTGTTACTAGGTGGTTGGTAGTTGTCAAATATGGTTACTATGGAGTTTTTATAGAGTTCTTAAAATCTTTAATAACGAGTTCCTTCAGTACGGCACTCGGCCTGCGGCCTCGTGCCTATGGCCGAATAGGCACAAGCATGGAGCAATATCGCAAGGCTACGAGTGTGATATTGCTTTAAAAAATGTAAAAAAAAAGTTTTTATATTATTTATTGGTTTAGGGTGGTTGCTAGGGAGCTCAGAGTGGTTGCTAGGGTGCTGTAACTGGTTGCTAGGGTGTGGCTATGAAGATTTTAGGCCATTACTTATTGGCTGCTTGATAATATAAATCCTCTGAGGGAGAGAGAGAGGGAGAGAAACGCAGGGGTGTCAGGCCCTTTGGAGTGGTGTGTGTGAAAACGGCAGTTGGGATTCAAATGTTTTTAGAACTCCCCATGTTAAGTCAATGGGACTTTTTTGGCCGCTTTTTCGTCCGCTGTGCGAACATCGTACACCCGATCGCTTAGAAAAGTCATAGCACACCTCTCCTCAATGAGCCGGTCGATTTGACACCTCAATCAGGGGTCTGTGACAAACGGTGCGGGGCAAGTTACGCGCCAAACTTTTGTCCGGAATAATAAGAAGAACTAGAATGTACATTTCCTGAAGAAAATGTGAAGTGGTGCTTGCAGTGGCAAAATTCGCCACTCGGTTGCTACGGTGTTGTACATGATTGCATACGAGCCAACAACCATGTCTGTACGATGTTGTGGAGCTGAAATATGGCTTCTATATGTTGCAATATGGTTGCTAGGTAGCTTTAAACGGTTGCTAAGGTGTGGTTAAACAGTTACCATGATGATATTTACAGACTGGTTTCCCAACTGAAACAAACAAGCACACCCCCATGTCTATATGATGTTCTGGTGCTGAGATATAGCTCATTCATGTGTTTGTACGGTTGCTAGGGTACGCCAAATGGTTGCTAAGGTTTGTTTATACAGTTTATGGGGTCATATTTAAAGAGTATTTGCAGGTCTGGGTAAAAAAATGCCCAACTCTGTGTTTTTACAATGTTTTGATGCTGAGATATGGCTTGTAAATGTTGTTCAATGGTTGCTAGGGGCCTGTAACTGGTTGCTAGGGCATGGCTATGAAGTTGTTATGTCACTACTTATTGGCTGCTTGATAGGATGAATCAAAAGAGCCCAACCCCAAGGCTCTATGACTTTCCGAGCCAAATATATGATTTAGCTAAATTTGTGCCTATGTTAAGTCTATGGGACATTTTTCGGCAAATTTTTCCCCCGCCAGACGAACATCGTACACCCGATCACTTATAAAAGTCATAGCACACCTCTCCTCAATAAACCGATCGATTTGACACCTCATTCAGGGGTCTGTGACAAACGGTGTGGGGCGAGTTACGCGCCGAAGTTTTGTCTAGGTGAATAGTAATCACAACACTAGAATGTACATTTCCTGAAGAAAATGTGAAGTGGTGCTTGCAGTGGCAAAACTCGCCACTGGGCAGATGCTAACACAATTGTTGTGATATCCAATTGATGTGATGTTGTGATACCATGATATACCACGTTTTAGCATTATTTACCACGATTTACCATGTTTCTAAGATGATTTACTACGATTTACCACATTCCAGCATGATTTACTATGATTAACATGTTGTTAAAATGATGCTAGCATGATTAGCATGTTGTTAGCATGATGCTAGCATGATTAGCATGTTGCTAGCATGCTTTTGACAAGATGTTAGCATGATTAGCATTTTGCTAGCATGTTTTTAGCCAGATGCTAACATGATTAGCATGTTGCTAGCATTATGCTAGCTTGATTAACATGTTGTTAGCATAATGCTAGCTTGAATAGCATTTTGCTAGCATGATGTTAGCTTAATTAGCATATTGGTAGCATGATGCTAGCATGATTAGCATGTTTGCTAGCATGATGCTAGCTTGATTAGCATTATGTTAGCATGATGCTAGCATGATTAGCATGTTTTTAGCTAGACGCTAACATGATTAGCATGTTTCTAGCATAATGCTAGCTTGATTAGCATGTTGCTAGCATGATGCTAGCATGATGCTAACTTGATTAGCATGTTGCTAGCATTATCCTAGCTTGATTAGCATGTTGCTAGCATGATGCTAGCTTGATTAGCATGTTGGTGGCTTGATGCTAGCATGATTAGCATGTTGCTAGCATGTTTTTAGCTAGACGCTAGCATGATTAGCATGTTGCTAGCATGCTTTTAAAAAGATGTTAGCATGATTAGCATTTTGCTAGCATGTTTTTAGCCAGATGCTAACATGATTAGCATGTTGCTAGCATTATGTTAGCTTGATTAACATGTTGTTAGCATAATGCTAGCTTGAATAGCATTTTGCTAGCATGATGTTAGCTTAATTAGCATATTGGTAGCATGATGCTAGCATGATTAGCATGTTGGTGGCTTGATGCTAGCATGATTAGCATGTTGCTAGCATGTTTTTAGCTAGACGCTAGCTTGATTAGCATTTTGCTAGCATGATGCTAGCTTGATTAGCATTTTGCTAGCATTATGATAGCTTGATTAGCATGTTGCAAGCATGATGCTAGCTTGATTAGCATGTTGCTAGCATGATGCTAGCTTGATTAGCATGTTGGTAGCATAATGCTAGCTTGATTAGCATGTTGCTAGCATGATGCTAACATGATTAGTATGTTGCTAGCATGTTTTTAGCAAGATGCTGTTGCCAGGTGGTGGTTGCTAGGGTTTTCTGGGTGGTTGCTATGGTGTTGCTAGGCAGTTGCTAAGGTGTTCTGGGTGGTTGCTAGGCAGTTGCTAGGGTATTCTTGGTGGTTGCTAGGCAGTTGCTAGGGTATTCTTGGTGGTTGCTAGGGCATTGCTAGGTGGTTGCTATGGTGTTGCTAGGCAGTTGCTATGGTATTCTGGGTGGATGCTAGGGCATTGCTATGCAGTTGCTAGGTGTTCTGGGTGGATGCTAGGCAGTTGCTAGGGTGTTCTGGGTGGTTGCTAGGCGTTCTGGGTGGTTACTAGGTAGTTGCTAGGTGTTCTGGGTGGTTGCTAGGCAGTTGCTAGGGTGTTCTGGGTGGTTGCTAGAGTTTTTTGGTGGTTACTAGAGCATTTCTAGACGTTGCTAGGGTGTTCAGGGTGGTTGCTAAGGTATTTTTGGTAGTTGCTATGGTGTTACTAGGTGGTTGGTAGTTGTCAAATATAGTTACTATGGAGTTTTTTATAGAGTTCTTAAAATCTTTAATAACGAGTGCCTTCAGTACGGCACTCGGCCTGCGGCCTCGTGCCTATGGCCGAATAGGCACAAGCATGGAGCAATATCGCAAGGCTACGAGTGTGATATTGCTTTAAAAAATGTAAAAAAAATGTTTTTATATTATTTATTGGTTTAGGGTGGTTGCTAGGGAGCTCAGAGTGGTTGCTAGGGTGCTGTAATTGGTTGCTAGGGTGTGGCTATGAAGATTTTAGGCCATTACTTATTGGCTGCTTGATAATATAAATCCTCTGAGGGAGAGAGAGAGGGAGAGAAACGCAGGGGTGTCAGGCCCTTTGGAGTGGTGTGTGTGAAAACGGCAGTTGGGATTCAAATGTTTTTAGAACTCCCCATGTTAAGTCAATGGGACTTTTTTGGCCGCTTTTTCGTCCGCTGTGCGAACATCGTACACCCGATCGCTTAGAAAAGTCATAGCACACCTCTCCTCAATGAGCCGGTCGATTTGACACCTCACTCAGGGGTCTGTGACAAACGGTGCGGGGCGCATTACGCGCCAAACTTGTGGCGGAATAATAATAATAAGAAGAAGAAGAATAATAAGTATGAGTGACAATAACACTAGTGTTGCTTTGAAAAAGCACCACTAATAACTAGAATGTACATTTCCTGAAGAAAATGTGAAGTGGTGCTTGCAGTGGAAAAACTCGCCACTGGGCAGATGCTAACACAATTAACATGTTGTGATACCATGATATACCACGTTTTAGCATCATTTATCACGATTTATCATGTTTCTAAGATTATTTACTACGATTTACCACATTCCAGCATGATTTACTATGATTAACATGTTGTTAGAATGATGCTAGCATGATTAGTATGTTGGCAGGATGATGCTAGCATGATTAGCATGTTTCTAGCATGATTTTAACAAGATGCTAGCATGATTAGCATTTTGCTAGTATGTTTTTAGCTAGATGCTAACATAACTAGCATGTTGTTAACATTTTGCTAGCTTGATTAGCATGTTGCTAACATAATTAGCATGTTGCTAGAATGATGCTAGCTTAATTAACATGTTGGTAGCATGATGCTAGCCTGATTAGCATGATGCTAGCATGCTTTTAACAAGATGCTAGCATGATTATCATTTTGCTAGCATGTTTTTAGCTAGATGCTAACATGATTAGCATGTTGCTAGCATTATGCTAGCTTGATTAGCATTTTGCTAACATAATTAGCATGTTGCTAGCATGATGCTAGCTTAATTAACATGTTGGTAGCATGATGCTAGCTTAATTAACATGTCGGCTAATTTTTCATCCGCCAGACGAACATCTTACACCCGATCGCTTATAAAAGTCATAGCACACCTCTCCTCAATAAACCGGTCGATTTGACACCTCATTCAGGGGTCTGTGACAAACGGTGTGGGGCGAGTTACGCGCCGAAGTTTTGTCTAGGTGAATAGTAATCACAACACTAGAATGTACATTTCCTGAAGAAAATGTGAAGTGGTGCTTGCAGTGGCAAAACTCACCACTTGGTTGCTAGGGTGTTGTACATGATTGCATACGAGCCAACAACCATGTCTGTACGATGTTGTGGAGCTGAAATATGGCTTCTATATGTTGCAATATGGTTGCTAGGTAGCTTTAAACGGTTGCTAAGGTGTGGTTACACAGTTACCATGATGATATTTATAGACTGGTTTCCCAACCAAAACAAACAAACACACCCCCATTTCTATACGATGTTCTGGTGCTGAGATATAGCTCATTCATGTGTTTGTACGGTTGCTAGGGTACTCCAAATCGTTGCTAAGGTTTGTTTATACAGTTTATGGGGTAATATTTAAAGAGTATTTGCAGGTCTGGGTCAAAAAATGCCCAACTCTGTGTTTTTACAATGTTTAGTTGCTGAGATATGGCTTGTAAATGTTGTTCAATGGTTGCTAGGGGCCTGTAACTGGTTGCTAGGGCGTGGCTATGAAGTTGTTATGTCACTACTTTTTGGCTGCTGGATAGGACAAATCAAAAGAGCCCAACCCCAAGGCTCTATGACCTTCTGAGCCAAAGATATGATTTTGCAAATTTTGTGCCTATGTTAAGTCTATGGGACATTTTTCGGCAAATTTTTCGCCCGCCAGACGAACATCTTACACCCGATCACTTATAAAAGTCATAGCACACCTCTCCTCAATAAACCGGTCGATTTGACACCTCATTCAGGGGTCTGTGACAAACGGTGTGGGGCGAGTTACGCGCCGAAGTTTTTTCTAGGTGAATAGTAATCACAACACTAGAATGTACATTTCCTGAAGAAAATGTGAAGTGGTGCTTGCAGTGGCAAAACTCGCCACTCGGTTGCTAGGATGTTGTACATGATTGCATACGAGACAACAACCATGTCTGTACGATGTTGTGGAGCTGAAATATGGCTTCTATATGTTGCAATATGGTTGCTTGGTGGCTCTAAATGGTTGCTAAGGTGTGGTTACACAGTTACCATGATGATATTTACAGACTGGTTTCCCAACCGAAACAAACAAGCACACCCCCATGTCTATATGATGTTCTGGTGCTGAGATATAGCTCATTCATGTGTTTGTACAGTTGCTAGGGTACTCCAAATGGTTGCTAAGGTTTGTTTATACAGTTTATGGGGTAATATTTAAAGAGTATTTGCAGGTCTGGGTAAAAAAATGCCCAACTCTGTGTTTTTACAATGTTTTGTTGCTGAGATATGGCTTGTAAAGGTTGTTCAATGGTTGCTAGGGGCCTGTAACTGGTTGCTAGGGCGTGGCTATGAAGTTGTTATGTCACTACTTATTGGCTGCTTGATAGGACGAATCAAAAGAGCCCAACCCCAAGCCTCTATGACCTTCTGAGCAAAATAAATGATTTTTCAAATTTTGTGCCTATGTTAAGTCTATGGGACATTTTTCGGCTAATTTTTCGCCCGCCAGATGAACATCTTACACCCGATCGCTTATAAAAGTCATAGCACACCTCTCCTCAATAAACCGGTCGATTTGTCACCTCATTCAGGGGTCTGTGACAAACGGTGTGGGGCGAGTTACGCGCCGAAGTTTTGTCTAGGTGAATAGTAATCACAACACTAGAATGTACATTTCCTGAAGAAAATGTGAAGTGGTGCTTGCAGTGGCAAAACTCGCCACTGGGCAGATGCTAACACAATTAACATGTTGTGATACCATGATATACCACGTTTTAGCATTATTTACCACGATTTACCATGTTTCTAAGATGATTTACTACGATTTACCACATTCCAGCATGATTTACTATGATTAACATGTTGTTAAAATGATGCTAGCATGATTAGCATGTTGGTAGCATGATGCTAGCTTGATTAGCATGATGTTAGCATTATGCTAGCTTGATTAGCATGTTGGTAGCTTGATGCTAGCATTATTAGCATGTTGCTAGCATGTTTTTAACTAGATGCTAACATGATTAGCATGTTTCTAGCATGATGCTAGCTTGATTAGCATGTTGCTAGAATTATGCTAGCTTGATTAGCATGATGCTAGGTTGATTAGCATGTTGGTAGCTTGATGCTAGCATGATTAGCATGTTGCTAGCATGTTTTTAGCTAGATGCTAACATGATTAGCATGTTTCTAGCATGATGCTAGCTTGATTAGCATGTTGCTAGCATAATGCAAGCTTGATTAGCATGATGCTAGCTTGATGCTAGCATGATGCTAGCTTAATTAGCATATTGGTAGCATGATGCTAGCATGATTAGCATGTTGCTAGCATTATGCTAGCTTGATTAACATGTTGTTAGCATAATGCTAGCTTGAATAGCATTTTGCTAGCATGATGCTAGCTTAATTAGCATATTAGTAGCATGATGCTAGCATTATTAGCATGTTGCTAGCATTATGCTAGCTTGATTAACATGTTGTTAGCATAATGCTAGCTTGAATAGCATTTTGCTAGCATGATGCTAGCTTAATTAGCATATTGGTAGCATGATGCTAGCTTGATTAGCTTGTTGGTAGCTTGATGCTAGCATGATTAGCATGTTTTTAGCTAGACGCTAACATGATTAGCATGTTTCTAGCATTATGCTAGCTTGATTAGCATGTTGCTAGCATGATGCTAGCTTGATTAGCGTGTTGGTAGCATGATGCTAGCATTATTAACATGTTGCTAGCTTGATTAGCATGATGCCAGCATGATGTTAGCATGTTTAGTATGTTGCTAGCATGTTTTTAGCAAGATGCTGTTGCCAGGTGGTGGTTGCTAGGGTTTTCTGGGTGGTTGCTATGGTGTTGCTAGGCAGTTGCTAAGGTGTTCTGGGTGGTTGCTAGGCAGTTGCTAGGGTATTCTTGGTGGTTGCTAGGCAGTTGCTAGGGTATTCTTGGTGGTTGCTAGGGCATTGCTAGGTGGTTGCTATGGTGTTGCTAGGCAGTTGCTAGGGTGTTCTGGGTGGTTGCTAGGCGTTTTGGGTGGTTACTAGAGCATTTCTAGACGTTGCTAGGGTGTTCAGGGTGGTTGCTAAGGTATTTTTGGTAGTTGCTATGGTGTTACTAGGTGGTTGGTAGTTGTCAAATATGGTTACTATGGAGTTTTTATAGAGTTCTTAAAATCTTTAATAACGAGTTCCTTCAGTACGGCACTCGGCCTGCGGCCTCGTGCCTATGGCCGAATAGGCACAAGCATGGAGCAATATCGCAAGGCTACGAGTGTGATATTGCTTTAAAAAATGTAAAAAAAAAAAAATTATATTATTTATTGGTTTAGGGTGGTTGCTAGGGAGCTCTTAGTGGTTGCTAGGGTGCTGTAACTGGTTGCTAGGGTGTGGCTATGAAGATTTTAGGCCATTACTTATTGGTTGCTTGATAATATAAATCCTCTGAGGGAGAGAGAGAGGGAGAGAAACGCAGGGGTGTCAGGCCCTTTGGAGTGGTGTGTGTGAAAACGGCAGTTGGGATTCAAATGTTTTTAGAATGCCCAATGTTAAGTCAATGGGACTTTTTTGGCCGCTTTTTCGCCCGCTGTGCGAACATCGTACACCCGATCGCTTAGAAAAGTCATAGCACACCTCTCCTCAATGAGCCGCTCGATTTGACACCTCAATCAGGGGTCTGTGACAAACGGTGCGGGGCAAGTTACGCGCCGAACTTTTGTCCGGAATAATAATAAGAATAATAAGTTTAGTGACAATAACACTAGTGGTGCTTTGAAAAAGCACCACTAATAAGTTTAGTGACAATAACACTAGTGGTGCTTTGAAAAAGCACCACTAACTAGAATGTACATTTCCTGAAGAAAATGTGAAGTGGTGCTTGCAGTGGCAAAACTCGCCACTGGGCAGATGCTAACACAATTAACATGTTGTGATACCATGATATACCACGTTTTAGCATTATTTACCACGATTTACCATGTTTCTAAGATGATTTACTACGATTTACCACATTCCAGCATGATTTACTATGATTAACATGTTGTTAAAATGATGCTAACATGATTAGCATGTTGGTAGCATGATGCTAGCATGATTAGCATGTTGCTAGCATGCTTTTAACAAGATGTTAGCATGATTAGCATTTTGCTAGCATGTTTTTAGCTAGATGCTAACATGATTAGCACGTTGCTAGCATTATGCTAGCTTGATTAACATGTTGTTAGCATTATGTTAGCTTGAATAACATTTTGTTAGCATTATGCTAGCTTAATTAGCATATTGGTAGCATGATGCTAGCATGATTAGCATGTTGCTAGCATGATGCTAGCTTGATTAGCATGATGTTAGCATGATGCTAGCTTGATTAGCATGTTGGTAGCTTGATGCTAGCATTATTAGCATGTTGCTAGCATGTTTTTAACTAGATGCTAACATGATTAGCATGTTTCTAGCATGATGCTAGCTTGATTAGCATGTTGCTAGCATTATGCTAGCTTGATTAGCATGATGTTAGCATGATGCTAGCTTGATTAGCATGTTGGTAGCTTGATGCTAGCATGATTAGCATGTTGCTAGCATGTTTTTAGCTAGATGCTAACATGATTAGCATGTTGCTAACATTATGCTAGCTTGATTAGCATGTTGCTAGCATGATGCTAGCTTGATTAGCATGTTGCTAGCATTATGCTAGCTTGATTAGCATGTTGATAGCATGATGCTAGCTTGATTAGCATGTTGGTAGCATAATGCTAGCATTATTAGCATGTTGCTAGCTTGATTAGCATAATGCTAGCATGATGCTAGCTTGATTAACATGTTGCTGGCATGATGCTAGCATGATTAATATGTTGCTAGCATGTTTTTAGCAAGAAGCTGTTGCCAGGTGGTTGCTAGAGTTTTCTGGGTGGTTGCTATGGTGTTGCTAGGCAGTTGCTAAGGTGTTCTGGGTGGTTGCTAGGCAGTTGCTAGGGTATTCTTGGTAGTTGCTAGGCAGTTGCTAGGGCGTTGCTAGGTGGTTGCTAGGGTGTTCTGGGTGGTTGCTATGGTGTTGCTAGGCAGTTGCTATGGTATTCTGGGTGGATGCTAGGGCATTGCTAGGCAGTTGCTAGGTGTTCTGGGTGGTTGCTAGGCAGTTGCTAGGGTGTTTTGGGTGGTTGCTAGAGTTTTTTGGTGGTTACTAGAGCATTTCTAGACGTTGCTAGGGTGTTCAGGGTGGTTGCTAAGGTATTTTTGGTAGTTGCTATGGTGTTACTAGGTGGTTGGTAGTTGTCAAATATGGTTACTATGGAGTTTTTATAGAGTTCTTAAAATCTTTAATAACGAGTTCCTTCAGTACGGCACTCGGCCTGCGGCCTCTTGCCTATGGCCGAATAGGCACAAGCATGGAGCAATATCGCAAGGCTACGAGTGTGATATTGCTTTAAAAAATGTAAAAAAAATGTTTTTATATTATTTATTGGTTTAGGGTGGTTGCTAGGGAGCTCTTAGTGGTTGCTAGGTTGCTGTAACTGGTTGCTAGGGTGTGGCTATCAAGATTTTAGGCCATTACTTATTGGCTGCTTGATAATATAAATCCTCTGAGGGAGAGAGAGAGGGAGAGAAACGCAGGGGTGTCAGGCCCTTTGGAGTGGTGTGTGTGAAAACGGCAGTTGGGATTCAAATGTTTTTAGAACTCCCCATGTAAAGTCAATGGGACTTTTTTGCCCGCTTTTTCGTCCGCTGTGCGAAAATCGTACACCCGATCGCTTAGAAAAGTCATAGCACACCTCTCCTCAATGAGCCGGTCGATTTGACACCTCACTCAGGGGTCTGTGACAAACGGTGCGGGGCGCATTACGCGCCAAACTTTTGTCCAGAATAATAATAATAATAAAAATAATAATAATAATAAGTATGAGCAATAACAATAGTGTTGCTTTGAAAAGCACCACTAACTAGAATGTACATTTCCTGAAGAAAATGTGAAGTGGTGCTTGCAGTGGCAAAACTCGCCACTGGGCAGATGCTAACACAATTAACATGTTGTGATACCATGATATACCACGTTTTAGCATTATTTACCACGATTTACCATGTTTCTAAGATGATTTACTACGATTTACCACATTCCAGCATGATTTACTATGATTAACATGTTGTTAAAATGATGCTAGCATGATTAGCATGTTGTTAACATGATTAGCATGTTGGTAGCATGATGCTAGCATGATTAGCATTTTGCTAGCATGTTTTTAGTTAGATGCTAACATGATTAGCATGTTGCTAGCTGGATTAACATGTTGTTAGCATGATGCTAGCTTGAATATCATTGTGCTAGCTTAATTAGCATATTGGTAGCATGATGCTAGCATGATTAGCATGTTGGTAGCTTGATGTTAGCATGATTAGCATGTTGCTAGCATGTTTTTAGCTAGATGCTAACATGATTAGCATGTTGCTAGCATTATGCTAGCTTGATTAGCATGTTGTTAGCATGATGCTAGCTTGATTAGCATGTTGCTAGTATTATGCTAGCTTGATTAACATGTTGTTAGCATGATGCTAGCTTGAATAGCATTGTGATAGCTTAATTAGCATATTGGTAGCATAATGCTAGCTTGATTAGCATGTTGTTAGCTTGATGTTAGCATGATTAGCATGTTGCTAGCATGTTTTTAGCTAGATGCTAACATGATTAGCATGTTGCTAGCATTATGCTAGCTTGATTAGCATGTTGCTAGCATGATGCTAGCTTGATTAGCATGTTGCTAGCATTATGCTAGCATGATTAGCATGTTGCTAGCACGATGCTAGCTTGATTAGCATGTTGGTAGCTAGATGCTAACATGATTAGCATGTTGCTAGCATTATGCTAGCTTGATTAGCATGTTGTTAGCATGATGCTAGCTTGATTAGCATGTTGCTAGTATTATGCTAGCTTGATTAACATGTTGTTAGCATGATGCTAGCTTGAATAGCATTGTGATAGCTTAATTAGCATATTGGTAGCATAATGCTAGCTTGATTAGCATGTTGGTAGCTAGATGCTAACATGATTAGCATGTTGCTAGCATGATGCTAGCTTGATTAGCATGTTGCTAGCATGATGCTAGCTTGATTAGCATGTTGCTAGCATTATGCTAGCATGATTAGCATGTTGCTAGCACGATGCTAGCTTGATTAGCATGTTGGTAGCATTATGCTAGCATTATTAGCATTTTGCTAGCTTGATTAGCATGATGCTAGCATGATGCTAGCTTGATTAGCATGTTGCTAGCATGATACTAGCATGATTAGTATGTTGCTAGCATGTTTTTAGCAAGATGCTGTTGCCAGGTGGTGGTTGCTAGGGTTTTCTGGGTGGTTGCTATGGTGTTGCTAGGCAGTTGCTAAGGTGTTCTGGGTGGTTGCTAGGCAGTTGCTAGGGTATTCTTGGTGGTTGCTAGGTGGTTGCTATGGTGTTGCTATGGTATTCTGGGTGGATGCTAGGGCGTTGCTAGGTGGTTGCTAGGCGTTCTGGGTGGTTACTAGGCAGTTGCTAGGCAGTTGCTAGGGTGTTCTGGGTGGTTGCTAGAGTTTTTTGGTGGTTAATAGAGCATTTCTAGACGTTGCTAGGGTGTTCAGGGTGGTTGCTAAGGTATTTTTGGTAGTTGCTATGGTGTTACTAGGTGGTTGGTAGTTGTCAAATATGGTTACTATGGAGTTTTTATAGAGTTCTTAAAATCTTTAATAACGAGTTCCTTCAGTACGGCACTCGGCCTGCGGCCTCGTGCCTATGGCCGAATAGGCACAAGCATGGAGCAATATCGCAAGGCTACGAGTGTGATATTGCTTTAAAAAATGTAAAAAAAAAGTTTTTATATTATTTATTGGTTTAGGGTGGTTGCTAGGGAGCTCAGAGTGGTTGCTAGGGTGCTGTAACTGGTTGCTAGGGTGTGGCTATGAAGATTTTAGGCCATTACTTATTGGCTGCTTGATAATATAAATCCTCTGAGGGAGAGAGAGAGGGAGAGAAACGCAGGGGTGTCAGGCCCTTTGGAGTGGTGTGTGTGAAAACGGCAGTTGGGATTCAAATGTTTTTAGAACTCCCCATGTTAAGTCAATGGGACTTTTTTGGCCGCTTTTTCGTCCGCTGTGCGAACATCGTACACCCGATCGCTTAGAAAAGATATAGCACACCTCTCCTCAATGAGCCGCTCGATTTGACACCTCACTCAGGGGTCTGTGACAAACGGTGCGGGGCGCATTACGCGCCAAACTTTGTGTGGAATAATAAGAATAAGAACTAGATGCGAAAGTTCGTCGAGACAAACTTTAAGTTGGCTTGAGAAAGTTTGGAGCAGAACGTTTTTTGCTAGGCGGTTGCTAGGATGTTGCTAGGGTATTCTGGGTGGTTGCTAGGATATTTTGGGTGGTTGCTATGGTGTTTTGGGTGGTTGCTAGGGTGTTCTGGGTGGTTGCTAGGCGGTTGCTAGGGTGTTATGGGTGGTTACTAGGATATTTTGTGTGGTTGCTATGGTGTTGCTAGGGTATTTTGGGTGGTTGCTAGGGTGTTTTGGGTGGTTGCTAGGGTGTTATGGGTGGTTACCAGGATGTTTTGTGTGGTTGCTATGGTGTTGCTAGGGTATTTTGGGTGGTTGCTAGGGTCTTTTGGGTGGTTGCTAGGCGGTTGCTAGGGTGTTTTGGGTGGTTGCTAGGTGGTTGCTAGGGTGTTCTGGGTGGTTGCTAGGATATTTTGGGTGGTTGCTAGGGTCTTTTGGGTGGTTGCTAGGGTGTTCTGGGTGGTTGCTAGGTGGTTGCTAGGGTGTTCTGGGTGGTTGCTATGGTATTCAGAGCGGTTGATATGGTGTTACTAGGTTGGTTGGTAGTTGTCACAGATGGTTACTATGGAGTTTTTATAGAGTTCTTACTTAACTAATCGCTATTAGCATGTAGCTATTCACTGCTAGCATGTGTAGCATGTTGAAAGTGCTGTTTGCTAGCATGAGTCAAAAGAGCCAAACCTCATCTCTATACGATGTTCTGATACAGAGATATAGGTCTTGCAAAACGGTTGCTAGGGTACTCAAGTTTGGTTGCTATGGCGTTGCTTTGGAGCTGGTATATTTAAATTAAGAAGTTTAAAGTGGTTTGAAGTTTAAAGTGGTTTGAAGTTTAAAGTAGTTTAAAGTAGTTTGAAGTTTATGATAGATAGATAGATAGATAGATAAGTTAGATTGATAGACAGACACACACACACTAACTCGCTCACACACTCACTCAGACACACACGCACACTCAGAGTTTATGAGTTTAGAGTTTATAAGTATAAATTGATGAGTTTATAAGTGTACGAGTTTTTGAGTTTAGAGTTTATAAGTTTAAATGAGTTTACAGTTTATAAGTTTGAGTTTAAGAGTTCAGAGTTTATACATTTATGAGTTTAAGAGTTCATAAGTCTATGAATTCATGAGTTAAGTTAATTAGTTTATAAGTGTATGAGTTTAGAGTTTATAAGTTTAAATGAAGTAAATTTAGTAGTTTGAAGTTTAATTTAGTTTGAAGTTTAATTTAGTTTGAAGTAGATAGATGAGTTTATTAGTTTAAATGAAGTAAATTTAGTAGTTTGAAGTTTAAATTAGTTTAAAGTTTAAATTAGTTTGAAGTTTAATTTAGTTTGAAGTTTAATTTAGTTTGAAGTTTAATTTAGTTTGAAGTAGATAGATAGATGAGTTTATTAGTTTAAATGAAGTAAATTTAGTAGTTTGAAGTTTAATTTAGTTTGAAGTAGATAGATAGATGAGTTTATTAGTTTAAATGAAGTAAATTTAGTAGTTTGAAGTTTAATTTAGTTTGAAGTAGATAGATAGATGAGTTTATTAGTTTAAATGAAGTAAATTTAGTAGTTTGAAGTTTAAATTAGTTTAAAGTTTAAATTAGTTTGAAGTTTAAAGTTTAAATTAGTTTGAAGTTTAATTTAGTTTGAAGTAGATAGATAGATGAGTTTATTAGTTTAAATGAGTCTCAATGGCTCATATAGTATATAGAATGGCAGTTTGGTTTAGTCTTCAAGGGATTTAGATTTGAATTTTTGTCGGTTGGTCAGTTTGAAAAAGTCAATGGGAGTTTTTCCGAGTTTTGATCGTCATTTTTAGGAAAACCGTAAGTCCGATCAGTTAGAAAAGATATAGCATACCGAGTCAGAATAGTCTGAAGGTCTGAGCCGAGTTTGGAGTATGTAGAGTTAAAGCTCTAGGCTGTATTAAAGTTATATTTTTTTAGTCTCAGAAGAAGAATAATAACTAGATGCGAAAGTTCGTCGAGACAAACTTTAAGTTGGCTTGAGAAAGTTTGGACCAGAACGTTTTTTGCTAGGCGGTTGCTAGGATTTTATGGGTGGTTGCTATGGTGTTCCGAGGGTATTTTGGGAGGTTGCTAGGGTGTTCTGGGTGGTTGCTAGGTGGTTGCTAGGGTGTCCTGGGTGGTTGCTAGGGTCTTTTGGGTGGTTGCTAGGTGGTTGCTAGGGTCTTTTGGGTGGTTGCTAGGCGGTTGCTAGGGTGTTCTGGGTGGTTGCTAGGGTTTTTTGGGTGGTTGCTAGGGTATTCTGGGTGGTTGCTAGGCGGTTGCTAGGATATTTTGGGTGGTTGCTAGGGTCTTTTGGGTGGTTGCTAGGGTCTTCTGGGTGGTTGCTAGGTGGTTTCTAGGGTGTCCTGGGTGGTTGCTAGGGTCTTTTGGGTGGTTGCTAGGCGGTTGCTAGGGTGTTCTGGGTGGTTGCTGGGGTGTTTTGGTTGGTTGCTAGGGTCTTTTGGGTGGTTGCTAGGTGGTTGCTAGGGTCTTTTGGGTGGTTGCTAGGCGTTTGCTAGGGTGTTCTGGGTGGTTGCTAGGGTGTTTTGGGTGGTTGCTAGGCGGTTGCTAGGGTGTTCTGGGTGGTTGCTAGGGTCTTTTGGGTGGTTGCTAGGCGGTTGCTAGGGTGTTTTGGGTGGTTGCTAGGGTCTTTTGGGTGGTTGCTAGGGTGTTTTGGGTGGTTGCTAGGGTATTCTGGGTGGTTGCTAGGTGGTTGCTAGGGTCTTTTGGGTGGTTGCTAGGCGGTTGCTATGGTGTTCTGGGTGGTTGCTAGGGTGTTTTGGGTGGTTGCTAGGGTATTCTGGGTGGTTGCTAGGCGGTTGCTAGGGTGTTCTGGGTGGTTGCTAGGGTGTTTTGGGTGGTTGCTAGGGTATTCTGGGTGGTTGCTAGGTGGTTGCTAGGGTCTTTTGGGTGGTTGCTAGGGTCTTTTGGGTGGTTGCTAGGGTGTTCTGGGTGGTTGCTAGGCGGTTGCTAGGGTGTTATGGGTGGTTACTAGGATGTTTTGTGTGGTTGCTATGGTGTTGCTAGGGTATTTTGGGTGGTTGCTAGGGTGTTTTGGGTGGTTGCTAGGCGGTTGCTAGGGTGTTATGGGTGGTTACTAGGATGTTT
This sequence comes from Leuciscus idus, assembly GCA_021554675.1. Lineage (NCBI taxonomy): Eukaryota > Metazoa > Chordata > Actinopteri > Cypriniformes > Leuciscidae > Leuciscus > Leuciscus idus. The sequence goes on along the minus strand of CM038638.1, from coordinate 23,297,196 downwards.
TGTGTGGTTGCTATGGTGTTGCTAGGGTATTTTGGGTGGTTGCTAGGGTCTTTTGGGTGGTTGCTAGGGTGTTTTGGGTGGTTGCTAGGTGGTTGCTAGGGTGTTCTGGGTGGTTGCTAGGATATTTTGGGTGGTTGCTAGGGTCTTTTGGGTGGTTGCTAGGGTGTTCTGGGTGGTTGCTAGGGTGTTCTGGGTGGTTGCTATGGTATTCAGAGCGGTAGATAGATAGACACACACACACACACACACACACACACACACTCAAACAGACTACCTCGCTCACACACTCAGACACTCAGACACACACACACACACACACTCAGAGTTTATGAGTTTAGAGTTTATAAGTGTATAAATTGATGAGTTTATAAGTGTACAAGTTTTTGAGTTTAGAGTTTATAAGTTTAAATGAGTTTAGAGTTCAGAGTTTATTAATTTATGAGTTTAAGAGTTCATAAGTCTATGAATTCATGAGTTTATTAGTTAATTAGTTATTAAATTTAAGTTAATTAGTTTATAAGTGTATGAGATTAGAGTTTTTTAGTTTAAATGAGTTTCATTGGCTAATATATATAGAATGGCAGTTTGAATTAGTTTTCAAGGGATTTAGATTTAAATTTTTGTCGGTTGGTGAGTTTGAATTTTTTTAGAATGCCCAATGTTAAGTCAATGGGAGTTTTTCCGAGTTTTGATCGTCATTTGTAGGAAAACCGTAAGTCCGATCAGTCTGAAAAGATATAGCATATAACTTCAGATCAGTTTGAGTGTCTGAGCCGAGTTTGGAGTATGTAGAGTTAAAGCTCTAGGACGAGTTAGAGTCAACAGTTTTTCACAGAAGATTAATAATAATAACTAGATGCGAAAGTTCGTCGAGACAAACTTTATGTTGGCTTGAGAAAGTTTGGAGCAGAACGTTTTTTGCTAGGCGGTTGCTAGGATGTTGCTATGGTGTTGCTAGGGTATTTTGGGAGGTTGCTAGGGTGTTCTGGGTGGTTGCTAGGTGGTTGCTAGGGTGTCCTGGGTGGTTGCTAGGGTCTTTTGGGTGATTGCTAGGGTCTTCTGGGTGGTTGCTAGGTGGTTGCTAGGGTCTTTTGGGTGGTTGCTAGGGTGTTCTGGGTGGTTGCTAGGCGGTTGCTAGGGTGTTATGGGTGGTTGCTAGGGTGTTTTGGGTGGTTGCTAGGGTCTTTTGGGTGGTTGCTAGGTGGTTGCTAGGGTCTTTTGGGTGGTTGCTAGGCGGTTGCTAGGGTGTTCTGGGTGGTTGCTAGGGTGTTTTGGGTGGTTGCTAGGGTATTCTGGGTGGTTGCTAGGGTCTTTTGGGTGGTTGCTAGGCGGTTGCTAGAGTGTTCTGGGTGGTTGCTAGGATATTTTGGGTGGTTGCTAGGGTCTTTTGGGTGGTTGCTAGGTGGTTGCTAGGGTGTTCTGGGTGGTTGCTAGGGTATTCTGGGTGGTTGCTAGGCGGTTGCTAGGATATTTTGGGTGGTTGCTAGGGTGTTCTGGGTGGTTGCTAGGCGGTTGCTAGGGTGTTATGGGTGGTTACTAGGATGTTTTGTGTGGTTGCTATGGTGTTGCTAGGGTATTTTGGGTGGTTGCTAGGGTGTTCTAGGTGGTTGCTAGGCGGTTGCTAGGGTGTTATGGGTGGTTACTAGGATGTTTTGTTTGGTTGCTATGGTGTTGCTAGGGTATTTTTGGTGGTTGCTAGGGTCTTTTGGGTGGTTGCTAGGCGGTTGCTAGGGTATTTTGGGTGGTTGCTAGGGTCTTTTGGGTGGTTGCTAGGGTCTTTTGGGTGGTTGCTAGGCGGTTGCTAGGGTATTTTGGGTGGTTGCTAGGGTCTTTTGGGTGGTTGCTAGGCGGTTGCTAGGGTGTTCTGGGTGGTTGCTAGGGTGTTTTGGGTGGTTGCTAGGTAGTTCTGGGTGGTTGCTAGGCGGTTGCTAGGGTGTTATGGGTGGTTACTAGGATGTTTTGTGTGGTTGCTATGGTGTTGCTAGGGTATTTTGGGTGGTTGCTAGGGTGTTTTGGGTGGTTGCTAGGGTCTTTTGGGTGGTTGCTAGGCGGTTGCTAGGGTGTTTTGGGTGGTTGCTAGGGTCTTTTGGGTGGTTGCTAGGATATTTTGGGTGGTTGCTAGGGTCTTTTGGGTGGTTGCTAGGGTGTTCTGGGTGGTTGCTAGGTGGTTGCTAGGGTGTTCTGGGTGGTTGCTATGGTATTCAGAGCGGTAGATAGATAGATACACACACACACACACACACACACACACACACACTCACTCAGACACACACACTCACTCAGACACACACACATACACACACACACACACACACACACACACACTCAGACACACTCAGACACACACACACACACACACACACACACTCACTCAGACACACACACACACACACACACACACTCACTCACTCAGACACACACACACACACACACTCAGAGTTTATGAGTTTAGAGTTTATAAGTGTATAAATTGATGAGTTTATAAGTGTACACGTTTTTGAGTTTAGAGTTTATAAGTTTAAATGAGTTTAGAGTTCAGAGTTTATTCATTTATGAGTTTAAGAGTTCATAAGTCTATGAATTCATGAGTTTATTAGTTAATTAGTTATTAAATTTAAGTTAATTAGTTTATAAGTGTATGAAATTAGAGTTTATTAGTTTAAATGAGTTTCATTGGCTAATATATATAGAATGGCAGTTTGATTTAGTTTTCAAGGGATTTAGATTTGAATTTTTGTCGGTTGGTGAGTTTGAATTTTTTTAGAATGCCCAATGTTAAGTCAATGGGAGTTTTTCCGAGTTTTGATCGTCATTTGTAGGAAAACCGTAAGTCCGATCAGTCTGAAAAGATATAGCAACTAACTTCAGATCAGTTTGATTGTCTGAGCCGAGTTTGGAGTATGTAGAGTTAAAGCTCTAGGACGAGTTAGAGTCAACAGTTTCCACAGAAGAATAATAATAATAAGTTTAAATAGGATTTCAATATGTTGGCTTTCTCAAGCCAACTTAATAATATTAATAATAAGTTTAAATAGGATTTCAATATGTTGGCTCTCTCAAGCCAACTTAACTAGATGCGAAAGTTCGTCGAGACAAACTTTAAGTTGGCTTGAGAAAGTTTGGAGCAGAACGTTTTTTGCTAGGCGGTTGCTAGGATGTTGCTATGGTGTTGCTAGGGTATTTTGGGAGGTTGCTAGGTGGTTGCTAGGGTGTCCTGGGTGGTTGCTAGGGTCTTTTGGGTGGTTACTAGGTGGTTGCTAGGGTCTTTTGGGTGGTTGCTAGGCGGTTGCTAGGGTGTTCTGGGTGGTTGCTAGGGTGTTTTGGGTGGTTGCTAGGGTATTCTGGGTGGTTGCTAGGAGGTTGCTAGGACATTTTGGGTGGTTGCTAGGGTCTTTTGGGGGGTTGCTAGGGTGTTTTGGGTGGTTTCTAGGCGGTTGCCAGGGTATTTTGGGTGGTTGCTATGGTATTCTGGGTGGTTGCTAGGGTCTTTTGGGTGGTTGCTAGGCGGTTGCTAGGGTGTTCTGGGTGGTTGCTAGGGTGTTTTGGGTGGTTGCTAGGGTATTCTGGGTGGTTGCTATGCGGTAGCTAGGATATTTAGGGTGGTTGCTAGGGTCTTTTGGGTGGTTGCTAGGCGGTTGCTAGGGTATTTTGGGTGGTTGCTAGGGTCTTTTGGGTGGTTGCTAGGCGGTTGCTAGGGTTTTTTGGGTGGATGCTATGGTATTCTGGGTGGTTGCTAGGGTCTTTTGGGTGGTTGCTAGGCGGTTGCTAGGGTGTTCTGGGTGGTTGCTAGGCGGTTGCTAGGATATTTTGGGTAGTTGCTAGGGTGTTTTGGGTGGTTGCTAGGGTGTTCTGGGTGGTTTCTAGGTGGTTGCTAGGGTGTTATGGGTGGTTACTAGGATGTTTTGTGTGGTTGCTATGGTGTTGCTAGGGTATTTTGGGTGGTTGCTAGGGTCTTTTGGGTGGTTGCTAGGGTGTTCTGGTTGGTTGCTAGGATATTTTGGGTGGTTGCTAGGGTCTTTTGGGTGGTTGCTAGGGTGTTCTGGGTGGTTGCTAGGAGGTTGCTAGGGTGTTCTGGGTGGTTGCTATGGTATTCAGAGCGGTTTATATGGTGTTACTAGGTGGTTGGTAGTTGTCACAGATGGTTACTATGGAGTTTTTATAGAGTTCTTACTTATCTAATCGCTATTAGCATGTAGCTATTCACTGCTAGCATGTGTAGCATGTTTCAAAGTGCTGTTTGCTAGCATGAGTCAAAAGAGCCAAACCTCATCTCTATACGATGTTCTGATACAGAGATATAGGTCTTGCAAAACGGTTGCTAGGATACTCAAGTTTGGTTGCTATGGAGTTGCTTGGGAGCTGGGAGCTTTAAACTTAAGAAGTTTAAATTGGTTTAAAGTTTAAAGTAGTTTGAAGTTTATGACAGAGAGATAGATAGATAAATAAGTTAGATAGATACACACACACACACACACACACACACTCAGAGTTTATGAGTTTAGAGTTTATAAGTGTATAAATTGATGAGTTTATAAGTGTACAAGTTTTTGAGTTTAGAGTTTATAAGTTTAAATGAGTTTAGAGTTCAGAGTTTATTAATTTATGAGTTTAAGAGTTCATAAGTCTATGAATTCATGAGTTTATTAGTTAATTAGTTATTAAATTTAAGTTAATTAGTTTATAAGTGTATGAGATTAGAGTTTATTAGTTTAAATGAGTTTCATTGGCTAATATATATAGAATGGCAGTTTGAATTAGTCTTCAAGGGATTTAGATTTGAATTTTTGTCGGTTGGTGAGTTTGAATTTTTTTAGAATGCCCAATGTTAAGTCAATGGGAGTTTTTCCGAGTTTTGATCGTCATTTGTAGGAAAACCGTAAGTCCGATCAGTCTGAAAAGATAAAGCAACTAACTTCAGATCAGTTTGAGTGTCTGAGCCGAGTTTGGAGTATGTAGAGTTAAAGCTCTAGGAGGAGTTTGAGTCAACGGTTTTTCACAGAAGAATAATAATAATATTAATAATAACTAGATGCGAAAGTTCGTCGAGACAAACTTTAAGTTGGCTTGAGAAAGTTTGGACCAGAACGTTTTTTGCTAGGCGGTTGCTAGGATTTTATGGGTGGTTGCTATGGTGTTCCTAGGGTATTTTGGGAGGTTGCTAGGGTGTTCTGGGTGGTTGCTAGGTTGTTGCTAGGGTGTCCTGGGTGGTTGCTAGGGTCTTTTGGGTGGTTGCTAGGTGGTTGCTAGGGTCTTTTGGGTGGTTGCTAGGCGGTTGCTAGGGTGTTCTGGGTGGTTGCTAGGGTTTTTTGGGTGGTTGCTAGGGTATTCTGGGTGGTTGCTAGGCGGTTGCTAGGATGTTTGGGTGGTTGCTAGGGTCTTCTGGGTGGTTGCTAGGCGGTTGCTAGGGTGTCCTGGGTGGTTGCTAGGGTCTTTTGGGTGGTTGCTAGGCGGTTGCTAGGGTGTTCTGGGTGGTTGCTAGGGTGTTTTGGGTGGTTGCTAGGGTCTTTTGGGTGGTTGCTAGGTGGTTGCTAGGGTCTTTTGGGTGGTTGCTAGGCGGTTGTTAGTGTGTTCTGGGTGGTTGCTAGGGTGTTTTGGGTGGTTGCTAGGGTATTCTGGGTGGTTGCTAGGGTGTTTTGGGTGGTTGCTAGGGTCTTTTGGGTGGTTGCTAGGGTGTTCTGGGTGGTTGCTAGGGTGTTTTGGGTGGTTGCAAGGCGGTTGCTAGGGTGTTCTGGGTGGTTGCTAGGGTCTTTTGGGTGGTTGCTAGGCGGTTGCTAGGGTGTTTTGGGTGGTTGCTAGGCGGTTGCTAGGGTCTTTTGGGTGGTTGCTAGGGTGTTTTGGGTGGTTGCTAGGGTATTCTGGGTGGTTGCTAGGCGGTTGCTAGGGTCTTTTGGGTGGTTGCTAGGCGGTTGCTATGGTGTTCTGGGTGGTTGCTAGGGTATTCTGGGTGGTTGCTAGGCGGTTGCTAGGGTGTTTTGGGTGGTTGCTAGGGTGTTTTGGGTGGTTGCTAGGGTATTCTGGGTGGTTGCTAGGCGGTTGCTAGGGTCTTTTGGGTGGTTGCTAGGGTGTTCTGGGTGGTTGCTAGGCGGTTGCTAGGGTGTTATGGGTGGTTACTAGGATGTTTTGTGTGGTTGCTATGGTGTTGCTAGGGTATTTTGGGTGGTTGCTAGGGTGTTTTGGGTGGTTGCTAGGGTGTTCTGGGTGGTTGCTAGGCGGTTGCTAGGGTGTTATGGGTGGTTACTAGGATGTTTTGTGTGGTTGCTATGGTGTTGCTAGGGTCTTTTGGGTGGTTGCTAGGGTCTTTTGGGTGGTTGCTAGGGTGTTTTGGGTGGTTGCTAGGTGGTTGCTAGGGTGTTCTGGGTGGTTGCTAGGATATTTTGGGTGGTTGCTAGGGTCTTTTGGGTGGTTGCTAGGGTGTTCTGGGTGGTTGCTAGGTGGTTGCTAGGGTGTTCTGGGTGGTTGCTATGGTATTTAGAGCGGTAGATAGATAGATACACACACACACACACACTCAGAGTTTATGAGTTTAGAGTTTATAAGTTTAAATGAGTTTAAGAGTTCAGAGTTTATTAATTTTTGAGTTTAAGAGTTCATAAGTCTATGAATTCATGAGTTTATTAGTTAATTAGCTATTAAATTTAAGTTAATTAGTTTATAAGTGTATGAGATTAGAGTTTATTAGTTTAAATGAGTTTCATTGGCTAATATATATAGAATGGGAGTTTATAAGTTTAAATGAGTTTAGAGTTCAGAGTTTATTAATTTATGAGTTTAAGAGTTCATAAGTCTATGAATTCATGAGTTTATTAGTTATTAAATTTAAGTTAATTAGTTTATAAGTGTATGAGATTAGAGTTTATTAGTTTAAATGAGTTTCATTGGCTAATATATATAGAATGGCAGTTTGAATTAGTCTTCAAGGGATTTAGATTTGAATTTTTGTCGGTTGGTGAGTTTGAATTTTTTTAGAATGCCCAATGTTAAGTCAATGGGAGTTTTTTCGAGTTTTGATCGTCATTTGTAGGAAAACCGTAAGTCTGATCAGTCTGAAAAGATATAGCAACTAACTTCAGATCAGTTTGAGTATCTGAGCCGAGTTTGGAGTATGTAGAGTTAAAGCTCTAGGACGAGATAGAGTCAACAGTTTTTCACAGAAGATTAATAATAATAATAAGTTTAAGTACAATATCAGTAAGTTGGCTTTCTCAAGCCAACTTAATAATAAGTTTAAATAGGATTTCAATATGTTGGCTTTCTCAAGCCAACTTAACTAGAATGTACATTTCCTGAAGAAAATGTGAAGTGGTGCTTGCAGTGGCAAAACTCGCCACTCGGTTGCTAAGGGTGTTGTACATGATTGCATACGAGCCAACAACCATGTCTGTACGATGTTGTGGAGCTATAATATGGCTTCTATATGTTGCAATATGGTTGCTAGGTAGCTTTAAACGGTTGCTAAGGAGTGGTTACACAGTTACCATGATGATATTTACAGACTGGTTTCCCAACCGAAACAAACAAGCACACCCCCATGTCTATACGATGTTCTGGTGCTGAGATATAGCTCATTCATGTGTTTGTACGGTTGCTAGGGTACGCCAAATGGTTGCTAAGGTTTGTTTATACAGTTTATGGGGTAATATTTAAAGAGTATTTGCAGGTCTGGGTCAAAAAATGCCCAACTCTGTGTTTTTACAATGTTTTGATGCTGAGATATGGCTTGTAAATGTTGTTCAATGGTTGCTAGGGGCCTGTAACTGGTTGCTAGGGCGTGGCTATGAAGTTGTTATGTCACTACTTATTGGCTGCTTGATAGGATGAATCAAAAGAGCCCAACCCCAAGGCTCTATGACCTTCTGAGCCAAAGATATGATTTTGCTAATTTCGTGCCTATGTTAAGTCTATGGGACATTTTTCGGCTAATTTTTCGCCCGCCAGACGAACATCTTACACCCGATCGCTTATAAAAGTCATAGCACACCTCTCCTCAATAAACCGGTCGATTTGATACCTCATTCAGGGGTCTGTGACAAACGGTGTGGGGCGAGTTACGCGCCGAAGTTTTGTCTAGGTGAATAGTAATCACAACACTAGAATGTACATTTCCTGAAGAAAATGTGAAGTGGTGCTTGCAGTGGCAAAATTCGCCACTGGGCAGATGCTAACACAATTAACATGTTGTGATACCATGATATACCACATTTTAGCATTATTTACCACGATTTACCATGTTTCTAAGATGATTTACTACGATTTACCACATTCCAGCATGATTTACTATGATAAAACATGTTGTTAAAATGATGCTAGCATGATTAGCATGTTGTTAACATGATTAGCATGTTGGTAGCATGATGCTAGCATGATTAACATGTTGTTAGCATGATGCTAGCTTGAATAGCATTGTGTTAGCTTAATTAGCATATTGGTAGCATGATGTTAGCATGATTAACATTATGTTAGCATGATGCTAGCTTGATTAGCATGTTGGTAGCTTGATGTTAGCATGATTAGCATGTTGCTAGCATGTTTTTAGCTAGATGCTAACATGATTAGCATGATGCTAGCATGATGCTAGCTTGATTAGCATGTTGGTAGCATGATGTTAGCATGATTAGCATTATGTTAGCATGTTGGTAGCTTGATTAGCATGTTGGTAGCTTGATGTTAGCATGATTAGCATGTTGCTAGCATGTTTTTAGCTAGATGCTAACATGATTAGCATGTTGCTAGCATGATGCTAGCTTAATTAGCATATTGGTAGCATGATGCTAGCATGATTAGCATGATGCTAGCTTGATTAGCATGATGTTAGCATGATGCTAGCTTGATTAGCATGTTGGTAGCTTGATGCTAGCATGATTAGCATGTTGCTAGCATGTTGTTAGCATTATGCTAGCTTGATTAGCATGTTGCTAGCATTATGCTAGCTTGATTAACATGTTGTTAGCATGATGCTAGCTTGAATAAGCATTATGCTAGCATGATGTTAGCATTATGCTAGCTTAATTAGCATGTTGGTAGCTTGATGCTAGCATGATTAGCATGTTGCTAGCATGTTTTTAGCGAGATGCTAACATGATTAGCATGTTGCTAGGATTATGCTAGCTTGATTAGCATGTTGCTAGCATGATGCTAGCTTGATTAGCATGTTGCTAGCTTGATTAGCATGTTGTTAGCATAATGCTTGCATTATTAGCATGTTGCTAGCTTGATTAGCATGATGCTTGCATGATGCTAGCTTGATTAGCATGTTGCTAGCATGATTAGTATGTTGCTAGCATGTTTTTAGCAAGATGCTGTTGCCAGGTGGTTGCTAGGTTTTTTTGGGTGGTTGCTATGGTGTTGCTAGGCAGTTGCTAAGGTGTTCTGGGTGGTTGCTAGGCAGTTGCTAGGGTATTCTTGGTGGTTGCTAGGGCGTTGCTAGGTGGTTGCTAGGGTGTTCTGGGTGGTTGCTATGGTGTTGCTAGGCAGTTGCTATGGCATTCTGGGTGGATGCTAGGGCGTTGCTAGGCAGTTGCTAGGGTGTTCTGGGTGGTTGCTAGGCGTTCTGGGTGGTTACTAGGCAGTTGCTAGGTGTTCTGGGTGGTTGCTAGGCAGTTGCTAGGGTGTTCTGGGTGGTTGCTAGAGTTTTTTGGTGGTTACTAGAGCATTTCTAAACGTTGCTAGGGTGTTCAGGGTGGTTGCTAAGGTATTTTTGGTAGTTGCTATGGTGTTACTAGGTGGTTGGTAGTTGTCAAATATGGTTACTTTGGAGTTTTTATAGAGTTCTTAAAATCTTTAATAACGAGTTCCTGCAGTACTCGTGCCTATGGCCGAATAGGCACAAGCATGGAGCAATATCGCAAGGCTACGAGTGTGATATTGCTTTAAAAAATGTAAAAAAAATGTTTTTATATTATTTATTGGTTTAGGGTGGTTGCTAGGGAGCTCTTTGTGGTTGCTAGGGTGCTGTAACTGGTTGCTAGGGTGTGGCTTTCAAGATTGTAGGCCATTACTTATTGGCTGCTTGATAATATAAATCCTCTGAGGGAGAGAGAGAGGGAGAGAAACGCAGGGGTGTCAGGCCCTTTGGAGTGGTGTGTGTGAAAACGGCAGTTGGGATTCAAATGTTTTTAGAACTCCCCATGTTAAGTCAATGGGACTTTTTTGGCCGCTTTTTCGTCCGCTGTGCGAACATCGTACACCCGATCGCTTAGAAAAGTCATAGCACACCTCTCCTCAATGAGCCGGTCGATTTGACACCTCACTCAGGGGTCTGTGACAAACGGTGCGGGGCAAGTTACGCGCCAAACTTTGTGTGGAATAATAAGAATAATAATAATAAGTTTAGTGACAATAACACTAGTGTTGCTTTGAAAAAGCACCACTAATAATAATAAGTTTAGTGACAATAACACTAGTGTTGCTTTGAAAAAGCACCACTAATAAGTTTAAATAGGATTTCAATATATTGGCTTTCTCAAGCCAACATAATAAGTTTAAGTACAATATCAGTAAGTTGGCTTTCTCAGCCAACTTAATAATAAGTTTAAGTACAATATCAGTAAGTTGGCTTTCTCAGCCAACTTAATAATAAGTATGAGCGACAATAACAATAGTGTTGCTTTGAAAAAGCACCACTAACTAGAATGTACATTTCCTGAAGAAAATGTGAAGTGGTGCTTGCAGTGGCAAAACTCGCCACTGGGCAGATGCTAACACAATTAACATGTTGTGATACCATGATATACCACGTTTTAGCATTATTTACCACGATTTACCATGTTTCTAAGATGATTTACTACGATTTACCACATTCCAGCATGATTTACTATGATTAACATGTTGTTAAAATGATGCTAGCATGATTAGCATGTTGTTAGCATGATGCTAGCATGATTAGCATATTGGTAGCATGATGCTAGCATGATTAGCATTATGTTAGCATGATGCTAGCTTGATTAGCATGTTGGTAGCTTGATGTTAGCATGATTAGCATGTTGCTAGCATGTTTTTAGCTAGATGCTAACATGATTAGCATGTTGCTATCATTATGCTAGCTTGATTAGCATGTTGTTAGCATGATGCTAGCTTGATTAGCATGTTGCTAGTATTATGCTAGCTTGATTAACATGTTATTACCATGATGCTAGCTTGAATAGCATTGTGATAGCTTAATTAGCATATTGGTAGCATGATGCTAGCATGATTAGAATTATGTTAGCATAATACTAGCTTGATTAGCATGTTGGTAGCTTGATGTTAGCATGATTAGCATGTTGCTAGCATGTTTTTAGCTAGATGCTAACATGATTAGCATGTTGCTAGCATGATGCTAACATGATTAGCATGTTGCTAGCATGATGCTAGCTTGATTAGCATGTTGCTAGCATTATGCTAGCTTGATTAGCATGTTGCTAGCATGATGCTAGCTTGATTAGCATGTTGGTAGCATTATGCTAGCATTATTAGCATTTTGCTAGCTTGATTAGCATGATGCTAGCATGATGCTAGCTTCATTAGCATGTTGCTAGCATGATACTAGCATGATTAGTATGTTGTTAGCATGTTTTTAGCAAGATGCTGTTGCCAGGTGGTGGTTGCTAGGGTTTTCTGGGTGGTTGCTATGGTGTTGCTAGGCAGTTGCTAAGGTGTTCTGGGTGGTTGCTAGGCAGTTGCTAGGGTATTCTTGGTGGTTGCTAGGTGGTTGCTATGGTGTTGCTAGGCAGTTGCTATGGTATTCTGGGTGGATGCTAGGGCGTTGCTAGGCAGTTGCTAGGGTGTTCTGGGTGGTTGCTAGGCGTTCTGGGTGGTTACTAGGCAGTTGCTAGGTGTTCTGGGTGGTTGCTAGGCAGTTGCTAGGGTGTTCTGGGTGGTTGCTAGAGTTTTTTGGTGGTTAATAGAGCATTTCTAGACGTTGCTAGGGTGTTCAGGGTGGTTGCTAAGGTATTTTTGGTAGTTGCTATGGTGTTACTAGGTGGTTGGTAGTTGTCAAATATGGTTACTATGGAGTTTTTATAGAGTTCTTAAAATCTTTAATAACGAGTTCCTTCAGTACGGCACTCGGCCTGCGGCCTCGTGCCTATGGCCGAATAGGCACAAGCATGGAGCAATATCGCAAGGCTACGAGTGTGATATTGCTTTAAAAAATGTAAAAAAAATGTTTTTATATTATTTATTGGTTTAGGGTGGTTGCTAGGGTGCTGTAACTGGTTGCTAGGGTGTGGCTATGAAGATTTTAGGCCATTACTTATTGGCTGCTTGATAATATAAATCCTCTGAGGGAGAGAGAGAGGGAGAGAAACGCAGGGGTGTCAGGCCCTTTGGAGTGGTGTGTGTGAAAACGGCAGTTGGGATTCAAATGTTTTTAGAACTCCCCATGTAAAGTCAATGGGACTTTTTTGGCCGCTTTTTCGTCCGCTGTGCGAACATCGTACACCCGATCGCTTAGAAAAGATATAGCACACCTCTCCTCAATGAGCCGCTCGATTTGACACCTCACTCAGGGGTCTGTGACAAACGGTGCGGGGCGCATTACGCGCCAAACTTTGTCCAGAATAATAATAATAATAACTAGAATGTACATTTCCTGAAGAAAATGTGAAGTGGTGCTTGCAGTGGCAAAACTCGCCACTGGGCAGATGCTAACACAATTAACATGTTGTGATACCATGATATACCACGTTTTAGCATTATTTACCACGATTTACCATGTTTCTAAGATGATTTACTACGATTTACCACATTCCAGCATGATTTACTATGATTAACATGTTGTTAAAATGATGCTAGCATGATTAGCATGTTGTTAACATGATTAGCATGTTGGTAGCATGATGCTAGCATGATTAGCATTTTGCTAGCATGTTTTTAGTTAGATGCTAACATGATTAGCATGTTGCTAGCATTATGCTAGCTTGATTAACATGTTGTTAGCATGATGCTAGCTTGAATATCATTGTGCTAGCTTAATTAGCATTTTGGTAGCATGATGCTAGCATGATTAGCATTATGTTAGCATAATGCTAGCTTGATTAGCATGTTGGTAGCTTGATGTTAGCATTATTAGCATGTTGCTAGCATGTTTTTAGCTAGATGCTAACATGATTAGCATGTTGCTAGCATTATGCTAGCTTGATTAGCATGTTGTTAGCATGATGCTAGCTTGATTAGCATGTTGCTAGTATTATGCTAGCTTGATTAACATGTTGTTAGCATGATGCTAGCTTGAATAGCATTGTGCTAGCTTAATTAGCATATTGGTAGCATGATGCTAACATGATTAGCATTATGTTAGCATAATGCTAGCTTCATTAGCATGTTGGTAGCTTGATGTTAGCATGATTAGCATGTTGCTAGCATGTTTTTAGCTAGATGCTAACATGATTAGCATGTTGCTAGCATTATGCTAGCTTGATTAGCATGTTGCTAGCATGATGCTAGCTTGATTAGCATGTTGCTAGCATGATGCTAGCTTGATTAGCATGTTGCTAGCATTATGCTAGCTTGATTAGCATGTTGCTAGCATGATGCTAGCTTGATTAGCATGTTGGTAGCATTATGCTAGCATTATTAGCATTTTGCTAGCTTGATTAGCATGATGCTAGCATGATGCTAGCTTGATTAGCATTTTGCTAGCATGATACTAGCATGATTAGTATGTTGCTAGCATGTTTTTAGCAAGATGCTGTTGCCAGGTGGTGGTTGCTAGGGTTTTCTGGGTGGTTGCTATGGTGTTGCTAGGTAGTTGCTAAGGTGTTCTGGGTGGTTGCTAGGCAGTTGCTAGGGTATTCTTGGTGGTTGCTAGGTGGTTGCTATGGTGTTGCTATGGTATTCTGGGTGGATGCTAGGGCGTTGCTAGGCAGTTGCTAGGGTGTTCTGTCTGGTTGCTAGGCGTTCTGGGTGGTTACTAGGCAGTTGCTAGGTGTTCTGGGTGGTTGCTAGGCAGTTGCTAGGGTGTTCTGGGTGGTTGCTAGAGTTTTTTGGTGGTTAATAGAGCATTTCTAGACGTTGCTAGGGTGTTCAGGGTGGTTGCTAAGGTATTTTTGGTAGTTGCTATGGTGTTACTAGGTGGTTGGTAGTTGTCAAATATGGTTACTATGGAGTTTTTATAGAGTTCTTAAAATCTTTAATAACGAGTTCCTTCAGTACCGAATAGGCACAAGCATGGAGCAATATCGCAAGGCTACGAGTGTGATATTGCTTTAAAAAATGTAAAAAAAATGTTTTTATATTATTTATTGGTTTAGGGTGGTTGCTAGGGAGCTCAGAGTGGTTGCTAGGGTGCTGTAACTGGTTGCTAGGGTGTGGCTATGAAGATTTTAGGCCATTACTTATTGGCTGCTTGATAATATAAATCCTCTGAGGGAGAGAGAGAGGGAGAGAAACGCAGGGGTGTCAGGCCCTTTGGAGTGGTGTGTGTGAAAACGGCAGTTGGGATTCAAATGTTTTTAGAACTCCCCATGTTAAGTCAATGGGACTTTTTTGGCCGCTTTTTCGTCCGCTGTGCGAACATCGTACACCCGATCGCTTAGAAAAGATATAGCACACCTCTCCTCAATGAGCCGCTCGATTTGACACCTCACTCAGGGGTCTGTGACAAACGGTGCGGGGCGCATTACGCGCCAAACTTTGTCCAGAATAATAATAACTAGATGCGAAAGTTCGTCGAGACAAACTTTAAGTTGGCTTGAGAAAGTTTGGACCGTAACGTTTTTTGATACGCGGTTGCTAGGATGTTATGGGTGGTCGCTAGGTGGTTGCTAGGGTGTCCTGGGTGGTTGCTAGGGTCTTTTGGGTGGTTGCTAGGGTCTTTTGGGTGGTTGCTAGGGTCTTTTGGGTGGTTGCTAGGCGGTTGCTAGGGTGTTCTGGGTGGTTGCTAGGGTGTTTTGGGTGGTTGCTAGGGTATTCTGGGTGGTTGCTATGCGGTTGCTAGGATATTAAGGGTGGTTGCTAGGGTCTTTTGGGTGGTTGCTAGGCGGTTGCTAGGGTATTTTTGGTGGTTGCTAGGCTATTTTGGGTGGTTGCTAGGGTCTTTTGGGTGGTTGCTAGGCGGTTGCTAGGGTATTCTGGGTGGTTGCTAGGGTCTTTTGGGTGGTTGCTAGGCGGTTGCTAGGGTGTTCTGGGTGGTTGCTAGGATATTTTGGGTGGTTGCTAGGGTCTTTTGGGTGGTTGCTAGGTGGTTGCTAGGGTGTTCTGGGTGGTTGCTAGGGTATTCTGGGTGGTTGCTAGGCGGTTGCTAGGATATTTTGGGTGGTTGCTAGGGTGTTCTGGGTGGTTGCTAGGCGGTTGCTAGGGTGTTATGGGTGGTTACTAGGATGTTTTGTGTGGTTGCTATGGTGTTGCTAGGGTATTTTGGGTGGTTGCTAGGGTGTTCTGGGTGGTTGCTAGGCGGTTGCTAGGGTGTTATGGGTGGTTACTAGGATGTTTTGTTTGGTTGCTATGGTGTTGCTAGGGTATTTTGGGTGGTTGCTAGGGTCTTTTGGGTGGTTGCTAGGCGGTTGCTAGGGTATTTTGGGTGGTTGCTAGGGTCTTTTGGGTGGTTGCTAGGGTCTTTTGGGTGGTTGCTAGGCGGTTGCTAGGGTATTTTGGGTGGTTGCTAGGGTCTTTTGGGTGGTTGCTAGGCGGTTGCTAGGGTGTTCTGGGTGGTTGCTAGGGTGTTTTGGGTGGTTGCTAGGGTATTATGGGTGGTTGCTAGGGTGTTTTGGGTGGTTGCTAGGTAGTTCTGGGTGGTTGCTAGGCGGTTGCTAGGGTGTTATGGGTGGTTACTAGGATGTTTTGTGTGGTTGCTATGGTGTTGCTAGGGTATTTTGGGTGGTTGCTAGGGTGTTTTGGGTGGTTGCTAGGGTCTTTTGGGTGGTTGCTAGGCGGTTGCTAGGGTGTTTTGGGTGGTTGCTAGGGTCTTTTGGGTGGTTGCTAGGATATTTTGGGTGGTTGCTAGGGTCTTTTGGGTGGTTGCTAGGGTGTTCTGGGTGGTTGCTAGGTGGTTGCTAGGGTGTTCTGGGTGGTTGCTATGGTATTCAGAGCGGTAGATAGATAGATACACACACACACACACACACACACACACACTCACTCAGACACACACACTCACTCAGACACACACACACACACACACACACACACACACACACACACACACTCAGACACACTCAGACACACACACACACACACACACACACACTCACTCAGACACACACACACACACACACACACACACACACACACACACACACACACACACACACACACTCACTCACTCAGACACACACACACACACTCAGAGTTTATGAGTTTAGAGTTTATAAGTGTATAAATTGATGAGTTTATAAGTGTACACGTTTTTGAGTTTAGAGTTTATAAGTTTAAAAGAGTTTAGAGTTCAGAGTTTATTAATTTATGAGTTTAAGAGTTCATAAGTCTATGAATTCATGAGTTTATTAGTTAATTAGTTATTAAATTTAAGTTAATTAGTTTATAAGTGTATGAGATTAGAGTTTATTAGTTTAAATGAGTTTCATTGGCTAATATATATAGAATGGCAGTTTGAATTAGTCTTCAAGGGATTTATATTTGAATTTTTGTCGGTTGGTGAGTTTGAATTTTTTTAGAATGCCCAATGTTAAGTCAATGGGAGTTTTTCCGAGTTTTGATCGTCATTTGTAGGAAAACCGTAAGTCTGATCAGTCTGAAAAGATAAAGCAACTAACTTCAGATCAGTTTGAGTGTCTGAGCCGAGTTTGGAGTATGTAGAGTTAAAGCTCTAGGACGAGTTAGAGTCAACAGTTTTCACAGAAGATTAATAATAATAACTAGATGCGAAAGTTCGTCGAGACAAACTTTAAGTTGGCTTGAGAAAGTTTGGAGCAGAAAGTTTTTTGCTAGGCGGTTGCTAGGATGTTGCTATGGTGTTGCTAGGGTATTTTGGGAGGTTGCTAGGGTGCTCTGGGTGGTTGCTAGGGTGTCCTGGGTGGTTGCTAGGCGGTTGCTAGGGTCTTTTGGGTGGTTGCTAGGCGGTTGCTAGGGTGTTCTGGGTGGTTGCTAGGGTCTTTTGGGTGGTTGCTAGGGTCTTTTGGGTGGTTGCTAGGCGGTTGCTAGGGTGTTCTGGGTGGTTGCTAGGGTCTTTTGGGTGGTTACTAGGCGGTTGCTAGGGTATTTTGGGTGGTTGCTATGGTATTCTGGGTGGTTGCTAGGGTCTTTTGGGTGGTTGCTAGGCGGTTGCTAGGGTGTTTTGGGTGGTTGCTAGGGTATTCTGGGTGGTTGCTAGGCGGTTGCTAGGGTATTTTGGGTGGTTGCTAGGGTATTTTGGGTGGTTGCTAGGCTATTTTGGGTGGTTGCTAGGGTCTTTTGGGTGGTTGCTAGGCGGTTGCTAGGGTATTTTGGGTGGTTCTATGGTATTCTGGGTGGTTGCTAGGGTCTTTTGGGTGGTTGCTAGGCGGTTGCTAGGGTGTTCTGGGTGGTTGCTAGGGTGTTTTGGGTGGTTGCTAGGGTGTTTTGGGTGGTTGCTAGGTGGTTGCTAGGGTGTTCTGGGTGGTTGCTAGGATATTTTGGGTGGTTGCTAGGGTCTTTTGGGTGGTTGCTAGGGTGTTCTGGGTGGTTGCTAGGGTGTTCTGGGTGGTTGCTAGGTGGTTGCTAGGGTGTTCTGGGTGGTTGCTATGGTATTCAGAGCGGTTGATATGGTGTTACTAGGTTGGTTGGTAGTTGTCACAGATGGTTACTATGGAGTTTTTATAGAGTTCTTACTTAACTAATCGCTATTAGCATGTAGCTATTCACTGCTAGCATGTGTAGCATGTTGAAAGTGCTGTTTGCTAGCATGAGTCAAAAGAGCCAAACCTCATCTCTATACGATGTTCTGATACAGAGATATAGGTCTTGCAAAACGGTTGCTAGGGTACTCAAGTTTGGTTGCTATGGCGTTGCTTTGGAGCTGGTATATTTAAATTAAGAAGTTTAAAGTGGTTTGAAGTTTAAAGTGGTTTGAAGTTTATGATAGATAGATAGATAGATAGATAGATAGATAGATAGATAGATAGATAAGTTAGATTGATAGACAAACAGACACACACACACACTAACTCGCTCACACACTCACTCAGACACACACACACACTCAGAGTTTATGAGTTTAGAGTTTATAAGTATAAATTGATGAGTTTATAAGTGTACGAGTTTTTGAGTTTAGAGTTTATAAGTTTAAATGAGTTTACAGTTTATAAGTTTGAGTTTAAGAGTTCAGAGTTTATACATTTATGAGTTTAAGAGTTCATAAGTCTATGAATTCATGAGTTTATAAGTTAATTAGTTTATAAGTGTATGAGTTTAGAGTTTATAAGTTTAAATGAAGTAAATTTAGTAGTTTGAAGTTTAATTTAGTTTGAAGTTTAATTTAGTTTGAAGTTTAATTTAGTTTGAAGTAGATAGATGAGTTTATTAGTTTAAATGAAGTAAATTTAGTAGTTTAAAGTTTAAATTAGTTTGAAGTTTAAAGTTTAATTTAGTTTGAAGTTTAATTTAGTTTGAAGTTTAATTTAGTTTGAAGTTTAATTTAGTTTGAAGTAGATAGATAGATGAGTTTATTAGTTTAAATGAAGTAAATTTAGTAGTTTGAAGTTTAAATTAGTTTAAAGTTTAAATTAGTTTGAAGTTTAAAGTTTAATTTAGTTTGAAGTTTAATTTAGTTTGAAGTTTAATTTAGTTTGAAGTTTAATTTAGTTTGAAGTAGATAGATAGATGAGTTTATTAGTTTAAATGAAGTAAATTTAGTAGTTTGAAGTTTAAATTAGTTTAAAGTTTAAATTAGTTTGAAGTTTAAAGTTTAATTTAGTTTGAAGTTTAATTTAGTTTGAAGTTTAATTTAGTTTGAAGTAGATAGATAGATGAGTTTATTAGTTTAAATGAGTCTCAATGGCTCATATAGTATATAGAACGGCAGTTTGGTTTAGTCTTCAAGGGATTTAGATTTGAATTTTTGTCGGTTGGTCAGTTTGAAAAAGTCAATGGGAGTTTTTCCGAGTTTTGATCGTCATTTTTAGGAAAACCGTAAGTCCGATCAGTTAGAAAAGATATAGCATACCGAGTCAGAATAGTCTGAAGGTCTGAGCCGAGTTTGGAGTATGTAGAGTTAAAGCTCTAGGCTGTATTAAAGTTATATTTTTTTAGTCTCAGAAGAAGAATAATAATAATAAGTTTAAGTACAATATCAGTAAGTTGGCTTTCTCAGCCAACTTAATAAGTTTAAATAGGATTTCAATATGTTGGCTTTCTCAAGCCAACTTAATAATAAGTTTAAATAGGATTTCAATATGTTGGCTTTCTCAAGCCAACTTAATAATACTAGATGCGAAAGTTCGTCGAGACAAACTTTAAGTTGGCTTGAGAAAGTTTGGACCAGAACGTTTTTTGCTAGGCGGTTGCTAGGATTTTATGGGTGGTTGCTATGGTGTTCCTAGGGTATTTTGGGAAGTTGCTAGGGTGTTCTGGGTGGTTGCTAGGTGGTTGCTAGGGTGTCCTGGGTGGTTGCTAGGGTCTTTTGGGTGGTTGCTAGGTGGTTGCTAGGGTCTTTTGGGTGGTTGCTAGGCGGTTGCTAGGGTGTTCTGGGTGGTTGCTAGGGTTTTTTGGGTGGTTGCTAGGGTATTCTGGGTGGTTGCTAGGCGGTTGCTAGGATATTTTGGGTGGTTGCTAGGGTCTTCTGGGTGGTTGCTAGGCGGTTGCTAGGGTGTCCTGGCTGGTTGCTAGGGTCTTTTGGGTGGTTGCTAGGGTGTTTTGGGTGGTTGCTAGGGTCTTTGGGTGGTTGCTAGGTGGTTGCTAGGGTCTTTTGGGTGGTTGCTAGGCGGTTGCTAGAGTGTTTTGGGTGGTTGCTAGGGTGTTTTGGGTGGTTGCTAGGGTATTCTGGGTGGTTGCTAGGATATTTTGGGTGGTTGCTAGGGTCTTTTGGGTGGTTGCTAGGGTCTTTTGGGTGGTTGCTAGGTGGTTGCTAGGGTGTTCTGGGTGGTTGCTAGGGTCTTTTGGGTGGTTGCTAGGGTGTTTTGGGTGGTTGCTAGGGTATTCTGGGTGGTTGCTAGGCGGTTGCTAGGGTCTTTTGGGTGGTTGCTAGGCGGTTGCTATGGTGTTCTGGGTGGTTGCTGGGGTGTTTTGGGTGGTTGCTAGGGTATTCTGGGTGGTTGCTAGGCGGTTGCTAGGGTGTTTTGGGTGGTTGCTAGGGTGTTTTGGGTGGTTGCTAGGGTATTCTGGGTGGTTGCTAGGCGGTTGCTAGGGTCTTTTGGGTGGTTGCTAGGGTCTTTTGGGTGGTTGCTAGGGTGTTCTGGGAGGTTGCTAGGCGGTTGCTAGGGTGTTATGGGTGGTTACTAGGATGTTTTGTGTGGTTGCTATGGTGTTGTAAGGGTATTTTGGGTGGTTGCTAGGGTGTTTTGGGTGGTTGCTAGGGTGTTCTGGGTGGTTGCTAGGCGGTTGCTAGGGTGTTATGGGTGGTTACTAGGATGTTTTGTGTGGTTGCTATGGTGTTGCTAGGGTCTTTTGGGTGGTTGTTAGGGTCTTTTGGGTGGTTGCTAGGGTGTTTTGGGTGGTTGCTAGGTGGTTGCTAGGGTATTCTGGGTGGTTGCTAGGATATTTTGGGTGGTTGCTAGGGTCTTTTGGGTGGTTGCTAGGGTCTTCTGGGTGGTTGCTAGGTGGTTGCTAGGGTGTTCTGGGTGGTTGCTATGGTATTCAGAGCGGTAGATAGATAGATACACACACACACACACACACACACACACACACTCAGAGTTTATGAGTTTAGAGTTTATAAGTGTATAAATTGATGAGTTTATAAGTGTACAAGTTTTTGAGTTTAGAGTTTATAAGTTTAAATGAGTTTAGAGTTCAGAGTTTATTAATTTATGAGTTTAAGAGTTCATAAGTATATGAATTCATGAGTTTATTAGTTAATTAGTTATTAAATTTAAGTTAATTAGTTTATAAGTGTATGAGATTAGAGTTTATTAGTTTAAATGAGTTTCATTGGCTAATATATATAGAATGGCAGTTTGATTTAGTTTTCAAGGGATTTAGATTTGAATTTTTGTCGGTTGGTGAGTTTGAATTTTTTTAAAATGCCCAATGTTAAGTCAATGGGAGTTTTTCCGAGTTTTGATCGTCATTTGTAGGAAAACCGTAAGTCCGATCAGTCTGAAAAGATAAAGCAACTAACTTCAGATCAGTTTGAGTGTCTGAGCCGAGTTTGGAGTATGTAGAGTTAAAGCTCTAGGGCGAGTTTGAGTCAACGGTTTTTCACAGAAGAATAATAATAATAATATTAATAATAAGTTTAAATAGGATTTCAATATGTTGGCTTTCTCAAGCCAACTTAATAAGTTTAAGTACAATATCAGTAAGTTGGCTTTCTCAGCCAACTTAATAATAATAAAAATAAGAATAATAAGTATGAGTGACAATAACACTAGTGGTGCTTTGAAAAAGCACCACTAATAAAAATAAGAATAATAAGTATGAGTGACAATAACACTAGTGTTGCTTTGAAAAAGCACCACTAATAAGAAGAATAATAAGTTTAGTGACAATAACACTAGTGGTGCTTTGAAAAAGCACCACTAATAAGTATGAGTGACAATAACACTAGTGTTGCTTTGAAAAAGCACCACTAATAATAAGTATGAGCGACAATAACAATAGTGTTGCTTTGAAAAGCACCACTAATAAGTATGGAGAATAACAATAGTGTTGCTTTGAAAAGCACCACTAATAATAATAGTTTATTAAAACACACAGAAACTCAAATGTCTACAACCCACCAAAATAAAAGTTCGGTCTAACTTTTTTTTATGGGAATATTACACAAGTTTTCATACATGTTTTAATTTAAACAGTAAACTTGCCAAAACAATAACACTTTTTTTTTTTTTTTTTAAACACAATTTCTAAAAGTAAATTTGTATTTGTGCCTATATTGTTTAAATTTATGGGGTGCCGCTCTGGGATGGGTGAGTTTGTTGCGGGGGGGGGGGGGGGGGGGGTATATTACAGTATACTCACTACAAAAAACTAGGCACTGATTTATCGACATGTCAGACAGTGGCAACGCGCCAGCTTTCAGACACGACATTCTTCTCTTATAGCTATAGTTCTTTTGAGGCAGTTTCTTTCTATCGTGTAATTTTAATAACGACTGTCAAGAGCATATTATTGTAACACTTGAGTGGTTGTTAATGCGCAAGAGCGAATCTCTTCGCAGGCGAATTTCCTTCTCTCTCACACGAATGTCGGGTCGCACTTTCAAAATGTGCACGCTCAATCTTGGTCCTTTTGACTCAATCTCCATACTTTTTATATAATTATCTAACCTCTTTTATTTAATGTGTTTATAAGTTGTCGACAGAATAAGCCATCACCGATTAAATAACATAAGGATTTATTAATAGCTACTATTATAAGTCATCATTAGTAGGCTAGCCTAATTATTTTCAGTGATGGAGTACTCGAGTCCGACTCGAGACTCTATTCTATGGACTCGTGACTTGACTTGGACTCGCGGACTGATGACTTGGACTCGGACTTGAGGATAGCCTAAAATCGGACTTGAGCATTCATCAAATGAATGACGTTGGATGAAGTTTCTGACCAAATAGGTTATACAATTTTTATTTAAGATGTTACACCTTTCCTGTTTCGGGCTCCAAGACTGGCCGGGATCTCTTTTTTTTCCGCATAAGAACGAGCAGAGAGAAAGCCCCGGCCGCGCGCGCACTCACCATCTTCAAACGCTACAGCACTCTGCCTATGGTTAATGCATCCCCACTTCCCGCTCCACCCCCCAGTGGAACTGGTACGGTCCAACCGCGAGCAAAACACAGAGAAATGGAAAATCACAGCAATGAGTAATTTTTTATGTTTGTTCAAAAATCTGACTCGGACGCAACAACCCAGCTTGTAGAATTGAAAATTAAACTGAGAAACAATTATCCGTTTGTGAATTATTCCAAAGAAATGGAAAATGAAAGTTTGAAGGCAATTTTTCATTTGGTTAATTTTGATGGTGCAAATTGAACAAAGAACTGCAAAGCGTTACACGGACCACATTGGGACACAGCTACAGTTTACTTTCTCCCTAATCAAACACACCGAAAAAATATTTCTGTCTTCAGGATTGCTTGAAAATTACAGACAGGATTGTTTATTTGGGAACAAAACTCTGCAGGACTGTGGCCTTCCAGGAACAAAGTTGTCTAAACCTGTGGACAATAACTTACATAATTTAAATCATAAAAAAAAAAAAATGATTTTAAATATTTATTACAAATAAAAATATGACTTACAAGCATACTGAAAGTGTTTGTTTGTGATTGTAGACTAATTTCAAGAAAAGTGACCTAAATGAACTTTGGCTAGAACTTATCATAACCCCCATTATGAAATCCATCACCAAATCATGAAAGTTGGGAATCACATGACCAAATAAAAAAATCAAATATTCCCTCTTGCCATCCAAAGAATCCTTGACCTTCAAGACTGTCAAATCTGAGATTTCATTCAACTTTGCCCAGATCGATTTGACTGCAAAGAGTTTATCTACAGCTCATTAAATGGATAGTTCACCCAAAAATGAAAACGTACTCGGTTACTAACGTAACCTCGGTTCTCTCTAGAAGAGGGAACGAGTACTTGCGTAAGATATCTTACGCTAGGGGAAAACCTCTTTTCCTCGAGATATTGAAGCCAAAAATTATCCTTAATTTTGCAATAATGTAAAACGCATTGCAGCAGCATGCAGACATGGGCGAGACAGCTCGCGCGCCCATTGGCTGCTCTGCGGCAACTGCACCAGCCTATCGATAGAGGCTCCTCATGACGTCAGAACCAATGAGGGCGCTTCGCGCCCATTACGTCATGTCCCGCCGAAATCGGGTGGGGCCAGGGCTATAAATACGGCCCAGAGAGGCTGGTTTGGTCAGTTTTTCATCGCTGAAGCGAATCAGAACATGACGCATGCACGGCAAGATACGCAAGTACTCGTTCCCTCTTCTAGAGAGAACCGAGGTTACGTTAGTAACCGAGTACGTTCTCTTACGAGAGGTCTCTCGTACTTGCGTAAGATATCTTACGCTAGGGGAACACAATGTAAAACGCCGTGCGTGCTTGAGACATAACACTAAAGTCCCAAGGGCAGGTGCCCGGGGCTCATACAGTGCCTAATCACAAGGGACTCACAGAGAATCCGGGAAGAGGGGCTAGAATAGCATCATTCCTGTAATATTGAGCTCTGATAAGAGCATGTTATATCAACAGCATGTTATATCAACATCATGTTATGTTCCACACAGCCAGGGCGAACTCAGCCTGGACTGGTAAATATGGGGGACTTACGTACTGCCCACAGAAGTATATAGGCGATCAGTGATCGACGCTCTAGCAGTTTCAGCATCCCGAGCCGATAGCATCGGGCGGGCAATACTGAAAAAAAATTTAACCGAGAGCAACCTAGCTTGCAAAGCGGGAACCTCGAGGTTATAAAACCTTATAAATGTAGACGGGGAGGCCCAGCCTGCCGCCATACAGATATCTTGCAAGGCAATCCCACTGGACCAAGCCCACGACGAGGCCATGCCTCTTGTGGAGTGCGCTTTGACACCTATCGGGCATTGCAGGCCCTTGGATGTGTAAGCTAGCGCTATAGCATCAACTATCCATCTGGATAGACTCTGTTTTGACGCAGCTAGTCCCTTAGAACATCAGCTGAACAAAACAGAGAGCTGCTCCGTCTGTCTGAAAACAGATGAGCGAGACACATAGGCTCTTAACGCCCTGACCGGGCAAAGGAAGCCTGCGTCCCCTTCTTCCTCAGATACCGGCAGGGCCGACAGGGAGATAACCTGTGCCCTAAACGGTGTGTTGAGGGATTTAGGAACATATCCGTGCTTTGGTTTGAGTATGACTCTCGAGTCATTCGGCCCAAACTCCATACACGTCGTGCTCACTGAGAGCACTTGCAAATCCCCTATGCGCTTCACTGAAGCGAGAGCCAGAAGAAACACTGTTTTGAAAGACAAGGGTTTCAGGTCTATTGACTGTATTGGCTCGAATGGGGCACCTTTCATGGCTTCCAGAACCGTGGAAAGGTCCCAAACGGGAACTGAGGGTGGTCTGGGAGGGTTCAGCCTCTTAGCTCCTCTAAGGAAGCGAATGACCAGATCGTTCCTTCCTAATGACTGGCCAAGCGGTGGTTCAGCGAACGCTGCTATGGCCGCCACATAAACTTTGAGCGTGGATGGGGTTCTGCCCTTATCCAGAAGCTCTTGTAAAAAGGAGAGAACCTCCGGCACCCCACAGCGTGAGGGTGAAGTGCCACTCGCTGTACACCAGCTAGTGAACACAGACCATTTTGAGGAATAGAGCCGCCTCGTAGATGGAGCTCTAGCCTGCGTGATCGTGTTTAACACTCCCGCTGGGAGGTTAACGGGTACCCGTTGATGGCCCACACGTGTAGGGACCAAAAACTCCGGGCGAGGATGCCAGATCGAGCCGTTCGCCTGCGAGAGGAGATCCCTCCTCACCGGTATCGGCCACGGGGCGGTACTCGTCAGCTGCATCAGGACTGGAAAACCAGACTTGGTTTGTCCAAAATGGGGCGACGAGTAGCACTGGGCATCCGCTCTCCCTGATTCGCTCTAGCACCTGGGGTAGGAGCGTGACAGGGGGAAACGCATAGAGCGGGCAGCGGGGCCAGCGTGAGCCAGCGCATCCCTGCTCTTGGAGAAGAATTCCTGACAATGAGCGTTCTCTTAAGACGCAAATAGGTCTATTTCCGCTCTGCCAAATGTCCTCCATAGCATTTTGACTGTCTGTGGATGTAAAGACCATTCTCCTGTCGGCAGATTGTTTCTGGACAGTCTGTCTGGTCCCACATTCAGATGGCCGGGCACATGCGCTGCCCTGAGCGAGCGCAGGTTGTGCTGAGCCCAGACCAGGAGGCGTTCCGTCAGCCTGTGAAGGATTCTGGATCTGATACCTCCTTGGTGATTTATATAAGCCACCACTGACATGTTGTCCGAACGGACCAAGACGTGGTGTCTTTTTATCTGGGGACAAAAGCGCCTCAGCGCGTTGTCGACTGCCATCATTTCCAGGCAGTTTATATGCAGAAGCTTTTCCCGTTCCGACCACTGGCCGAATAACGGTCTGCCCTCGAGCAGCGCTCCCCATCCCGAGGTTGAGGCGTCCGTAGACACCACCTTCACACTCGAGGAAGTCCCCAGGCTTACACCTGACCGGTACCAGTCGGTCACTGTCCAAGGTTTCAGAGCTGCGACGCATTTCTGATCGACCTTGAGGCGCGCGAGACCGGAGGTCCAAGCTCTGCGCGGCGCGCGCTTTAAACCAATACTGCAGCGGGCGCATGCGAAGCAGACCCAGCTGAAGCACTGAGGATGCTAAAGCCATGAGACCCAGCATCCTTAGAAACTTTTTGAGCGGGACTTAAGTGCCGTGGCGAAAAATCTCTGTCATGCGCTGAATACTTAGTCTGCGCTGCGGCGACAGCTGTGCTGTCATAGACAGCGAGTCCAGATCTGTGCCCAGAAAAGATATTTTCTGACTGGGAGACAGTGAACTCTTTGCCCAATTGACTGTGAGACCTAAATTCTCGAGGTGATCGAGTAATATGGTCCTGTGTTCTATGAGCTCCGACTGTGATCGAGCTAGAACCAGCCAATCGTCCAAATAATTCAGCACTCGTATGCCTCGGAGCCTGAGGGGTGCGAGCGCTGCATCCATGCACATCGTGAATACGCGAGGTGCCAGGGATAGGCCGAATGGCAGGCCTGTGAACTGATATGCCTGGCCCTCGAAGGCGAATCTCAAAAATCGCCTGTGACGTGACGCTATTTGTATTTGAAAATAAGCGTCTTTCAGATCTATCGACATGAACCAGTCCCCTTGGCAAATTTGCGAGAGGATTTTCTTGGTCGTGAGCATTCTGAACCGTCGTTTCAGAAGTGCTTTGTTTAGTCGTCTTAGATCTAAAATGGGTCTGAGACCCCCGTCTTTTTTTTTTTTTTTTTTGGTACCAGAAAATATCTGCTGTACATGCCCCCTTCGCTCTGAGCTTGTGATAGGGGTTCTATAGCCCCTTTGCTCAGTAACTTCGCTATTTCGGCCCGAAGTAGGTGTGCTACTTCCTTTTTCACCGTAGTATCGATTCGCGCCGCTTTGCGTTGCGGGCGTCGACCGAACTGTAGCGAATAGCCTCTTTCTATAATGTCTAGCACCCACTTCGAAACCCCGGTTAGCCTTGCCCATGCGTTTGCACGAATGGCTAGGGGTTGAATGCGAAGCGCGCTCTGGTCGCTCAGCGACAGAGGGGCTTCAGTGTGCTGCAACATAAGCGTCGCGCTGATAACAGCGGGCAGATTGCCCGCGCTCGACTCCTCTGCGGTGGTCAATCGAGAGGGGGAGGGCTGGGCGAGTCCCGTAAGACCTGTCATGTCTATGTGTGAATGTGGGCGTGGGATAGCGGGCACATTTACAACACTGAGAGCATTGTCTGCCTGAGCAGAGCGAATGCATGTTGGTTTCGTTTTACAGAAACCTTGAGACATGCAGAACGTAGTGTTTGTGGGCACTGGGCAGTGGGCACATTTACCACATTTAATGCGCAATCGATCTGGGTCGATTTCATGTGCGCGAGCCCTGTGTGACGGGCTGTGTTTCTGTGTAGGAATGAGCACTGGGCATTTTGTCTACACTCATAACACCATCGGCCGTGGCCGGAACACCAGAAAATACACTCTATGGGATTTATCTGGGTAGCCGTAAAACGGCGTTTGTGTGCAGGCAAGCGGGCTGTGTCGCCGACTTGTTTACTGCAGAATACACTGGAACAGTCGCATTTACTGGAACTGAACGAGCGAGAAGTTGCCATAGAAACCGAGAGCGTCAACACGCTGGCGTTTGTTTGCAGGTGTGCGTGTATTGCAATAGACTCGTCCACTGCAATATTGACATTTTCCAGAGAAATGTGTGAGAATGGAGGTAGTGACGCACGGAAACCATAGAAACGGTGCTTGGGTGCAGGCGAGCGGGTTGTACAACGCGCTCGTTGGCTGCAAAAATACACATCTGCAGTCGCCTTTTCAGGGAACTGACAGAGCGAGCATTGACGGCAAAAAATTTTTTTTTTTTTTGCCGGTAGACCCGGGGATCGAACACGGGTCTCTCGCGTGAAAATCTGAGAATCTGCCACTGGGCCACAGGGGAAGACACAAAGGCTTTAATATAGCGCGAATATTATCAGAGAAACCTGTGTTTCTGTGTAGGAATGAGCACTGGGCAGGCAGTGGGCATTTTGTCTACACTCATAACACCATCGGCCGTGGCCGGAACACCAGAAAATACACTCTAGGGGATTTATCTGGGTAGCCGTAAAGCGGCGTTTGTGAGCAGGCAAGCGGGCTGTGTCGCCGACTTGTTTACTGCAGAATACACTGGAACAGTCGCATTTACTGGAACTGAACGAGCGAGAAGTTGCCATAGAAACAGAGAGCGTCAACATGCTGGTGCGTGCATTACAACAGGCTCGCTCACTGCAGTATGACATTTCCAGTCGGCCGAACTTCAGAGGGGAATGAGAAATAGAATTCGGCCCGGCCGCAGCGGGACATTAACACTCTTTTCTCCTTTCGCCAGTGACGCACGGGAACCATAGAAACGGTGTTTGGGTGCAGGCGAGCGGGTTGTACAACGCGCTCGTTGGCTGCAAAATGCACATCTGCAGTCGCCTTTCAGGGAACTGACAGAGCGAAGCATTGGAGGCATAATTAATCTGCCGTTAGACCGAGATTCGAACTCCGGTCTCTCGTGTGAAAAACCAAAGATTCCGCCACTGAGCCACAGGGGGAACACAAAGGCTTTCAGATGCACGAGCATATAATAGCGTCAACATGTTTTCTTCGGCGTTTGCTTGCCGGCGCTGCAATATTTATATTTCCAGTCGCCTGATCAGGGAACTGAGAAATGTGTGAGAAGTTTCAGGTCAGTCCAGCCTCGGCGCTGGTGATTGACGCGTGAATGGGGCGCAGAGGCAGGGTAGCTTTCTTGTACGTAAAGAAAAACTAACCCCGACCGTCCGCTTCCAGCCTCCCCTGTGAACGGCGCATTTTGCGCGGCTCGAACAGAGGGAGAGAGAAAGCTAGCCCCGTGACCGTCCGCTCCTGACATCCCCTGTGAACGGCGCGGTTTGCGCGGCTCGAACAGAGGGAGAGCAGGTATCATCCTCCAAGCAGGCAAGGCAAGCGGGCGCACCGGCGAGCTTTGCGGGTTGGGGGGGAAAGGGGGCGTCTTGAAAAAGACGCCCGGCTCTTTTAGTGCAATGAGAGTGTGTGTCGCGGCGGCGAACACACACACATACAAAAAACACAGTAGAAGAGAAAAGGATATGTACGCCGGAAAGCGTCAGCAGAAACGCCGACTGAAGGCGGCGAGATGTCGACCAGCAGCTTCAGATGCACTAATCCCGCTGGGTGCTTGACTCAGACGGCGCGGCTTCCTCTCAGGATCCAGCGATGCGAAGGCCCGCTGAAGAGATGAAAAACTGACCAAACCAGCCTCTCTGGGCCGTATTTATAGCCCTGGCCCCACCCGATTTCGGCGGGACATGACGTAATGGGCGCGAAGCGCCCTCATTGGTTCTGACGTCATGAGGAGCCTCTATCGATAGGCTGGTGCAGTTGCCGCAGAGCAGCCAATGGGCGCGCGAGCTGTCTCGCCCATGTCTGCATGCTGCTGCAATGCGTTTTACATTATTGCAAAATTAAGGATAATTTTTGGCTTCAATATCTCGAGGAAAAGAGGTTTTCCCCTAGCGTAAGATATCTTACGCAAGTACGAGAGACCTCTCGTAAGAGAACTCTGTCATTTACTCACCATCATGTTGTTCCAAACCTGTATGAATTTCTCTGTTCTTTGTTCTTCAATCCACTGCTGCTGAATATTAATTCCATAGTCTCTCTTCACAAATTTAATTACTATGAGCTAAACTGACTTGTTTCCCTTATAATAACAACTAGAAAAAATACAGTTACTTCAGAACTAATATGAAAATAAAAAGATTCATGACATGATTCTTAAACATTGTGACCAGTGATATTACATAGCTCATAGTGAACGTTTTCCGAGGGATGAGGTTGAGGACCGATCACGTAAGAATGTGCATTTGATTTAGAAATTTATATTAAGTAAAAAAAAAAAAAAGTAAGTAAAAGAAAAAGAGTAAAAAGTTAACACCTAATTTAACTAGGGCTATGATTCATTTTGACAGAATCATTGATATTGATCTTTCATCAGGCTCTTAATTATTGAATTAACTTCCATCAAATAAAATTTATTAGAACTGGGCATATTTACAGAGGGAAAAAAAATGTCATAGTATCACCCTTAATTCTCCATTATAGTTGCCCTTATGAAAGTTTACCATAGTTTATGCATGTATCCAGAACTCAAACGTGGTATTAGTAAGATCATGGTATACGATACCATATGCTTTGTTTATCACTTGATAGAGTGGTGCAAGTTTCGTCAAACCTTTGGAGTATCAGGCTTTTGGCGTTTCATAACCTCCAGATGTCGCCCACATGTCATTGAAGCTGTCTTCGTTTAGAGAAGCAATTTTATAGAATTGACTGTTATTTCTTGTAAGACATAAATTACTGTAATTTCTTTCGTACTATGGAATAAAATGGTGGCTTATCTGAAATGAGACAGCCTCGATAATGTATGCGACTGGCAAGTCCGACGATGCAGCCTTTGATTTCGAACTTTGATTTTGCTCACGTTTTTATTCACTCCTTTAGGTGGACTTGTAGTGGGCTGAAGTAGAGAACAGTAAATGTGGGTTTAGGGGGTGATTTCAGACACAAAGGGAGAAATGTGCTTGATACTATAAAAACGAGTGCAGTCCAATATACATCTATAGCCCAAGCTCTACATCTAGTTGTGTAGTTATTCAGAACACATGGATGTTGCTGTCCATTTACAGTCTTTTCATTGCGTAGTCAGCTCAGTAAAACCCGCCACGGGCACCGGCGTCAAGTTCTTCTGACTCCCTTGACTTTGAGCCAGCCGACCTCGGCCGAGCACAGAGAAGAACTGAAACCTGTGCCCCATCTTCTCAGGGTTGATCAGCATGTCGTAGCTGTTGATGAGCTGCGCTCTGGTGGACGGGTCATGACAGCTCCTCAGGAGGACCTGAAACACAACATGAAAATACAAAGGTCATGAGATAAAGCAATTCTCCCTGAAAAAATGTCATTGTTTTGAGTCAGTTATCAAAATACTACACACTTACACTTCTATTAGTGTAAGTCGATAGTTGTATTCAGATAGTTGTAAATACTATATCCTAACCCTAACCCATGCCCTAACAGAAAACAGTTTTTTTGTAACATTGTCTTTACTGTCATTTTTGATAAATCTATAAATCCTTTCTAAATAAAAGTATTCATTTCTTTAAAAAAAAATCTTGCTGATCCCAAACTTCTGAAAGGTACCCGACAGTAATTTTAAATGGTTCTACTGGCCTTTAACTCATGCACTCTCAGGCACCTATTTTAACAATCTAAGCGCATGGTCTAAAGCACACAGCGCAAGTGCACTTATGGGGTGACCGAATCCACTTTTGATAGTTTAACGACGGGAAAAATGGTCGGTGCGTCCGGCGCATGCTCTAAAAGGGTTGTCCCTATTCTCTTAATGAGTAATGGGTGTGTTTAGAGCAGGGGTGGGCAAACTACGGCCCGTTAGGCTGTTTAATCCGGCCCGTCGAGTAGGCTATTTAAAAAAATGTCTTAAGATCGCATTCATTTTGCCTTTTTCTTGCAATACTTTGCGTTATATAAATATATTGTGTTGCATATATTTGACAATCGGAATATCAGATATTTCATGCCATAGCTAACAAATGTAAAAAAGGGAAAATGACATAAAAGCAGATCATCATTCATTCAGCGCTGTTGTGGCTGCGGTGTGTCGCGTAACAAGCAATGACGCGTAACCATGGAAACCAAACACACAGCGACTTAAAGGGTAACTAAACCCGGGATTCATAAATTTTGGGGCATCTCGCCCGGGGGGCGGGGTTACGTCCTGCGTCACATCTCTCATGCGGGTTCTCGTCGACCAGGGTCAGCGCGCACCATAGTGCACACAGGCAGGCACAGAACTAGCTAGCGAACCTAGGTCTTAAATCTAATAAGTTATGTTTTTTACAACACGTTTTTTGATGGAAAAGTGATGTTTAATTTCCATAGTCTTTGTTAGTGAACGAAAGCGAAATCAGGAATTGCGGTCTTTCAGTTTGTTTATCGTTACCTAGCTACCAAGGGTTTAAGTTGTACAAGATGTGCTGTAACGTTAGCCTTAATTACAATGGCCAAGTCGCGTTTCATATTAACAGATGAATAGGCTTCGCTCAGTTTATTAAATACATCCAACCTGAAATGTCTCTTACAAACTATGAAGGGACAATGAATCAATACACTGACATGGCAATGCTAGACAGATAGCCTACTTATTGTATTGCAGAAAAGAAAAGTAAACTCCAGTTAACCAGTTCATGTTTCTTCTTTAGGTGATTCAAGCAGTAACGACTAATTAGACTCAATACTGCTATTACAGGTGGAATTATGAAATAGAAACAGGCCTTAATGCAAGATTTTAATCATGTCAATACACAATAAATAGAACATTTAATTAATAAATTAATCAATAAGTCAGGACAGCCCATTCATGCAGGTAGTGAAATAGTTAAATCAAATACAAATACACAGTAAAAAAAAAAAAAAAGGTTGTTAACCTTAACCCATTATCAAGTCAATTAAAAAATATATTTCATGGTGTGCATGGTGTGTTAATTGTTTGTGTATGGTGTGTATGTGTTTTTTTTTTTGTAATGCAATGTTTTCAACATAGGGAAATATATACAGCATTTCTAAAACAATCAACAGACATACAAGAGTTGCTTTGTAAATAGGTGTGTTTTTTTTGTGTGGTTTTTTTTTGTGTGTGTGTGTTTATTTTGTATGATTACTTCACACATGTATTTGTACTCTGCTGACTAATGCTGATCCATGTGTTGTTGGTAAGGGATTGGGGGTGGCGGTGGGGGGGTTA
Organism: Leuciscus idus; assembly: GCA_021554675.1. Lineage (NCBI taxonomy): Eukaryota > Metazoa > Chordata > Actinopteri > Cypriniformes > Leuciscidae > Leuciscus > Leuciscus idus. The sequence goes on along the minus strand of CM038638.1, from coordinate 23,264,064 downwards.
AGGGAAAATTTGACAAATGCTGTATATATTTCCCTATGTTGAAAACATTGCATTACAAAAAAAAAAAAAAAACACACAAAAAAACACATACACACCATACACACACAATTAACACACCATGCACACCATGAAATATATTTTTAAATTGACTTGATAACGGGTTAAGGTTAACAACCTTTTTTTTTTTACTGTGTATTTGTATTTGATTTAACTATTTCACTACCTGCATGAATGGGCTGTCCTGACTTATTGATTAATTTATTAATTAAATGTTCTATTTATTGTGTATTGACATGATTAAAATCTTGCATTAAGGCCTGTTTCTATTTCATAATTCCACCTGTAATAGCAGTATTGAGTCTAATTAGTCGTTACTGCTTGAATAACCTAAAGAAGAAACATGAACTGGTTAACTGGAGTTTACTGGAAGTTTACTTTTCTTTTCTGCAATACAATAAGTAGGCTATCTGTCTAGCATTGCCATGTCAGTGTATTGATTCATTGTCCCTTCATAGTTTGTAAGAGACATTTCAGGTTGGATGTATTTAATAAACTGAGCGAAGCCTATTCATCTGTTAATATGAAACGCGACTTGGCCATTGTAATTAAGGCTACAGCACATCTTGTACAACTTAAACCCTTGGTAGCTAGGTAACGATAAACAAACTGAAAGACTGCAATTCCTGATTTCGCTTTCGTTCACTAAACAAAGACTATGGAAATTAAACATCACTTTTCCATCAAAAAACGTGTTGTAAAAAACATAACTTATTAGATTTAAGACCTAGGTTCGCTAGCTAGTTCTGTGCCTGCCTGTGTGCGCTATGGTGCGCGCTGAGTCTGACCCCGGTCGACGAGAACCCGCATGAGAGATGTGACGCAGGACGTAACCCCGCCCCCCGGGCGAGATGCCCCAAAATTTATGAATCCCAACTAAACCCCTGGTCAGAGCCTGACTCCACCCACTGGCAATATTTGAAAAATGCTAGAAAAGTGGGCAGACCCCAGCGGAGATAGAGGGGACGAACCGTGAGCGGGGGGGGCGTGCACCTGAGACCTGCTGTCAGACTCTCTAAAACGGAGAGTGACTCACAGGGTCGTAGAGACGCAAGACGATGTAAAGTACATGCATCTGATGAGTTTTATCGAGTTGATGTCAATAGCGCGCGCTCTCTATAGGCATATTCATATTTTGCCGCTATGTGAAAAAATCCAGCAAAATGCGCCGACGCGTTTGTCGACCCCAGAGGATTAACTTTAGCCTAACCATAAATTGTGATTAAAATATATATGATCACTCACATCAAGACGCCGCTGCGGTGGTGGAGTCCATGCAGGAGGAGTAGCGTTTGGCACTGAGTCGCTTATCAGCGCGAGCTGTGTGGAGAAGCCCATTTCCACCTCTATTGCGTTGGAGAAGCAATCCCGCGTAAAATGCAGGTTTCACACTCACGGTCTTCCAGGCCAAGTGCATGCAAACACTGGCGCCTAATTCCAAGTCTGCTGGAAAGCTATGCAGTCCAGCAGTGCTGTTGCAACCAGCAACACTACACCTACGTATGACCACTGTACAATACAGATAAATCTACGCTAGCTCATACCAAGGGCGTGGTGAGCTCGTACCAGGGGCGTGGTGAGCTGGAACCTGCTTACGTCACCTGCCACCGCTTGCGTCACTTGCCACCGCAAACATCCAATAGGAAAATTCAACTGCAGTAGCCATCGTTCAACCTTAAGAGGGCAGCACTCAGACGTTTTTACACCATATATTGTAAAATTAAAACACTTTATACCCAAATGTCAAAAAAGTTACTCGAATCAATGAACAGCACTAATAAAGCCCCATTCTTACAGATCATTAACTAAAAAAAGTTGGTTTAGGGTTTAGTTACCCTTTAAAGCGCATAGACTTGTTGCACGTTAATGTTTTTTCCTTTTTTGGAAACTCACAGAGAAAAAAATGTTTGGTAACCGCTTGCACACCTGTTTAGTTTTTCCTTTGATTTTTCTGCTATTTAGTTTCTTTGCTCCTCTGGATTTGTGGATGTATCCTGACTGATTCCGTTTACCGACCTTTATCGCCCGGCTTTCGGCTACGCTCCCGTCTGCCGTACAGAACCCGGTTTTGTTCATTAAATGTTCTGATCTGCTTTTGCTTTATATGTTTTATTTTATTATACTTAAAATAAATTTGTATATTCGTTTTTTTTCCACAAATGTATGACTTTTGGAAGTGCAAATTGATTGCCATATGCAGTTTTAATAAAGATGAATTAACGTAACCTTCTGTCATTTTTACTCTTCTAAGTGTACACTTGCAGGTGTTTTGTTTCTAATTTACTGTTAGGCCCAGGAAATAATAATAAGGATAAACAATATCTAAAAAGTATAGGCTATAATTATCTAACATCTGACTAATTAAAAATTAACCTCAAAATATAACATGCTAAATGGGGGATATCTAGCATAAAAAAAATTATTGTCAGAATGTCGTCTCTCAGTTGTTGAACTTCGCGCAGACGTTGCCACAACGTGAATGTGTTTGCTCAGCCCGATCTCATGAAAGTGCGAATACCACGAATTGTAGGCTATTTGTAGTGCTTATGAAACGCAGTTTTCGCGTGCATATGATACGCACTTTATGGCGTGTAATAGGCATGCACTCCGCACCCCTAATCCTAACCAAGGGGTTTACAGTGCGTAGCATATGCACACACACAAAAAAAAACATTTTTGGCGTATAAATGGCACGATAAATAAAATTTGTGGTATAGATACGCACTTTCATGAGATCGTGTTTCACAATCTGCTACTGGGCCGGCCCTCTGTCGAATTTTAAAACCCAGTGTGGCCCTTGAGCCAAAAAGTTTGCCCACCCCTGGTTTTGAGCATAACGTGAAATAAACCAATCAGAGTCTCATCTCCCATTCCCTTTAAATGGCAGTTGTGCTCGCGCCATGGCAGATTTGCTTTTTACATGAAGGAAAACTGTTTCTCTAGTGAGGAATCTGATCTGCTTGTGCGCGAAGTTAAAACGCGCAGACGATCTACGAGACAAAGTGTACGTGTGTTGTGGACCTATATCTATAGGCACCTATTACTAACGCACTCTTTAAATAAAAAAACAAAAATTTGTGCCATTGACTTTAGACCAAGTTTCAGTTGGTCAATGGCCAAAACAAATAATAATTGTGTGTCACATTGCTCAAGATGCTTTTGAAAGAAGTACACAGACATTACTTCAGTCATTCTCACCTGCAGGCGCGAGTCAATGCCCATGTTCTTCAGGAAGGATCTTTGTGTGACGGGTCCCAAGCAGGTCACCTGATTCCCTGTCATTCTCCTCAGGTAACTGAAGTCCACGTCTGCTGTCAAGTCTGCCATGCCAGGTGCTTCCAAGACATTGTGGAGGTGATGGCCTTTAAAGCCCTGCCACAAACATAAACTTTAACAACAAATTCATGCAGAAAAAACATGTAAATAATAATGATCTTGTAGATAGTTGTAGGCACTTGCTAAATGTAACCAATGACGTACATCCAGATTTGGCGAGGGAGGGACATAAAAATTAACCCTAATGTCATTACAAATCCATACTTATTCATACCAAGATCAATAAGTACTTGAGGAAATTTGAGAGAAAAAATTTGAGCAAATAATAAGTATGCAGCATAGTGGTGACAAAGTGCATGAAGCACCTTGGTTTCCGGATGAACACCGAACATCCTAAACTTTTATACAGTTGCAATTTACCTCCCCTGTAAGAGCCATGATCTGTATGTTAATGAAGTACAGACACCCCATTGATTTGAGATGGTTCTCACTGTCCCATTCTACAGTTCATTTGCTCAGGATTGGATCACACCAAATAGTGCAGAAACAATTAAAGGGTTTACTTAGATCTTCTTCTCGAAGATAAATGAAGCTTATTAGGTTAATTCAAGTATTCTACTGTTTTCCTTTACCTTTAGTGTGTAATGTATCTGTTTGTGCATGTATACGATTTGCAAAGTTACACAGCTCATAGTCTCCCACAAAGTGATTTATTCTAACAGAGAACACTGATCCAGACCTGCCTAAAACACCTCGATCGAAGTCCAGAAATTACTGTCACAATGTGAAATATTAGCATAATACCCACCCAAAGGCATACACAACGAGAGAAGACAAGGTGAACTGTAGTGTTGTCATCATGTCGTGTGTTTGGATGTGAAAGCCCAGGGCTCGAATTTCGGCGCGGGATTGCGCGTATTGTGCATAATTTTAATCATTCCCGCAGGTCTCCCACTTATAATGTGGGAAATTCCCGCAAACATTGATTCACTTTAGCATGTAGGTTGTATTGGTAAATTAATCCACACAGATTATAAAATCAAATCAGTCATTTTAAAACTGTCTGCGAGACGCAATTTCACAAACAGCGTGAGTGATTCAGCGGTGCTGCGTCTTCTGTCTCTCGTCTCTCAAAATGGGTTGAACAAGGTAACGTTAATCGTTAAGCGCGCTGCAGGCGGCGATAGAGACAGAGCGTATTTAGGCCACGCCCACACCCAGGGGGAAAACAATCCAACCGTCTCCATTGACTTTGCATTGCGAGAGGCTGCCTCCTTGTCATTTCTTGCTTCTAACAAAAGACAGACAAATGCCTAAAAGCTGCTGTGTGACAAGGTGTACAGCAAACAAGCTAAAAACCCCAGAAATACGTTTTTATTAGCTCTCGACCTCAAAAAACGAGTGTTTAGTACATAAAAGTGGATACAGGCAGTTGAGACAGAGCGTCACGTGTCTCATTACTCTGAGAACTAACGTACGCCCGCTGGAGGAGACCGTAATCGGCAACACAGCATAGTTTATCTTACAGAAATATAATATATAAAACTGACATTTGGATATTTGACTCACCAGTGACCAAATGTTTAACTTACTGCACACGTAGTGTATTTTAGTGCATACTGAGTGTCAGGATCCCACAATTTACCCATTTGTTCCAGCCTGTATCCACTTTTATGTCCTCAAACGCTCGTTTTTTGGGGTCGACAGCTTATGAAAACTTATTTCTGGGTTTCTTAGCTTGTTTGCTGTACACCTTGTCACATAGCAGCTTTTAGGCATTATTCTGTATTTTGTTAGAAGCAAGAAATGACAAAGAGGCAGCCTCTCGCAATGTAAAGTCAATGGAGACCGTTGGACTGTTTTCCCCCCCGGTGGGCGTGGTCTTCAGATTATGACGCGTTGCGCTCTGTCTCTATAATACACTCTCGCGTTTCGGGAGTCGGGATAGACGGAATTGTCACTTGCATAATCTGCCAGCATTGCATCATGAGTAAATAAAGTTTACCATTTGCACGTATTTTAAAGTCTTACCAGTTTAAACATTCACGCGATTTTAAACTATTCGGTAACGTTACTTGCGTCTGAGAGATGTTTTTTTTCTCTGCACACATAAGTTACATAGAGTAAAGCCGCCTCACAAACAGCTTGCGGGTAACAAAAGTAGTTTTTCGTGGATTATATCGCTTTAACAGTCAAAAACATGCGAAAATTATGTCAATTTTCGGTCTTGGTGAGTATCCTCCAAACACAGTCGGTTATGTCTTAAATAAGCATAAATCGCACGTGACCGTATAATGAAAACAGGATCCGTGCACTAGCTCTTAAAGGGACAGCAGCCATATGTGTCTGTCATTAATTTGGTTGTCAAAACAACAAAGCATAGCTTTCATTTAAGGAATCAGGATTAAAGGGATAGTTCACTTTGAAATTAATTTTTGGTATGTTTTAGCTTACCTCAAGGGCATCCAAGATGTAGGTGTCTTTTTTTCCGCAGTAGTTTCAATTTTGATATTTATATACACACTAGATGTCGCCTTGTCTACGGCAGTTCATTGGAACGAATGTCTTTAAGGCGACATCTAGTGTATATATCTATGCACCAGTCTGCGTAGACAAGGTGCATAGATATATACACACTAGATTTCGCCTTGTCTACGGCAGTTCATTGGAACGAATGTCTTTAAGGCGACATCTAGTGTATATATCTATGCACCAGTCTGCGTACACGTCAGATCAGATCACTTGGACATGGCTGTGTATAAGTGGTAAAAACTATATAAATACTGTTCGTTTTCTCACACAAACCGCTCGTTTCGTGTCTTAGGCCATCAATGTGTACTTACGATGGGGAATTGTTTAATTTGGACGACGGGGAATTGTTTTAATTTGGACTCTGTGCATGCTCTTTGAGACAGTGACCATAGACCTGCATTATATGACTGACAGACAAGAACGGTTTGACCTAAAAATATCAAAATTGAAACTACTGTGGAAAAAAAGACACCTACATCTTGGATGCCCTTGAGGTAAGCTAAAACATACCAAAAATTAATTTCAAAGTGAACTATCCCTTTAATAGCCTATGTATTTAATTTAGTCAGGACTAGAATACTACCCAGTGTTATTTTACATTTGATTACTTTATTCAGTCTCTCTAGTATTTCTGAATACTACTGTTAGACCTAAGCAAAAACTTTTCTCTTTATTTCTCTTTATTGGTATCTTTATTCTGTTGTATATATTTGTGCTACTTTTTTCAAGCTTCCTTGTGTTGTGTAAATTCTTAAGAACAAAATTACCCCATTGTAAAAATGCAATGAGTGAGCATACATTTAGGTGAGATAAATGTAATAATAATAAAAAAAGTATAATTTCGCATCACAATGGTTCCCTCAACAAAAACCCAACAGGATTTTCCCATAGGCAGATGAACACAACTTTTATTAATTTTGAAGCCTAAATGCAGTCGCCAGAAGTAAAAAGCTAAAGGTAGGCTATTAATTAACTACACTATGATCACATGACTTCTACGTCACCATCACTAAGCTTCCGACAACTCTTTCAGTTTTTATCTAAAAACATTTTCCCAGAAAGTCTGAGTTAGAATAGTTTGTAAGAACACAATTATAAGCATAACGATGCTGAGAAAGCGGACTAAGTTTACCTTTTAGTCCCATTTAGCGTCTTGTTAGCAACCGCATTTTTCAAGATACGTAACAGTTTAAAAAAAATCACAAGTGGGGTGAGACTGATGTATTTGTGTACAGTGCTAAAATGCAACTGAAAAATCATGTTTTTTGAACATTAAAGCATGTTAACCTATTCTATTACACCCAATGAACAAAATAAGGAACTATTAAAATAGCAACAATATGACTGCTTAAAGGGATAGTTCGCCCATTTAAGACATGAAGTTGTATGCAATCCTTACCAGCACTATAGTGCATACACACTGACCCACTCTGTGGTCACCTCCCTGGTCAGAGTTCTGGCCGCTGGAAGTTTTTCAAGAAAGTAGTCTCGGTTAGTTTCCGGGGCCTCAAAACTGTGCGTTTTTACGTGAAAAAATGATATGCGTTTCAAAGCTTGATTAATTTACATCACAAAAAACACTCCAGACAAAATTCATACCTCAGTTTTAATCGGCACTATTTTCTTTCCATTTCTATCAATCCGCGCTGCTGTCAACGTCAACAGTGCGCACGTTCCGATCAGCTGTTCCATAGTGTTTACACAATCGAATGACAACGACGTAAAAAGTAGAAAATTACCAATGGTGTGAACTTGTAAAATCCCAGGTTGTGACCACAAGAATGTGCCGGGATCACCATTCAGATTCCATCGTTTTCCTGTTTCGGATATAGCTATGAGACAGCTTTGGCTGGTTGCCATCGGCTACTCTGCGGGAGCAAAAAAATATCCAGAATCAAGGATTTTCGTGTGTGCAGTGCTCACTTCAGCGAAGACGATTACATCCCCAACCAAGGAGGAAAAAGAAGTGGGTGCAGACATGCATACCTTGGTAAACACAAGATCAAATCAAATGTTATTGATTGCAACACAAAACCTCAATTGTGTGTGTGTTCAATCAAATAGTTTTCTCAGCAAATTGTATCTATATCCCTATATACTGTTTTTATATTAGACCTCTTTTCACGTGATTTCCACTGGAGTCTAAACATCAGCTTGTTTACCGTACAGTTTAGACATGGGATCATAAAGTTAGTAAATATAGCTTACCCGTGGTACTGGTACAGCAAAACTGTTTAAAATCCGTTTTTTTCTTTTTCCTCCTTGGTTGGGGATGTAATCGTCTTCGCTGAAGTGAGCACTGCACACACGAAAATCCTTGATTCTGGATATTTTTTTGCTCCCGCAGAGTAGCCGATGGCAACCAGCCAAAGCTGTCTCATAGCTATATCCGAAACAGGAAAACGATGGAATCTGAATGGTGATCCCGGCACATTCTTGTGGTCACAACCTGGGATTTTACAAGTTCACACCATTGGTAATTTTCTACTTTTTACGTCGTTGTCATTCGATTGTGTAAACACTATGGAACAGCTGATCGGAACGTGCGCACTGTTGACGTTGACAGCAGCGCGGATTGATAGAAATGGAAAGAAAATAGTGCCGATTAAAACTGAGGTATGAATTTTGTCTGGAGTGTTTTTTGTGATGTAAATTAATCAAGCTTTGAAACGCATATCATTTTTTCACGTAAAAACGCACAGTTTTGAGGCCCCGGAAACTAACCGAGACTACTTTCTTGAAAAACTTCCAGCGGCCAGAACTCTGACCAGGGAGGTGACCACAGAGTGGGTCAGTGTGTATGCACTATAGTGCTGGTAAGGATTGCATACAACTTCATGTCTTAAATGGGCGAACTATCCCTTTAAAAAAGTCCATGTTAATACATTTCACAGCCCTGCAAATGATCATGTTCACAAGCTTCCACAAGATAAGAACACTACAACTATCCAGCACTGACCACATCAGAGAAAGCCTGAGAGAGATGACTATCACATGGCACTTACTCTGAAAGTATCAGTTTTTGTTCCATCATGCCCATAGTCTACAATCAATGCTGCGCCTCCGTCATCTGCAATCCGATTGGCCAGTTTCTGGACAATGACTGCACCTTCTGGACACACTTCCACATGCTGCCTGTTTTCATCTTTCTGAAAATAACAATTGACAGGGTTCACTGACAAACAAAATGTATAAAAGGATGAAACATAGAAATCTTTTCAAAACACAAATGCCAAGTATTTTTTAAATTAAGTTTTGAATCACGAATAGTCATTTTTTTATGGTTTTACCTCTTGACAACTTGAACTAACCATTCCATTTCATAAAAAGTTAAATTGATCTGATATTATTTAGAGACACAGGCATTAATGTTGGATTACCATTAAAATGGTGTAAATATGCAAAAAGGATGTTTCCCTCTTATATCAACAGTATTTATTGTCAGACTTTGGACAAGCACATAGAGGGATAATATAACCCTCTCGCCCAGGCTGGAAGCATTTAAGTCTTGCTCAAAGACGCATCTTTTTAGTCTGGCGTTTGAGGCAGAGCAAAGTTAATTGTTGTTAAAGTGTTGTGGGAATGTACATATTTGCTCTTTTTTATTATATATTTTATACTTCTTTTTAACCTTACTATTTTGGAAAGCATTTCAATTAACTGATGTTGCTTTTACACGGCCACATGACAAATGTTCTCAGTGAAGGATGGAGAACTCACCTGTATAAGCATGCTGGAGGCCAGTGTGGGTCTGTGAGAAACCACAAATCTCAGTTTTTCTGGACTTTCAGGGTCAATATCAACCATCACCTCCCGCCAGCCATTCTCTGTTCTCTAAAAGAAAAAAATCCTTTTATGTAATGCTAATGTTTAAATTTTAAAATTAACTTATGCTAAGATTGTACCTGAAACTTGTGAATGGGTAAAGCATCAAAAAACTCATGGGCAAGGAAGACACTAAAACCTGGCAAAAGGAAAACAGACTTTGATTACAACAAGAAAGCATCATTACCTTGTCAAGGAGAGAGTTTGAGTCAGTTTGATGTGTCCGTACCCCTAGGGACATCCTCTATCCTGTGGTACCAGTTTATAGGCAGGCCAGTAAATGTGGTGCCACTGCGGTAAACAAGCTGATCATCATTACATGTCCACGTCTGATTTCCAGTTAGACATTTAGCCTGAAGTTGACTTAACTTTGGGCTGACCTCCACAAGATGAACAGAGATATCAGTCTCTCCCAGGACAGCTTTTAACTGACTAAAAACCTGGCAAATAAGAACACAACACTTGCTCATAACACTTGTAACACAAGAATGAACCTCATTGGTTCTTGATGAAGTTCAAATATGCTGCGTAACACGAGAATGAACCTCATTGGTTCCTGCAGAAGCTCAAACATGCTGCGTAACACGAGAATGAACTTCATTGGTTCGCATATTTTATAATTTTTTTCCAATTCATATTGAATGCTTAATGAGGAACACTTACTGCCAGACATTACTGGAGCTTTCAGTGGGACTGTGCTCTACGGTCAGATGAGCTGCTACTAGTGCACTAAACTGCATGGTTGACAAAAGGTTTACAGAACTCAATGGATCAATTTCAAGTCTGAAAGACGAACTTTTAACACATGTGTAGTGACAGCTAAGAAATCACAAAAGATGCACTTAAAAAAAACTTTAAAAAAACGAAATCAAACCTGTAGGCTAAACTGAAGAGGAGAGTCCACAGGTTTCTTATGGAGTTTTGATTTAGTTTATGATTTAGATTAGTTTTTGAATCTTAAGAACCTGGAGAGATTCTGTAAGGAGGAATGTTTTCAGATCCCTTGCTATGTGTTCTTCAACATCATTAAGCATTATAGGAGAAGCAATCATTGTGGCACACAATTTTACTTGGATTTAAAAGTTAGATATTTGTGAAGGTTTTGAATGAAAGACCAAGAAGCAATTTTACACATCCTGTCATATTTACCAAAAGTGCCAGTATTAATGCATTTTATGGTGCCTTTCCCTACCAGACAATATCCATTGGAGTATTTACCCTCAGGATGTCACTGGCCAATGAACCTCTACCTGGTCCGAGCTCCACTAACTGGAACACACTGGATTTCCCCGCAGCCATCCACTCACTGACACACCAGACACCCAACAGCTGTGGAAGAAAGACCATATATATATGAAGAGTTCAGATGCAAAAACCTCTAAGTGCCATCTGAAATTTTCTTCTAGAATGATCATTTTTATCAAGCTTGTATATTTAAGTTCAGTAATTTCACTTAAATGACAATTCATAGGTAATTTTCATTGCCATTTAAGTGAAATTACCGAACTTAAATATACGAGCTTGATCAAAATTATCATTCTAGAAGAAAATTTCAGATGGCACTTAGAGGCTTTTGCATCTGAACTCTTGTTCATATATATATATACATATATATATACATATATATATATATATATATATATATATATATATATATATATACACACACACACACACATATACATATACATATACATATATATACATATATATATACACACACACACATATATACATATACACTTTTTTTATATAAATGTTTGGTTTTATATTCAATTAATATTAAAAACAATTCTTACCTCACCAAAAATCTGACTGAGCTCTGGTGATGTAATAAAATCACCACCTGCTCCAAGCATGTCATTTTTCACATAATATCCCTGAAAACACAGAAAACAGAATTTAGATTTTTGGCGAAAGAGCAATTACTATCTAATTAGCTCTTGTAATGTCTAAAAGTGGGTGGGTAGATTAAAATTAATGCATAAATGCTTATTGTTTTAGACTGACATTTATATAATCCTTATATAGGGGGGGGCATTTACTGTCAAGCATTTTGCATTTGTGTCAGACACTGTTGCTCTCATTCAGTGGACTTATGCAGAAGAGAAAGGAGGTCGAACCCGCAACAAAGCTTTCTTGGTGCGTTTACAATGACTCGTGTACTGTTAGAACTCTGTACATATGAACAAGATGGGATAGATACAGTGGTACAGACCGCATGCTCTTTGCTTCTGAAGATGGTGGCTATGAACCCGTTTGGTCCATATATAGATGAGTTTACTGATGAAGTTGGGGATGAGATCATGTTATAGAGTTATTATTTCACACTACACAAAAAAACAAAAAAAAAAGTAAAAAAAATGTAGTGTATGACAAATGTGTGCTGCTGTTTAATACACGAGAAGCGCATTCAAGACCCACCTGTTACTGCCTTCTCCCCCCTCAGAAACATCACTGACATTCATGACCTCTAGACTAGATTACTGTAATGCATTACTAGCTGGTTGTCCTTCATCCTCAATAAACAAGCTATAATTAGTCCAAAATGCATGATCATATAACACCGATTTATCATCTCTACACTGTTACACACTCTACACTGGTTTAGCTCCTGTGTATTTAACTGATCTTCGATCGTCTTAGAATCCATCACGCTCTTTAAGATCACAAAGCTCTGGGCTTTTGGTTGTACCTATCATAATTAAGTCGGAAGTCCACTAAAGGAGGGAGAGCGTTTTCACATTTGCCTCTGAAATAGCCTTCCTGATAATGTTCGGGGCTCAGACTCACTTTCCCAGTTTAAATCTACACCTGTGAAGAGACTCGAACTCCTGCGAAGACTTCAGATGATGCTAACTCTGAATCAACATGCACCAATGCTACATTTGTCTATATATCCTAATCATCTGTTAAAGCAACACTATGTATTTTTTCAACCTTCATAATATATTTCCAAGACCCTTGTGATGGTACATCAACTTACAATAGGTTGAATGACACGTCTGCCATAGCCTGACAGGGTTTGTATCGCTTTTACTGGCACTACGTAACTTCGGGGTTCGGGTAGTAACCCGAGCACAAAAATAACTACAAAATTCGACTGCTTTACGGCATATGTCACTTCCCCCACCACTTCCTCAAATTCGGACGTGAGAGGCCAACCTGCGTTTGTTTTCCGGCTTTCGTGCATATGTTTTTGTCATGGCCAAAGCAGCAACGGACAAAAAAAAAAAAAGTCAGAAGTAAGCCTATATCTAAACGGCGTGTACAAGTTTGGTAGAGGCTACATTCTTGCAAGCAAGTTTTTTTTTTTTTTTTTTTGCACACCTGGCATCACGCTTGAATATATTCAACACTATAAAATCTGACGAAATACAATATTCTTTTTTTTTTTTTACAATTATCTTATATAGTCTAGCCATTTTTAATAGGATGGACAGTTGAAGGAACCCAACCTCGGTATACTTAATAAATATATTTGCTGCTTCTTGGCCTACTAAAGTGTTCCTGCAACGGGAGTATTCTCTGGCTAGAGCACAGAACAGTGGAGTTTGTATGGACAGAAGTGCGTGCCTGAGCTTGTATTTTGGGCAAGCTGCGTTGCTTTGACATTGTGGAAAATAGAATAATAGAAACAAAATGTATTAAGCTTTTCACCCGTTATTATGAATCTAAATTAATCTCGTTTTTAATTTAACTTAATTTCGTTTTTCTTTATTTAAATTTCGTTTTTTCTTTATTTAAATTTCATTTTTTCTTTATTTAAATTTTGTTTTTTTCTTTATTTAAATAAATTTAGTTTTTCTTTATTTAAATTTAGTTTTTTCTTTATTTAAATCTACCCTTTACTGTGTCAGTAATTTGTTAGTCAGAAAAATATTAGACTCCCTTATTAAAAGTATTGCTTAAGTTAACAGACCTGTGTGTGTGTTACGTGCGAATGTATTTACTTTGTGTTGTTCATGGGGAAGATGTGTTTAAAGGGATAGTTCACTTTGAAATTAATTTTTGGTATGTTTTAGCTTACCTCAAGGGCATCCAAGATGTAGGTGTCTTTTTTTCCGCAGTAGTTTCAATTTTGATATTTTTAGGTCAAACCGTTCTTGTCTGTCAGTCATATAATGCAGGTCTATGGTCACTGTCTCAAAGAGCATGCACAGAGTCCAAATTAAAACAATTCCCCGTCGTCCAAATTAAACAATTCCCCCATCGTAAGTACACATTGATGGCCTAAGACACGAAACGAGCGGTTTGTGTGAGAAAACGAACAGTATTTATATCGTTTTTACCACTTATACACAGCCATGTCCAAGTGATCTGATCTGACGTGTACGCAGACTGGTGCATAGATATATACACACTAGATGTAGCCTTCTCTACGGCAGTTCATTGGAACGAATGTCTTTAAGGCGACATCTAGTGTATATATCTATGCACCAGTCTGCGTACACGTCAGATCAGATCACTTGGACATGGCTGTCTATAAGTGGTAAAAACTATATAAATACTGTTCGTTTTCTCACACAAACCACTCGTTTCATGTCTTAGGCCATCAATGTGTACTTACGATGGGGAATTGTTTAATTTGGACGACGGGGAATTGTTTTAATTTGGACTCTGTGCATGCTCTTTGAGACAGTGACCATAGACCTGCATTATATGACTGACAGACAAGAACGGTTTGACCTAAAAATATCAAAATTGAAACTACTGCGGAAAAAAAGACACCTACATCTTGGATGCCCTTGAGGTAAGCTAAAACATACCAAAAATTTATTTCAAAGTGAACTATCCCTTTAATATCACTAGTGCAGTGTCCGTTCTCGGAGCATGAGCCCTGCCCGCGTGAGGCGCGCCGCTTCCCGCTCGCGTTGTTCTGTAGTTTATTAAAAGTTTATTAATTCTGAATGTGTCGCATCTCTATCTATATTGCACCAAATGCGACACTGCACTCCCCTTGTGAAGTCGATTGGATGAACGGTTCTCGAAATAATCAAAATGCAAACGGACAGACAGACACATAGAGAATACTGCCTTTATTAGAGAGAAGAATATGTTCAGCCCCCTCTTTCCGAAGCTTCGAATATTCGATGTTCATTACTACCGAAACTTCGAAGCTCAAAAAATGGTATTCGGACCAGCCCTAAATGACGCTGGCTTGTAAACGAGCTACGCGATCTTTTGGCGATTGAAAAAAATAAAACCCATGAAATTATATTCATATGACATGCTGAAATATATGCCACTGTACCTGGGATAAAGACATTTCACACGCAATGCAGGCTTGCAGTCTGCCCAAGGTGAGGACTCCTACTGCAGAGTTCGGGGATATCGGCTTGTCAACAAATGCACGTGTATCCCCTGGTGTAACCATGACAGATTTTACGACAGTAGTAGAAGACAATACTGTTTCCCAACTGTAGGGGGACCCCGAGAGCAAAAGTTGTTGGTGTTGCTTTAATAAACAAGTATTCATTACTTCAATGAGCTCATTGTTTCTGCCTTAAAGGTGCACTGTGTAATTTTAGCGGCATCTAGTGGTGAGGTTGCGAATTGCAACCAACAGTAGTTACATTCGCCAACAGGAAAAGATGTCCGTCATCTGAGACAGCAGAGAGTAGCCAGTTAAGCAATGAGGTTTCTTTACAAAGATTAATTAAGAAATTAGGTTTACTTAATTATTCAATAATATATGTTATTGCGAATATTATTGTAACTTGTTCATAATTGTGTCAGTGTTTTATTCAGTGACTTCCTTGCAACATAGAACAACATAGTGACGAAACGCGTTTGTCCGTTTAGGGCCACTGTAGAAACATGTCTGCGCATTTCAATGTAAGGGGACCCACGGTGTATGTAGATAGAAATGGCTCATTCTAAGGTAATAAAAACGGTTCATAAAAAAAAGGTCTTTATACACCACTGAAAACATAGTTATGTACAGTATATGATATTGCATTTCTGTCAACAGATCCTCCTAAATATTACACAATGCACCTTTAAATGAATACATTGTTTAAATTAATACATTGTTAGCTAAATCCGTGATTTGTATACATTTCTGAAATACATAACTTAGACAGTTAGGCTACATCTGATAACAGATCACTCTAAATTGTAATGTGGACTCGTGCATTTTCTGTAAAGCTTCTTTGAAACGATGTGTATTGTGAAAAGCACTATACAAATATGCGAATGCGAATTGAATAATTAATTTAATTCGCATTTATTTGTATAACGCTTTTCACAATACATATTGGGGGATGAATGAATAAATTCACAATACATATTCAGGGAAGTCAATTAGACTATCAACTAGACTACATTTTATTTGATGGGGGAGGGTAAGGGACCTAGATAATAATCTTTTCCAACTAAATGTATAAATTTCATAAAATTACCCAAGATTGCACCCAAGATTTTTTGTAGAATCACTTTTGCTGCTTTACATTAACCACTAGCCAAGTTCATATTTTACATACATTTGTGTGTGTGTTTTTTTTCTCAATAATTAAGTAGTGTGTATTTAGTGGATAGTGTTTAACACATGAAAATAGTGATCATCAGTTCTACACACACAAAGGTAGATATTCTACAATGATCAGGAAAAAAACAGCACAGATATCATATCATTATCGGACCAATACTCCGAATTGAATCGGTTATGAAAAAGATTTTCTGGGTAAATGGGTACATTTTTACCCAGCCCTAATTGTAATGAGACAACACAGTATAAAAAGTGATTGTGATATGATACATACCGACACTGGATTAGTGAGTGACTCCCTCATATACTCAGCTACTGAGATTGGACCTGTGGCAATGATCTTGGAAATAAGATGTTTAAGGATGGATGTGTTTGACTCAAGTCTCTGGATGGAAGAGTTTGAGCAGGATCGGTTTCCACACATGGTCCACAGCACTACAACAGACAGAACTGTATCATTACTATGCAGCTCTTTTGTTCTATGCAGAACAAAAAACAATTAACAAGCACATCTTGTAAGAAAGGCTTACTGAATTGTGCAAAAAAAAAAAAATCGACATCAGCATCTTAGAAATTATTTCTGAAGGATTATGTGACATTGAAGACTGGAGTAATGGCTTGTGAAAATGCAGTTTTGCCATCACATGAATACATTATATTTTAAATTATATTAAAAAATAAAACTTTAACTGTAATAATATTTCACAATATTACTGTTTCACTGTATTTTTGATAAAATAAATGCAGCCTTGGTGAGCAGAAGAGACTTCTTTCAAATATCTAAAATACTCCCAATACAGCATGCTTCGAGCACCTTATTGCTTTTATAAAATGGTTACCACACAATACAAATATTAAAGCTGAAAATATATTAAATAATATGGGTGCGCAACGTTATTATTTCTTGTTGAGGTGAAAAGCTGTCTCATGATATCAGTATTTTACACCATTTTAAATCATAATAGCATAGTGCTATTGTGAAATCACAAACGCTGTGATTCACTTAAATAGATATACGCGCTGCGGGTTTTAGAGTGAAGCAAGATGCTGTAATTATTAACGTGTGCAGGTTAAGTGTTTCCGTTCACAGTAAATGCTGCTCCACACAAGCTCAGCCTCTGCATGTGCTGCTTTTTTGGGTTTCCAATAACATGCATTTGGGAACGCATATAAAGTCTGACGTGCTTTGTGTTTCATAGCGAAGTGTTGCACTGTTATCATTTACATATTTATAGCATGTTTCAGCAGCTCGGTTAACAAACTCCATATCTGCATATGCTGTGAGTCTGGTTTGCTTATAATGTTCATCTGGGAACACAACGTATTTCACTAGATTTATAAACCTACGCCAACACAGGAGAATACATCAATATATTACATCAATGCATATTTGATCATGCTGTAAGGTGTAACAACAACAATCACAGCTGGCGCCTTCTGCAGGCATTTGTTATAATACGTCATGTACACAAGTTGAGCATGTTTAAATTGTTTATTACATTATGTATTTTAAAGGTGTTTTCCAATAAAATCATGATTATTACTTGCTTTTGATGCTTTATTTGAATCCATTATTATTACCTCATTGTTGTTATATATTTATTACATGGCTTGGCGGAATTCCAATGTAGAATGCGGTCTGTTATTTCTTGATAACAGATCGCTGCGAACTATAACATACCGTTGCCATGAAAAACAGCGCGTTGCTATGGACGCGGAACGGACTATTTTCTTTAGCGGAAGCAATACAATCGCTTTTAAATCAATTTGTGTCAAATTATTTATTTATTTTGTAGGTAGCCATGTAATAAGCGGGATAATGTATAGCGAGGCGGTTGTTTTCTAGCGAATAACAACCCCTTCAGGCTGATTCAAGACCCCGCCCCGTTCAGCCTGTTATTGCACGTGCCACCTGACATTTTGGGGGTTTAAGATACCAAATCATAAATTCATATGTATTATATTTAAATGTACTGAAAATAAATTTAAACTAAAAATGTTCTATAGAATTCAAGTGACATGTCATACATTTATCTAATTATTTTAAAAGGAAATAATGCACTTGGAAATGTATATGTATATGTATATGTATATATATATATATATATATATATATATATATATATATATATATATATATATAGCCCTGTTTCGGATTAGCAGTATTGTTTACACTATTACATGTAAAATGTAAGCAGTAGACTATGTGCATTTACCGTATGCATGCATAGTATTTAATATTTATTTGATTAGACCTCAAGTTTTATTTTGAGTGACACTCGAAGAGCTAAGCACGCGACTGAGATCATATGATAACAGTGCAGCACACTACAGTATGAAACGTTTATCACTATAGATATTTTGGTGTTCAACACGTTAATTTATAGTGTATCACTTTGAGCAAAATAATCTCATCTCACCTTCTGGCATTAGCCGCTTCAGCCTCAGCACAGTCCTCATGCTTCTCTCATTAACACCTTATTTCATGCCCCGAAATCATAAACATCAATGAGTGAACATTGACGTGCTACACACACACACCGCTGTCACAAGTCCTTCTTTTCTGAGTCGTCTTCTTCTGTTTATTGGGAGATCGCACTTCAGATCAGTGTATTACTGCCATCTCCTGGTAGCTTACAATAGTGCCCTTCGCTTCAACCCTCCCTGACCTCCAATAGGATGCCTCTCCTGACCAGAGCTGAAAGCTCAACAAACCAGGGGTGTTTCTCAAACGGAAGGCTGCATCCTGCTGAGGCTGTGTCCTTCCTTGGCTGCGTTCCAGTCCAAAGTTGTCATGCCCTTCACTTGCTAACTTCCCTCCGTCTCGTTCACTCGGATGTACGTCATTGCGAGTGCCCACTACTGGCGGAAACTGCAATGGGCTGAATTGGAACGTCCTAAGCCCTTGATCACTTGGAATCAGCTATGGAGTTGATTTATTATTTACATTTTTTTTCCTTTAAGAATTTGTTTAATGCAGCATCCAAATGTTTATATGTGTGTTTGGGTTGTTTTAAATATATATATATATATATATATATATATATATATATATATATATATATATATATATATATATATATCATAGAGTTGTCTGTTGTGGTGGTGATAAAACGAGATCTGTGGTGACGTCACAATCGTACTGCATTGTGGGACATATAGGTGCCTGAAGTGTACATATGAAGTAGACTCGCTCCCTCGGTCAAAATCGAGGGAACGAGGGTCTGTCCATCTAAACTTCCCTCGTCCACTTCACGAAGTGGAACGCACTTCAAAATGGCGGCAGGGATTCCCCCGAGGGGAAGTGCTTAGGGAAGTTCGCAAGTGCATGTCTAAAAGTGGACTGGAACGCAGCACTAGTCCTGTCCTTCAGAGGCTTGTAGGCTAGAGTCCTCCTCATTATTAACGCTATGAGACGGTATTCACCCAAGCGGGAAGGAAGTCGACCGGAAGTTGAAGCCGGCCGCGTGCCACCATCTTGTAGCAGAACTTCACCTGCTGTTAGCATCCCATTGACTCCCATTCATTTTGGCGTCACTTTGACAGCGAATAACTTTACATCTGAGGCGTTTGAAGACTCCATTTGTCCATTATTTATTTCTAAAGAAACACGACAATGTATAAAATGCTCCATTACCTTGTAGCTTACGTTATGGCCCCGTAAAAACAGTTTTTGTAAAAGTAGGCTAACGATTGCGTAATAACCACACGACTCTCTGTCGCACAGTAGAGAGATTACCGTATTGACGGGAGGAGAAGCTCGCGGGCAATCGGGGGGACGTGGAGGCAAAATGACAAAATAATTAATCAGAATACCTAGCAAAAGTTTCTCCTGCTCCTAGCTCATGAACACCTCCTACTCACGATCTCCGTCTCTGCAAGATTCGGAAGGGAATGATTCAGATTTCTCATGCCACAGCCACTAGAAGACAGACGGGTTGCTCACGTCACATCTACGTCGTCAAGCTCAGTTTGAGTCTGCGCGTCAGGAACGGAAGTCCTAAAAAATCGCTGAAAATGGGCTTCACTTGCCTCAATTGAGTTCCAATGAGATGACTCTGTCCATTTCTTATACTGTCTATGTATTCACCTTATTTTCCATGACAACAAGGGCGACGCCATTACGCTCATTTTGTCATCTTACTTCCGGCTGAGCGGGACTTCAACTTCCGGCTGAAAGGACCTACGCTAGTTTCTAGCGTAATTCTATAGTTGTAACGGTAAAATATGTAAAGTATTATATGCTCAGTTAGGGGCTGCCATAACAATTGGATTAAGAGGATAGAACAATTTAACTAACGGTGTTACGAACCCAATGTAGGCTAAAGCGATCGGAATGTTGTGGTGTACTTTACGATTTACACCCACCACCACCTCAAGACGACGAGGAGGAGCGCCTGAGGCAGTGGCGGAAGGCGCTAAACTTGAAGTGCTCACCCAAGCGCTCTTATGTGTGTTCGTACCATTTTATGGACGGGGAGCAGACTGACGAACGAACACCCTTACCCAGAGTAAAGGCTCGGCTATCGGATGTTCTGGTAAAGAAGTCCCGACGGGTGCTGAACAGGTTGTCAGATTCAGGTAACTTAAGCTAACTTACCTAACTGTTGTTTCCTAACTTACCTATCTATGTGCTTGTTAGCCTAACGTTAGATGAAGTCCGTTCTATGAATACATTTAAGATTAGTAACGAGACGTTCACAAAATACAACGAACCTTGCATGATTACCATTGGCAACCTATATGTCATTTCTTATATTTCGTTTACTTTGTGATGGACCTAAGGGTCTGAAATAAAGAATGAATGAATATTCACGATAGTACAATATATTATGGTAACTTACATTACAGTCTTACAATAGCTCACATTATTCCTGTAAGGAGGCCAGCTAGCTACATCTCTCATTCAGATATTTATATTGACCTACGTAGAGTTAGGAGATTGTGTGTATACTGTCTCGTTTTTAATGCATCTCTCCTTTTCACACTGTTCTAAGTATGAGTGCCATCATAAATTAATTCTCATGATCTATTTTAAAGGTATAGCGGAGGATGTTTTACTTCCTGGTGGGTAGTCTAAACTATTGGTCCTCCTAATTGTCAATCATTCTGGTGAATCAATCAAACTTTTCAAAAAGTGGAGAGGGCGGGTCTTATCTAAAATTTGGAAAGATCCTCCGCTATACCTTTAAGTACTAATGTAAAAATGTTTATGTTTATATTATTTCCATCGATGCATCGATGAGCGTCAGTGTTGCAGTGGGACATCTGTGAGGATGATCACAGCCACATGCCCCAGACCTGTGATGCAGAAACACAATGGGAGGATCCATCTGTCTCTGACCACAACTACACTCCAAAATCTCAACTCAACCTGAAGCCACCTACATCTGAAATGGGAACACAATGCGTTGAGCCAGTGTCACATAACTCTGCTGAGAAAGACCACCTTTGTCAGCTCTACACAGGGTCGACATTGGATGCGTTCCATTCAGTTGCCGAGCACCTTACCAGTTCACACACCAACAGCTTTCAGCTACACACTTGGGATCAGCTCCTGATGACTCTGATGAAGCTGCGTCTTAAAGGGTTAGTTCACCCAAAAATGAAAATTCTGTCAGTAATTACTCACCCTCATGTTGTTCCAACCCCGTAAGACCTTTGTTCATTTTCGGAACACAAATTAAGATATTTTTGATTAAACTGAGAGCTGTCTCACTCCATTTATTTTTTTCTCAATTTGTGTTCCGAAGATGAACGAAGGTCTTACGAGGTTGGAACAACATGAGGGTGAGTGATTACTGACAGAATTTTCATTTTTGGGTGAACTAACCCTTTAATTTATTGCAGGGTGATCTTGCTGAAAGGTTTGGTGTTTCTCAGTCCACTGTAAGCAAGGTGATTTCGCGTTGGCTTGACATCATGGAGAAGTGTTTCAGAGAGCAGTTTCCAAACACAACATGTAGAGCACAATATATCAAAATATAATATCGCAATATGCATTTTTTTTTTTAGCTTTAAGAAACTTTAATCAGTTTATATAATTCATGAAAAACTAAGCAGTGTTTTACTTTTACATTTGATTATTCAGTTTCTGTTGTTAAATAGACCTAATGTAGGATAACCTGAACCCCGTGGTTTACACTGATGTTAAAATAACACTTCTTATATACAGTAAAACACTGATGTTCACTTTCACAAGTTGAAGGGATGTTTTCTTGTTACAAAAAGAATGTGAAACATGTATGTAGGTTATATAATTTTAAATCTAATTTAAGTTAGTTTTATATACTTTAAGCATTATCGTATCGCATATCGAATATCGCATTGTTTAATGAGTTATCGCATATCACATTTTTCTTCAATATCGTGCACTTAATAACTTCTTCCAGGCAATGAAGTAATGGCAGACATAGGCTTCACCATTACCGATCTCCTCTATGAAAGGAAGGTGAAACTTGTCCTTCTTGTGAATCTTGTAAAACAGATTTTACCTGTTATGAATAGTTGTTTTTATAAACCTTTACAATGTGACCAGATGTTACCTGTTATGAATAGTTATTTTTATAAACCTTTACAGTGTGAGCAGATGTTACCTGTTATGAATAGTTGTTTTTATAAACCTTTACAATGTGACCAGATGTTTACCTGTTATGAATAGTTATTTTTATAAACCTTTACAATGTGACCAGATGTTACCTGTTATGAATAGTTGTTTTTATAAACCTTTACAATGTGACCAGATGTTACCTGTTATGAATAGTTGTTTTTATAAACCTTTACAGTGTGAGCAGATGTTACCTGTCAGTCATTTATTATAAAACAATATAATGTGAGCTCTGTAGATTCCCCTTAAAACTTAAATGAATTAAGTCTTCTAGTTAGAAGAAATAAGTCACGTCAAGTTTGCAAATGCCATCTTGGTTTATTACTTATGAAATTTAAATGGTGAAATGTATCTACATGAAGGTAAGTAGAAGGTGTCTCTAGCTTCCTGAAAACATCAAACACTTCTTACAACTGATTTTATACAACTTATTTAATCATTCATATTTAACCAATTAGCCTACCTAATCTCCTATCCTTAACCCTAAATATTCTCATTCCTTCTTATTTACAAATAATTTTTAATTGCTGCTCCATCAACTCCTTCTGACAGGACGTAGTTAAATATTCCCATAGGTTAACGTTACCTCTGGCCACGTTAACAATGACGATGGATGAGACAATGTGAGACCAGCTGATCGTCGTACGAAGTTTTCTCCGTGCTCCCAATTTTAAACATTTACGGTATTAACGTTATTTGTCATTTTGATAAAGTTTTGGCTAACTATAAACAATCTAATAACTACTGAACTAGCTACCGGATGTGCCGTGTCAGTTTAGCGGAAGTCGGATGACAAAATGCGGAAGCGCGAAGTATTAAAAGTGGGTGGGGCGGAATAAGGTGAATAGGAAGTGAGCATGACTACGTCATTAACGTTTCCGCCCCGCGTTCACGGCACTAAAATACAATTTAAACTTATTTTGGAAGAATACTTTGTATTACAAATCTTTATATTAACTGGCTTTCTATTAATACAGTACAGTGAATGACAACCATCTGCGGTTTCCCAGCGGCTTACAATACTGGCAGATTAGTGTTAAGTGATTACAGCAAAACAAAAGATAACATATATATGATTTCATGTCCAAAAACATTATTTTTGTCTTACATTTCATAATAAACTCAGACGAGCTCAGTACCGACTCATTTTCCGTCAGTTTATTTTCGTGAATTTGAATATGTGCTGTAACGGACAAAACTTTACTTTTTGTAATTCTGTATTTTTTTGTATTTTTGTTCTTTAAGTATTTTTGTTAAGACCCTGTTGTGATGTATTGGAGTCATGGGCAGTAACAACAGGAACAGTTAGAGGGCGCTATTGCCTGGAGGTAACTGGGTATATAAACACTGACACCATAGAGTAAGTCAGTTCGTTTGGTAGAGGGAAATCTGAGGATTGATCTTGTGCTACCTTCTTTCTCATCCAAAGTCCTGTGTTGAGAACTCTTTGAGTTTCTGCTCAACTGTGAGTATGGTTTGGTTTATATTTGATGTTGTGTTTGTTTGAGATCACTGATGTTAGTTATTTGATTTCTTTCTAGAAAGGACTTTTAATTACCACATGTTCTTTTGTGAGCACGGATTGGATTCTAGAGACAGTAGCTATGTTTCCATCAACTTGTCAATCGAATTATCTGAAGTTCGGTAAAAAAAAATCATGCGAATAAAGCTGGTGAAAGTGAGTTTCCATCAAACGGCTTTAAAGCGAATAAAAACCTGTGCGTAATGATGTCACATGCTGTTTTGCGATCAAATTGGTATATCGAATTGATTTGAGACATTTTAAGGTGTTTCCATTCATTTTCGCACTGAATCGCACAACATTCAAGCAAACATTTGCGAACAAAGTTTTGCTAGACAAAATGGATCGCGCCATCTACCAACAAATGATCAATATTGCACAAGTTGTAATAGTGCAGAGTCCTGCACGGGTCCATTTTTGGAGACCCGCCCGTACTTGCAAAGTTCAGCACCAGATCTGACCCGTGCCCGCGATAAATTGCACACAAGCTAAAATCATTCCATTTAAAGTGCTTTATTTTTTATCTCGCACCTCTTTCAACATCACAATAGCCTCATGAATGGGCTAATGAGCGCTAAAGTGCGCTTTGTTTTGGGCCATTCAAGTAGCCTAGGCTACCTCCAGTTCACGCGCGGGCGCCTCTCCGTGTCCTGATTATATTGCCTGCTATATTTAGCTCTTATTTATTAACCCCTTCAGACCTGAATTATGTTTTAAGTTTCTGAAAAATATAAAAGTACATTTTCCCAGCTCATGAGGCTTCTATAAATGAGACCAAATAAAAAAAATTAAAAAAAAATGTTTGGCTTTAATTGTAATTTTTTTTGTCCATTTCAATGGACGTCAGGTCAAAACAGGTGTACTTCACAAAAATGTACCAACATAAAATT
Source organism: Leuciscus idus (assembly GCA_021554675.1). Taxonomy (NCBI): domain Eukaryota; kingdom Metazoa; phylum Chordata; class Actinopteri; order Cypriniformes; family Leuciscidae; genus Leuciscus; species Leuciscus idus. Next base: position 23,238,865 of record CM038638.1, on the reverse strand, counting down.
AAATAATAAACATAAAAATTGTTAGTATATACTTAAAGCTTTTTCTCAAGGTCAAAAACTTTTCAACAGTATATCATTTCAACTTTAATTTTGAGGCTTTTGTTTTACAGATTGCACATTGTTTGTAACAAACTAAATATCTTAGAATCAATCAATATGGTCATGTTAGAGTCATTTTCTTTGCGCATCTTTCTTTTTTTAGATCAAAAACTTGAACATTACAACATTTCAACTTTAATTGTAAGGTTTTTGCTTTATAGATCGCACATTTGTTTATGCAAAATAAACCTAGGAATCAATCAACGCATTCACGTTAGAGTAATTTACTGTGTGCATCTTTGAAACAATTTCTCTGTTAACGATTTTCTTGTATTTCTACAGTACATTACTGGCAGCACGGTTGCCATGCATGATGCATGTATTTCGATTTCCAGTAACTGTACTGTAATTCACTTTACAGTACACAAGATCAGTACTGTAAACTACCAAATAGTACTTTACTGGATTTGTACTGTATTTCGTCATTTGATCTGCTTTTGCTGTAATTAATTATACGGTATTGTACTGTAATATCTATATTGATACATTACTGATAAATATTATTATAATTTTCAAAATAATTACTAATAATTATAATATTATATCATAATAAATGTAATATGTAGTTATTAGGAAATATAGGCTATAGTAGGAAAAAATATGGAAATCAATGGCTATACTGTCAACTGTCTAGTTACCGACATTCTTCAAAATATCTTCTTTTGTGTTCAGCCGAATAAAGAAACTCATACAGATTTGGAACAACATAAGGATGAGTAAGTGATGACAAATATAATTTTTGGGTGTACTAAACCTATAAAGGGATAGTTCACCCAAAATTTTTATTGGCCCATGATTTACTCACCCTCAAGCCATCCTAGGTGTGTATGACATCGTTCTTCTTTCAGATGAATACAATCGGAGTTATATTAAAAAATGTCCTGACTTCCAAGCTTTATAATGGCAGTGAATGGTTGTTTCTGTTTTGAAAGTCCATAAACGTGCATCCATCCATGATAAAAGTGCTCCATGCGGCTCTTGGGGGTAAATAAAGGCCTTCTGAAGCGAAGCGATGCGTTTGTGTAAGAAAAATAATTCATTTTCAAGTTACGCTTTAGATTTATGTCAAATCTGTATGTTTTGTACAGTTTCGCCGGAAGCTAGTCATTTTACTTTATAAAGTTTTAAATACGGATATTTTTCTTACATCTCCATCTTCCTCATCATCACTCCACATAAAGTCAACATCTGAGATACTTCCATCAGCTATATGTTCAAGCACTTCAAGAACTATATATTCTGCATATGAAAAAGTTTAAAAAATGTATCGGTACTGTGATATAGATTTTGTATATAAGAAATTTCAATCAGCATTACTGGACTTCAGTTACTGGAATGTGATTTCAGTAACAGGCTTTTGAACCCACTGTCCATTCTAATGGACAGACACATTTGAAATAATCCTGATTTAAAATTTGAAATTCTACAATCGATTTTTAACTTTAATTAATAATTTCAATCTTTCTATTTTACATACAAACTATGAAATACTGACAAACATATCAAAAAATGTAAATAAAACCATAGAAAATGTTGCTTGCTTCTGTGTTTGGAGTGAAGTGCTGACATGCTTCTCTTCAAAGTAGTGTTTTTTTTTATAATTACTACATGCAGAGCTTTACTGCCATTTGATTGGATGACAAGCGTCCAATCTAATGGACTGCAGGCTTTAAACTAGGTGAAATGCTCCAGAAGTAAAAAAAAAAGGGGGGTTGACATGTGATGTCCATTGTAATGGACGCAGGGTCTGAATGGGTTAAATCCAGGAAAATGGTTGATTAAACATTGATTAAAATTAAGATACAATTAATACAAAACGAAATTCACTTTAAAGAAAGTCTTTCTACAAAAACAAACTTAATTAAAGCTGCAAGCAGCATTTATCGGGGTTCAAGCAGTTAAGGCCTTTAAGGCCTTTAAGAACAAAAGCATCAAAAGTTATTAAGTTTTATTTAGCAAGCATTTAACCACTGACATATATGATGGAAAAGACCATTTACAGCCAATACAGGCCATTTAACATAGGAAATATATGGTTTTCAAAGCTTTTTGACAGTTATAACACCCTTTTGCAGTCTTTGATCATGTCTTCTTACAGTCTTGCCTGATCTCCACCACTTTTATTAGTAGTACTCAAAGTGTGCCCATATATATGTGTCAAATTTGTTGTAAATATGTAATTTTGATAAGGAGTTTAGACAATTATATTCAGTGGAGTAACGAGCCAACACCGGGCCCTTAAGTAGGATTATCAAGGCGGGCCCCTTGATGACGCAATTGATGACATTGATGACGCAATGTCCGCGAGTAGGCTACCATGAATAGGGCAGGATATGATCATACACAGCATATAAGAGATGAGATGACTAACAAAATCAGGAGGAGCCTAAGCTCACCAAAAAAACAACAACAAAAAAAACACTGGTGACAGCGCACCATAACACATTGTTAGGCCAAGGTCCAAATACATAAAAAAGATGCTCTCTTACATTATAGCGGCATTTTCCAGGCTTTCCTATGTGCAACTGCAAAGTTGTCGATTAGATCAGGATTGTGCGCACGGGCATTCTCAATTGACCCTTTGCAGGGAGTTTGACAGGCGATCTGACTAATCATAATCCGCCATTTTGACATTGGAGGATTTAAATTTAAATAAAAAAAAGTGTACTGACGTCTTAGCACTTTAAAACAACATTCCTTTTATGTCCATTCTTGTTTATTTTAATGCTATAAATTAACTAGAAGGTAGAGATGATTGGTTCACGAGCAGCTTTAACTGAGCCTCAAGTCTACAGCGATCTGTCAGACACATTAAAGAGTCACAAAACAGTATTTATTGTTTAAATGTCTCTAAAAAATGACTACATTTGAAAGGTGAGACTTTTGGCGCTTTTCCATTACCAGTACCAGCTCAACTCGACTCGACTCGACTCGACTCGGCTCGGCTCGCTTTTCGCTCCGTTTTCCATTGCAGATAGTACCTCCACAATAGTACCTGGTCATCATAGCGACGCCGCAGGAAACTGCTGTGACTTAATCTTCTACGCGAGATACATCCGCTGCCACACACACAGGACAATGGAGGAAATCGAGTGTATGCTGTTTTTGGATGTTTTTGTTTTTGCTGTTTTTTATTCAGGATACTCCGTCTGGCGCGTGCAATGATGACGCAGTGAATAGTGACAATTCTCTCTGACCAGTCAGCAGTCTGCCGTGTTTTCACGTCACATTTTAGTATCGCCTCAGCTCGCCCCAGCTCGCTTAGAACCTCGCCAGAGGTGGTACGAAAAAAAGTACCTGGAAGCAGGTACAGGTACAACTTTTACACAGTGGAAAAAGTACACTGTGTTACACTGTGTAGTGGAAAAGCGCCATTTGTTTCATATCAAAAGTACTTGTCTGTTAGCGCGCAGTCTCCTCTCTGATCCGCAATGTATTTTTCACTGCGTGAGAACTTGGTGTGGTGTGAGAGTGGCGTCGCTTGTCAGACATAGAAACAGTAACTAAAGTGGATGGTCTTTGCGAATGGTCATTGACAGTATGGACGGGGATTCGCCAGTCCCAATTCAAAACAAATTTCATCACAATCCATCATTGTTCGTTTCAAACATGTGAGAGCATCAAAATGATCCATGGGTGAAATTGATTGGATTTAATAAAAAAATTTGTCAGTTCCTATCATAATTTTAAAATTTTGGTGTTATTGTTTAGCTATTTACCTATGTTTTCAAATATCCTTTGTTTTTTTGTTGTTGTCTCGATCGGACTAACGGCTTTGAAGATAAACACAGTTTTTTAAAGCTCTAAATGACACTTACAAAAACCATAAGGCGAAACCTGGCATGTTTGGTATTGCTGGACTCGGCAAGGATTCAGGAGTCTTAGGAGGTCACTCCTGTGAAAAAACACTGGCATTGTGTCAATAACGTATACTGAGTTTTTTGAGATACACCAATGTTCTCATAGACTATCATGGCACCCAAAAAAATATCTTTCCGTTCACAATTTATAACCGTTTTAGTAAAAGTGGCCCTGGTCCCATCAAATATTTTGGTTCCCCTTATCGACCGTTAATTCAAATTTTGAATTTTTTGGATGATTATTGATTGTCAGACTCCAGAGAATATTCTTGCAGTGGTTTGGTTCCGATCGGGCCAAAAACCTAGGAGAAGTTCGCAAAAATAGGTTTTTCAAAAAAATGCAATTTACTCGAAATTGGCGCCTGAAGGGCAAGCAAATCGGAGATAGCCATTTTGTCCGCCTTGAGCCAAGGATTCCAACGATATAAGACACTTGATCCTGGGACAAACGGTCTAAGAGTTATGAGCAATTTTGAACTTTTGGTTGCTGTAGCGCCACCTATGGGCCAATCGGGGTCATACTCTGATAGGTTGTCCCCAAATTGAGGCCTACCATCTGGCCAGGTTTCACGTCTCTAGGCCTTACGGTTTGTCCTGCACGATGCGTTTTACAAATCCTTACAATTACAATAGGGTTTCAGCATTTCATGCTTGAACCCCTAATAAGAATGAAGGCTTTTTGCCAGTTATAGCGCCACCTATGGTCCAATCTCCATGAAACTCTGCATGCTTCCTCACCATGTTCTGAGACATATGCTCATAAATTTTTGTGAAATTCTGAGTTTTCCTTTGGGATTTATAGGCTTTTGAGTGTATTTTGCCACGCCCCCTTTTCTAAATGACCCTGTTACAGCCACCCAAATGCCAAAGTTCAACTTTTTTCCGATAATTATTGATCTAGAGAGTCCAGAGAATTGTCCTAGACTGGTTTGGTTCCGATCGGGCGAAAAACCAGGGACTAGTTCGCAAAAGTAGGTTTTGGACAAAATCCGACATAGCAGAAAATTTTCCCTGCCTACATCCAAATCGGAGATAGCCATTTTGTCTGCCTTGAGCCAAGGATTCCAACGATATAAGACACTTGATCCTGGGACAAACGGTCTAAGAGTTATGAGCAATTTTGAACTTTTGGTTGCTGTAGTGCCACCTATGGGCCAATCGGGGTCATACTCTGATAGGTTGTCCCCAAATTGAGGCCTACCATCTGGCCAGGTTTCACATCTCTAGGCCTTACGGTTTGTCCTGCACGATGCGTTTTACAAATCCTTACAATTACAATAGGGTTTCAGCATTTCATGCTTGAACCCCTAATAAAGTGGTCAAAATCATGTCTGCCCACTCCATTTGTCTCCCGATATTCGGGATCATCTTATCTTATTCATGCTTTTTTCACTTTTCATATAATCAACATGAAATTGGAAAAAAAATAAAAAAAAAAAAAAAAATATATATATATATATATATATATATATATATATATATATATATATATATATATATATATATATATATATATATTATTTTATTTAAACATGAATATGAAACTAAATCGTTTTTTAATGACTGGGCTACAACACATAGGCTTATTAGCCTGCCCTACAATCATTGAATATTATTTTGCTTGATTGACGGGTTTTTATTTAAAAGAAAGAGCGTAGCCTACGTTTGTATAGGCCTATATAGGCTATGGGCAATTTATATACACAATACTTAGGCCTACTAAAATATAATTAATATTATTTTATTGCATTTGTATTAGTTGTTTGAAGAGTAAAAAAAATAAAAAAGATTCGGTCGATCTTAACGCAAGTTTACAACCGGCCAGTCGGTCGGACTAAAAGGGGGAAAAAAATAATTGGGTCGGTCCTAAATTGACAGGATCGGTCGGGTAACGGCAAACAAGAATATTTTTAAGGATGCCCAAAACACATATTTGCGAGTGTGTAATGGCAATTTAGACATACAAATATTGCACATATTTTTCATCCGCTACCCGCCCGCAAGGAGTTCATTATCCGCCTGTGAATTTTAGGAATGTCACAATCCACCGGTTTTAGCCACTTTTATGCGGGTACCCAACCCATTGCAGGACTCTAGGTGCTTATGTGACTGTTGATAGCGACATTATTTGACTATTATGGCATTTCTTAGATTTTTGCTATAATAGCCATTTTATTTTTCTGTTAAATTAAATTCAAAAAGTATCTCATCTCCTCGTTTGTCCACTTTGTTGACACCGGCCATGTGTGCAAACCAGACAGTATATAATGGGTGCAAACTGGGCGGAAATTAACTAAAACTTATTCTTTTGTGGCGGGTTGTAGGCTACCCATAAAATGACCTAAAACTTAATCGCAATCCATTATTTATTCGGCAAATAACGTTTCCATCAGCGTTTATCGCATAAACCGTATATCGATCAAGATAAAATCCGATGAGACCGACCGTATTTCATTTTAGTCGATATTAAAAAAATTCTATCGAATTTTACTGTTTCCATAAGGCATTTTTCATTCGATATCACATAATTCGGATAAAAACGTGTTGATGGAAACATAGCTAGTGAATCCAAGAGCGGTCCACACCAGCATCAAGGCTACAGCACATGGCCTTGCACATGGTCAGCTATGTGGTGCTGAGGACAGCTATTCACTGAGCATCTTCATCTCAAGCGATCTTTTCTCGTATGCAGGATTATAGGATTACTATCATTGCATCGCACTCAATCTTTGCATCGCACTCAAATAACCTTAGGGATCTGTGACTCATTTCATCTTCATCATCACTTCATCATCACACACCTTATCAAAGACAGGACATGCCAAGAGATAAGTTTTCTTCATCTCAAGACCTCCAAGATCTCTGACTTTATTTCTATTGTCTTTTTGACACATTTATTAAGCACTGGTGAAGAAAATAAAATTTAAGCAAATGATCATTTGTTTTGTGAGGAGTTATTTTTATCAGTACATGTCAAAATTCTGTTTATACCCCCTCAGAGTAACATCTTTAAAAGAAAGGAGGTGTTACAGTGCAAAGGATTGTGGGTGGATTCATCCCATGCATCCTTCAAAACAGGCCAAAAGAAACGAAGGCTGCCTTCCAAGGATCCTTCAAATTGAGATGGCCTTCTGCAAAGTTTGATGACGTGGCAGCCGAGATTTGCAGCCTCCGTAGGATGCAGCATTGCGTTTGAGAAGCACCCCACCTGTCATGTTGAGCTCCTCTGGCTTTACTTCCGGCTCTGCACACTTCAGAGAAGGAAGAAGGAACACCAGTTATATTAATTACTTATACTACGGGTCTGTTGCATGCTTGATTCTAGTTGACGAAAAGGTGTGCAATTGTTTTTCAGGAAATCTAAAAGTCGTTTCAGGCAGGTCTTGATTGCATTACAGTTCCATCCCACATAGCAACATTGTGTCGGCCCAGATCCGGCCCACATCTGGCACATGTGGAATGATTATCTGGCCCACATGCTGCGTGGAATGACAGGGCGCACGCAGTGCCACATGTCAGCCAAGAGCAAAATAATTAAACCAGAACTGGACCTTATCTGAGCCACACAATCTGCGTATATTAACTATTGAGTCATGTCAACCTTAATAAGCCTGTTAACAAGCAGAATCATTGAAGGAACAAAGAGAACAGAAAAAGAGACTAGCAGAAACACAAGAAGTACAACTGACTTCCAGCCACAGTCTTAGATGAAATCAACTGAAAAATAAAAGAAGACATTAAATCTCTAAAGATCTCAGCAGAGGAGGATTAAACATCTCCAGAAACAGCATTACCAGCTTCACGTATTACTAACCAGTTCGACTGATTTCTGTCAGACGTCTACAGAAGTTCTTATTGAGAATTAACAGAGGTTTAACTCTAATGTGTTACATCAAAAGTTCCATTAATTGGGCCCTTAACTCTTATTATATATTTTGTCTTTTTTGGCTGCTGTGACAGTGTGTTTGTCAAACACATTTGCAGTAGTAAAGAAAGCAAACCACTAGCCTGGGCCTTGCCCAATTTCTGTGTTTAAAAAAAACAAACTAAAAACAGCTTGTACAAAGCTCCTTAGTCACAATTCCTGTTGCAAACAGTAAAAGTGACAAGGAGCCACATTGTCGGCAGGAATTGAACCTGCACAGGGAGACCCCAATGGATTTCAAGTCCATCACCTTAACTACCAGTGAGTCACATGCTATTTTCTTTTTCTGGATGTGAGCAACAGAGGACACATCCCTCTGCCAGCCATCAATTCACCCGGGAGAAAGGGAGAAAGAAAAAGAAATGGAGAAAAAAGGAGGAAAACATACACTATATAAATTGTTATCTACTCTCTTATCTTCTCAATATTGTTTACACACAGTTCTGCACTTATTGCAAGGTTTATTATCACTTTAATTTTCATGTCTCTTGCGGGATTCGAAACTGTGCTGTGGCAATATCGCTTGCATCTTCGCTTGTTCTCTAGTCTCGTAGTGGATTCCGGAAGTACACATGCAATACATTTTGGGTAACGTAGTCATTTTTAATACAGGAACTCTTTTCCATATAAATCACCACAGTAATAACCCTGTGATTATGCAATTATGGACATGAATGCATTTAAAGCAAAGAGTGTTGGGTTTTGTGAATAAATGTAAAATGATTCTGCAAGTAATTCTGGCTTTAGTTTTAACAATCACATTCAATGGTCCTGGTATTCAAGAGGAAAATAAATAAAAACGTGAAGGCTGTTCTTGGCTCAAATAAAATGATTAAACTTTATTGTAACAGACAGACAAATGACATAGAGACAGACAGAGAGACAGAGACAAACAACAGAGAGATAGACAGACAAATGACAGAGAGAGAGACAAGTAATGGTGACAGCAATTATACACTCTTCCTCCAGTCATCCAGGGTCAGTCCTGAGGCTGGACAGTACCACCGCCCCTTCAGCTGGGTGTGTCTAGTCCTTTTATTTTTGTCCTGGCCACACCCCTTGCAGGTGTAGTGGTACTTTTCCTTTGTCAGCCTCATCCGTGGCGGTTCCCCCCTTGACACTAGCTCCTCATCCTCCTGGGCAGCTTTATTCAGCCTCCAGGCACGTTGCCTTGGCTGGGATGGAAGGCACTCTGGAGGAGCTTGCTGCAATGGAGGAGCATGGGTAAATGGAGGAGCATGCGGATATGGAGGAGCATGGGTAAATGGAGGAGCATGCGGATATGGATGAGCATGGGTAAATGGAGGAGCAAGCGGATATGGAGGAGCATGCGGAAATGGAGGAGCATGGGTAAATGGAGGAGCATGCTGCAACTGAGGAGCTTGCTGGAACGGAGGAGCTGGCCCAAATTGTGGAGGGAACTGGGGAGGTGGAGAGGGCAGAAAGAACACAGGCTTACTTGCTGCTAGAGTGCGCTGGCGGGGGAAAGCTTCCCCCTCATGGTTTTCAGGCTCCTCAAATGTCATCGCTTCATGTGCATGTTGCACAGGGGCAGCTGGAAGTGTGTCCATTGCAGGGAGAGGCTCCTTGGCCAGGTGCAGCTGTTTGGGAAGTACAGTGCCTTGCAGCAGCATGTCCCTGTCCTTCCTTTTAAACCTCCTAAGCAGCCTACAAGACAAACATTCATTATTTTATACATTTAAGCCTATCCTCCCTCTCTAAGGTTATTACATACTTTCTAACAAGCATGCAGGTGGAGCTTTTTCTTGAGGTTAAATCTTTATATACTGTCTTGACTGTATGGGAAAGGTAAATGAAATAACACATACCATGAAGAGACTGTGGTGTTGTTAACCGGCACCAGAACCAGGTTCGTCTGGTCCAGGACAACCCTGCTGTCCTCCAGCAGCTGTCTGATGTGGCTGTAGATGCTGACAATGGACTGAGGGATGGGCATGGTTTTCCCCTTTGTGTCCTTTGGCCTGTTGCGTGACTGCTCAAACTCTTTGGCAAGTCTGAGGCAAACACACTCACTGACCCTGTGTGAGTCATTGGCCGTGAGTCATGTATAGTCTGTGGGAGAGAAGGATAATATGATCTGGACTGTGAACAAGGATGTAAAGTGATGAAGAACCAAGTTACAATGTCAATAGGGATTGCAATAAAATAATTTACACTTAATAAATACTTTTCACAGTGACACGTGCTGTCTCTTAATCAATGATTTGTATTGAACCAAAATGATAGCAAATTGTGGTCAAGCACCTCTCTGCCGCCTGCTGTCCAGGAGCAGAGCCACTCGGCTTCCTGGGTGCTCTCCACGGTCCTCCTGACGCACATGCTTTTTTCTTAGCCTTCTGGGTGTACCTAAATGGTGAAAGAGACATTCATATGCTTCATTCATTCCATGGAATGTATGTTTAATTTTGGTGTACAAAATAATTACTATTTTGTACCTTGAAGGTTTCTTGTCCATGGCATGGAGAGCTGTGTACAGGTGGACTATGTCCGCCTCCTCCTTGGCTGACAAGGCGGTGATGGTATGATTAAAGCCAACTAGGTAGGCTGCAAGGGCATCAACTGCCTCCCATCCCACAATGCCCCTCGAGTCACATTGGCTGGTCTAAAAAGTGGTAAGTGAGAAAAAGAAAAAACAAGCAAATAAATGTACACTCTTGTTTCTAATATGTGAGTAATGCTGATTTTACATTCATTTATCTTATTAAAATGTAACCACATTTACTTTTTGTTACAGAAAGTGTTATTGACCTCTGTGACGAGGGGTCTGGGTTCAGTGTCACCCGCCACAGCACTTGGGGGATCACCAGCCCCTATCTCAGCTGACTGGCAGACAATATCAAGCATGCTGATGGTGTCATCTGGCTCATCCTCCTCCTCAAGCAGCTGCGAGGGGATTTCAGAGACCTGCGATGGAGCCAGCAGGTCACCTCTGTTGGTCTGGGGCAATAAATATTCCACTGCTATGCGCTCGCCTGTAACCAGTATAAAACACAAAGATGAAGAGAGGACATACATACACACATCCATCTCCTACATGAATAGCACAATCTTCGCACCCAATAAATGCATGTCCTCTGAGTAGGGGGGTGCCTAAGAAAAAGAGGAGGAGGGGATGTAATACTCTGGTCAACCAGTGTTGCTCTGAGATCTCTCTTACCAGTAGGTTTTCCGGGTGGGGTGACCTCTGGCACCAGAGCACAACCATGGACGCGCTGGCTTAAGTTATTAAGGTGGGACATCAAGCGAACATCAAAGCTTCTTAGGGTTGAGGCCCCCTCCACATCTACTGCCTCTTTGGCCCGGCCCATGTTCCATCTTGATGCCCCCTCCAGCATGTACATTTGCATGTGTACAGCATTGCACCGCCAGCCTAAGAAACAAAATACTCTGTTTTTAATTGTTCATTATTATCAACCATTATTGTAAAGTGAATACATATGAATACCCGACAGTGGTAATTGTGTTATTTTGAATAATTACAACACATAACAGAAAATAACATTTAAAAAAGACATACAATACAGTATGTCTTGATGCAAATGTACCTGGAATAAAAGCACACTGATGTCGGTGAAAACTCTCCAGGGAGGAGGACCCCCTACCACACCTAAGGATGTCCAGCTCTTTGCCGCCCTTCTGTAGTGTCCCCACCTTTGTGTACAGTGCAACACCTGCAGGGTCTTGGAGGCACTACAGGTGCTTCTGCTGCACTTCCCACATGTGGCGCATGCTGTCATGGCTCACCAGACGCAGCCCTGTGGTGTCTGTCAGCTCCCACACTGATTCCAGCAGCCCTGAAATCATGCGCCGTATCTCCTCCACTCCACGCGTCCTCCTCCTGCAGTGTCTCTTCAGTTCCCCTGAGCTGATGGTGGCCACGAGCTGTTCTTCAGTGGGAGCATGTCCGCTGTGGCTGCTCTTCCACTCCACTCTCTTGGCCTCCTTCAGGCGTTGCACATCCTCCTGGTCCCATTCAAAAATGCAGGAGGAAAGCTTGGCACAAAAGGTGCCATAGAGAGAGTGGTGTTCTGTAGTGAGGCCACAGTTAAAGCGTCTCATGAAATGGAAGCTGTCTAAGCACACTGCAGACTTCCATGGGTGAAAGAGCTTAGCCACTGAAGACACACCTGTGAAAAACAACCATTCATAATAACATAGACCACAACACCTGTACTTACACCATGATTAAGTAAACTCCCAATTCCCTGTACCACTTCTCCCCCAAGTGGCATTTCTATTACATACATACATTTAATACAAATGGTTCTAACAGTGTATGTGTGTGTGTGTGTGTGTGTGTGTGTGTGTGTATGTATGTGTGTGTGTGCGTGGGTGTGTGTGTGTGTGTGTGTGTGTGAGAGTGTGTGAAAGTGTCTGTGTGAGAGTGTGTTTGTGTGTGTGTGTGTGAGTGAGAGAGAGAGAGAGAGAGAGAGAGAGAGAGAGAGAGCAATTTTCACCCACCTGACTGGCTGCAGCAATCCCGGTCGACATAGATGACCTCAGGTTCAGCTTGGCCCGCATTCTTGTACCGAGTGACGATGCCTTGGCACAACTCTTCCAACCCTGCACCTTCACCCGTCGTCAGAACAGAGTTCAACACCTGGCCAAACTCGTTGCCGATGTTTGACATCCATGCAGCACTGTCCCCGATCCCGCCAGCCAGCTTTTTGGTGATCTGTAAAACAAACACAAGCATTAAGAAGTAAACCAATTTCCTGTTTTGTTGCAATTATACGTGTTCTATTTTATATACTTTTTTACTGTTGAAACCCTAACCTTCTTTGTTGAATCCATTTTAAGAATTCTACCATAGGTAGAAGTGATCACTCCCTTCATCTCATCCACATGGCTGAGGATGTCGTTGGAGTGGACCATCTCGAACCATTGAGCAAGTGGAAGGGGCCTGAAGGGTGGTGGAGGAAGATATACAGCTGCAGAGGGGACGAAGGTAGCCATCTTCATGTGACGCTCACAGTCTGAGAGGTAGCGGATAGTCTGCCGTGCCCACTCCTCGCTGTGCGCTTCCTCTATTGCAGACTGGAGGTAGGAGGAACTGTTACCACTGGTCCTTGGCTTCAGGAAAGTCATACATTTCCTGTCCAGAGCCAGCTGTGTTGTGAGGACAGCGGGGAACAGGCTCCTGTGTGCCACATCCACCTGGGAGAGTATATCCTGGCTCCATGGGCAGACCGGCTGAGAGCACTTGCTGCAACGTGGATAGTCCCCTCCCACTAGGTAGTAGCGGCTATCTACATCAATCACCTCCCTGACCTTTCTGTAGATCCCGGAGCTGTTCATTTTACGGGAACATTGTGGGCATTTTAAAGGAATCCCCCACATCCTCATTGGTGCCCAGATGAACATCCTCTGCCGGTAGTACCACCCAGGCTCAGGAGGAGATGGTTTGGGCTCCAGTGGGGGGTGAAACCAGCAGGCTTGGATTTTTGGTTTCAGCTGGCCTGTAGGCTCATATAGGCATTTGGCAATCCACACCTGATCTGCTTCCTGGACTACTCTCCGAAACTGCTCAGGAAGAAAATCTTTCCAATTGATTGAAGTTGGTTTTGGTTTTGAAGTTGGTGGAGTTGCAGTGTGGTGTGGCGTGGCAGAGCTACTTGACGGAGGGAGTAGAGATGGCGTTGTCTGTGATGGTAGCACTTTTGTGGTGGTAGTGCTTTTGTAGTGCTTCGGTGGTGGCTTTTGCGGTGATGGCATTATGAATGCTGCATAGTGAACCAGTTGGATATGGTTCAAAAGACCAACAGTACCCTGCACTTTGGCCCCACACACTCAAAAAAAAATCTGTTGAACGAACTTAATTAAATTAAGGAAAGGTTTTCCACGAAATTGAATTACATTTTTCCAACAAAATCGAATTAGTTTGAAATAATTTGTTGTAATCTTGTTGTATGAATTTAAATTAATTTAGTCATTCCTGCTAGATAAAGTTTTGTCAGGTTAACTACGTTTAGTTTTTGTCCTGCCTTAAATCACCAACATTATAATTTAAGTTAATTTGACTCTACGGTCACTTCTAATGATAGTATTTTTTACATTGTAATATAATATTACTTGTGCAGGTCTGCGAGTGAGGTTTACACATAGTGTATACTGAGTGCCCACAACCTGAACACAAGGTTTAAAGCACATGTAGCGTAATACTGAGCCCTCAGCCTAAACACAGTCGCCACTCTTCTGCATAATGGTAACCACAAAATTCAAAAGTTTCTAACATAACTGAACATTAAACACTAACATTAACTAACAACATCTTTCCATTTACTGAAAAACACATAAAATAACACTTTTTCCCTAAATTGACCCTCTTAATGCAGTCCCTTGCAAAGCATGCTGGGAACTACAGATCCACTGCCCAGTTAGATGTCAACAACAATGATTCATGTAGTTTTCACACAAATGAATTAGGTTGATTGAACACAATTAAATTAAGTTGTGACAATATTAAACAATCGTGTTACTTTTGCTTATTTTAATTAATTATTTTAACAAGAGGCCAAAATTCATTTTTTGAGTGACATCCGGTTAAGACGAACAAAAATTTTTCATGTTGACTCAATTTAAAAAAATTACATTGATTACATTTAATGAAATTAAGCTGGAATCATTTCTATGAAGGATTGTGTCGTATATGCTCATTTTAATTAATGAAATTGAACAAAGAGCTAAAATCATTTTTTTGAGTGCAGGTGTCACACATCTCCTCCGTGTGGTGGTCAGACAGGTGCTCTGAAAATTTCTCTCCCTCCACAAGCTGGTTGCACTTGTAGCACTGCACTCCCTGTCCTGCCACTGATGCTCCTGTGTCTGTGTCTCCTCTCCCTGCCTCTGTGTCTCCTCTACCTGCCTCTGTGTGGTCTCGGACTCCCCCTGCATCCATGTCTCCTCTCCTTGTCTCCGTGTCTCCTCTACATATCTCCATGCCTCCTCTCCCTAACTCTGTGCTGACTCGCCCTGCCTCCGTCTCAACTCCTCCTGCCTCACTGGACCCAGTGCCTGATGACAGATCTGCTGGCTTGGGGGGGGGTGGGGAGTACAAAAAGAGGGCCATGCTACATGCACCTAAGAATCCTACACTACTAGTTTTCTCCAGAATTGTACAGATACATATTGTTCAATAAATAAATCCACATGCTACAGTGACTCATCATGACTTAAAATAGAATAATGAATAGAATAATGTTTATTCAGACATGTTAAAAGAAAACTAGAAAAAAGACAAAAAAAGCAAACAGGCTTTGAAAACATTAGGCATTACTGCAAAATCACTGAAGCCCACCAGAGGAAAAGACCACCGAAGGCTTCTCCCAAACAGATCCTTAGTAGAATGGCTCTGCAGGGGGCAAGCATCAATTTTCTCCAATGCCTTTTTCCATTTCTTGGCCCCTGGCCGTTTGCCAGTTGAAAAGTGGTATTGGCCCTGGGCATATTTTAAGCAGATGTCCCTCCAGTAACTATCTGGCTTTCCTGTCTTAGTCATCTGCAAACATTAAATATAAAACAGGTTAATGTCAAGCTAGGCTGTAGCTTGACATAGCTAAGCATAGCTGTCTATGTGTATAGACAGACAGACAGACGGAGGAAATTATACATGTCAAATACATACATACATACATGTATATACAT
Organism: Leuciscus idus; assembly: GCA_021554675.1. Lineage (NCBI taxonomy): Eukaryota > Metazoa > Chordata > Actinopteri > Cypriniformes > Leuciscidae > Leuciscus > Leuciscus idus. The sequence continues at coordinate 23,223,316 of CM038638.1, read as the reverse complement.
GCATGTATGTATTTATGTATGTATGTATGTATGTTATGTAGGTAGGTAGGTATGTTTTGCATTACTGTTTTATAATTGTTGTGAAGCAATTTGTAAATGTATGTTTTAAAAGGTACTATATAAATAATTAAAAAGGTACTATATAATAAATTAATACATCTGGACACATTTGTTTGCTCTGTTCAAACACATAACCAGGGTCCATTACCGGAGGGGATGAATGAAACTTGGCACAATTATTTCACATCTTAAGGCTTTTCCCGAGAAATCGGCAGAGTTTATACGGCAAATAAACAAATAAATAAGTTATTATTGGTCTTCTGATTCTGTCATATCACCAATATCCCCACCATAGCCACCACACAGTGCTAGTATGTAACGTTAGCTGCTACAGCGAGTATTGAACAGCAACGCTATTACAGTCAGAAGATCCGTTAGCAAAGCGGCCATGTAACAAGAAAGTTGAAATACAGGTCGGGAAATTAAATCGTTTAATGTTTTGTGTTTTATGGTGTTGCTTTTATGAGTATTAACCAAGTTTCCAAACCTTTTTCCCGTGTTTTGTATTGATGCGGTGGAAAAAATGGGCACCACTCTAAAGCGATAACCACGCCACGTCACGTGACCTATACTGTTTGGACCTGTGTACGGACCAGTGTTTGGACCTCGTTTGAAATTCTTTGATCTCGTTAGGAATGTGTTCGGACCTGGTTAGGAGCTGGTTCAGACCTCATTCGGACCTCGTTCGAATGTTAGGAACTCGGAGGCAGTCCAGAAACTGGCGGGTACGGCCACGACTACTCCTGCCAGTGAGTCACATGCCATTTTCTTTTCTGGATGTGAGCAGCATAGGACACTTGGGCCAACCATCAATGTGAACGTGAGCAGCAGAGGTTGCACCCGGCTAAAATATTGTGTTGGCAAAAAGGAGTTCAACGACGTCTTCACCTACACGAAAAGATTGTCGTGATCCGGATTTGGACTGGGGATGCTGCGGGCACAACACAAAGTACTAAACGCTATACAGAGAAAGTAAACCACTCACTCGGGCAGGGCCGTGCACAGGGGGGTGGCCCGGTGGCTAGAGCCACTGCCCTTCTGCCCTCATCAGCTGAGGTGCCCCTCTCGCCCCCCTCCCTAACCCTCCAGAAGATTCCCATAAAAACGTTCTGTTATCGCTCCGCTAAAGATCCACTGATTCTGCTAATCCGCTCCGTGTTTTCCTGCTCGCTCCGCAGCGTCACTCGTAGACAAGCATGTGCCCGCTCTTCGACGACAGTTTCAGAATAGAATGTTGTCCCATTCACGATTACAAATTACAATCCACATTACAGACAGTAGTCGATCCACAAAATTTGTATTTTGGTAATATGTTTTTGTATTTCTGTCGCAAAATGTTTTGCTCCTGGTCTTCAAATAGTGCTAACAACTCGTGCAACATCCATGTTCTTGGAAGAAAAGCAAATGTGTTTCGTGCCGTTAGCCCCCTTGTAACCTACTATACTAAGGTACTATTCATTTAGATTAGAACACATTTAGATAATATATAGTATATTACCTTTTTATTATGTATAATGTTAACATGGTCTCATTAAAATATTATAAATATGATGTATGTTATAGATAGATATCAACTAAGGCAACTGATTATAATGGGAAATATATTTACAGGAGTTAAAGTGTGAAAAACTTTCTGCTAAATATTCTATACATAATGATTTACCCTCTGGCTTTCTAGAACTTTGATTACATTTTTGCAATGTTGAATAGGCTTTGTCTTTGCTCTTTCTCACTCTGTTCTTCTAATTTTGTGAAGGCATTGTTTTTTTGTCTACAAAATCTGCAGACAACAGAAAATGTTATTTATGTATTCGTGATTTATTTATTAGTGTTATTTATATTAGATTAGATCAGGTTAAATAATTTGATTGAACAAGAATTCAAATTTTCACTACTCCCAGTGTATGATTGCAGAACAATATATGTTTGAAAATTGATGGAGCAACAAATAAATCAGAAAGGTGTTTTGTTTAAAAATCATATTAATGTATGAAGTGGCTAGGAGGTACACACGGGGTAAAACCAGCACGGTAAAGACACACAGTATTGATAAAAATACTTAAGCTAAATTAATATGCTTTTAATAATGTCTAAGTTGATACTTGTTCAAACCAATCACTTTAGCAAAGTTTATAAAAAGAATCTGAGTTATTTTGATAAATTAAATAATAAATGTTTGTTCAATAAATATAGGCTATCTGTCATAATTTTCATTTTAAAAATACAGAAACAAGATTCTTGAGATCTTTGTATTTAAATTGCTACATAAGTCTAAAACATAAAAAAAAAATATATAAAATAGTAGCATAGAATCAACTTTGATCAAGTCAATGATCAGCCAAATTTCCAAGTCCATCATCAAAAGCGTTTATTTGTGCCATTGAGTGGTATAAAAGAGAATTAAGTCAAATGCGCATTTTACCCCGGTGTGACTTTATAACTGTTGTAACCTGTATATCATTTCAATTTATACTTTAACTGTATAATATTAAATTAAATGTCTATACTACTTCCATAGGATGAGGCAGCTCAGAGAGTGAGAGCCCACTGAGCATCAGACAGTTAAACTGGCATTGACATTGAATTATTTAATTGGAAGAGTAATTATAACAACATAAATTGATTTTGCACTAAATCCTAATTGTGATCTTATTGCCCATATAAAAGAGTTGTTTTTAATTTTCTATAAGATGATACTGCCTCGTTCAAACTCCTTATAGTGCCCCCTTTTTTGGTTTAAGCCACTGCCCCTCAAAATGTCTGTGCACGGCCCTGCACTCGGGCCTGCACACGACCGCTTAGAAGTGACTGAACATACAGAGTCAATGGCAAGCTTCAGCTCATTTCTCTAAAGTCCCCCACCACTGCTTGCTGAGCCAGCAACCAAGCATTACAGAAGGCAAAACAACACCAAATGCTGGGAAAGAACACCGCCACATCTTTTCTTGAAGAGGAAGACCACCTCCCTCAAAGGCTGGTAAGAGCACAGCACGTGATTAGGGGAGGTCTGCAACAACCTGACAGACCTTCACCCAAACAGGGACTTGAACCCTGGACCCTCAGATTAAAAGTCTGATCCTCTACCGACTGAGCTATCCGGGCTCTTGCCAAGGTACGGCCAGCCTGGGGATATAACAGCATATTTCTCCATAAAGTGTTCATGCTTTGTCAGCTTAAAGTTTGTGGCATGAAATGATGAAGACCACAATTTATAAAGGGACGAGAGAGATAGGCTGCTCCTGGCAAGCTAGGAACACTGACATTGAAAGAGTGTTTTTTTGTTTTCATGGCCTGTTGCTAACTCTAAGGTGGTTTGGACAAACAAGTAATTGGTACATAATGAGTAGGTTTCTGTTTCACTATGCTAAGAGAGAACAAATGCGACATTTCAAAACACTAATATGCAGGATTCTCCACAAAATAGAATGCGGCAACTCTTGAGCTGCACACTGTGAAGGCCTTGAAGTTATCGGGGATGCCAAAGCCATTGCTCCGATTGCCTGAATAGAATGGCCAAAATCACAGATGATCTAGGCCTTTTGAAACAGTGCTCACTTCAGGCTTGAAAAGAGATTTGGGTTGGGAAACCCCAATGGATTTCGAGTCCATCGCCTTAACCTCTCAGCCACAACTACTCCTGACAGTGGGTCACATGCTATTTTATTTTCTGGATGTGAGCAACAGAGGACACCGGGTCCAACCATCAATGTGAATGTGAGCAGCAGAGGATGCTAAAATAGAGCATCACAGTCCCGCCCACAGCCGGTGCCGGAAGTAAGAATTCAATACAATTTCTCCATTGACAGTTGGGGTATAAGCCATAAAAACTTAACCATACATGGTAGACTTAAAACCAGCTACGGCTGTACTAAGCGATTGTATATGCTCATATAAACGGGGCACTAACCTTGTTTTGAGATAAATGCCTTTTATTCGCGATGTCTTGGATAAGTACTTCATTACCCACAATCCTGAACAATCCCACAATCCCACAGTGATGCATCTGATTGGTGGAACTCGTGGAACTGTCTGGTTAAACCCAGCGAAGGTCCGTGAAGACTGAAGATCATTAATAAAAAAAAATTTATAAAAAAAAACCTTTGTTGCGTTTTTGCACGGTAGACTTATCAGTGCAATCATGATCTCCTTGGCTGCCATGATGGCTTTTTTCAAGGAGGAAAACAAAAGTGTTCAAAGCGGTGAAAACCACTTCAAATCGGGTCATGTAGTTGAGTGTAGCGTGTCCGAGGGTCAGATTGTGGGTTTTGTAAGGGCCAGCATGAGGGACAAGACCTACAAAGTTGTGGTGAGTTTTGCAGGGAGGTTGGTAACGTTAGTTAGCATTATCTTTCACTTTAGCTAGGCTACTGTAGCCTTCATATGGTATGAGTCATATCAAGCATTTTATGATGCCACTGTCAAAACAATATTTAGCCTAGGCATACCTCTTCATGCATTTACTGAACATTTGTGTAATAATTAGGGCAAGTTAATAAACTGAATATGATGGTGGTCCAAGAGCAGACCATGCACCGGTCCATGCATCAGACCGGTGGCATGGTGCACTTTCTGGTTTGCTGACCATCACTTTTTAATTTTCACTTGTTGTGGATATTAAGAAAATACATTAAATGTTAAAATTAAGGATGAACTATAACTTCATGAATAAAATGAGCATGGACCACAAGTGGGAAATTGTTGAGGCATTTGTCAGCAACCTGCCTGTGGGCCGCGGACCGCCAGATCTGCACCCGTGAGCCGTGGTCCACCAGCCTTGCTATCCGACTCCCAGCCAGTCTTTTCATTATCCTCCCACCCTCGCAGGCTGTTGATCTAAGAGCGTGACCCAGCTACCAGCAGTTTCACAAACACGTCCACACACAACACAACATGCTAGACATTACAAATAATTGTAAAGTAGGCTAGGCAGCCTAACCCACCTATCCTGTCTTAACATAGGCTTTCGCATAAGACTTGCTTAGGTTGACAGCCTATGCGCAGGCCGACATACCAAATATTGCGTATGGGTCGGGTCAAAATCTATATAAAACACTATTATTTACATGATTACTACTGAAAGAACTGCTATTAACTGCACATTCACTATATAAAATTCAGTGGAGGAAAAAGTTCGCGTGGCCGTCGTCAGATTTGGAAGTCGCTCAAAAGGCTCTTTCGCGGTTGTGGCTTCAGTCGACTTCAGTGAGGCGCGGTGGTTTATGGGATGAGTAGTTCCTTCGCTCGGAAATGAAAATATGTACACAGTCTTGTACCTTTGACTTTTTTGGGATTTTCTCTTCGTTTTTTCACTCAAAATTATATGTTGTATGCTTATGAGTTCAGCCGTAGCTGGTTATCCTCAGACATGCTCTAAAACTCTTTAGATACAGATTTTTCCAAAACGTCAATGGGAGAAATGAATGGGAAATTTACTTCCGGCACCTAAGCTCTCTCAGGCTGTGGACGGGACTGTGATGCTCTATACTGTGATGGCAAAAAGGAGTTCAACCCACCCTACTCTTCACGCTTGCAAAACTCAATAAGTGAGAGAATCGTGCCAAAACTGTAAGTGCAGGTAAAAGAAAGAAGCAACTGTACAAATCGGGTTACTTTTGGAAAAATTTTGCCTCATGTACAACAGTTGCAATAGTTTATTTTTTTGTACACAAATGCAATTAATTACGCAATTATCTGTTTTGCAGTTCCTGACTCGGTTGCAAATTGCTGTTCACAGGCTTGCAGTGCTTTTTGCCGTATTTGTGCAGAAAAAACGTGCCAAAAGTGTAAGCGCGGAAAAATGGAATTCAGAAGAGTACAGATCCTATTTATTTTGCGTTAGCATGAAGCTGCAGTTTCAAAATACATGAATTACACTTATGAATAACAGTAAAATGCTGCAAATATTTTTATCTTACACTTGAAAGGTGATTTACACCTTTACAAATCATCTCTTGTGCATGCAAATTTAATTTACGCTTGCAATCTTATGTACACTTTCACAAATCTTACCCTGCGCATGCGATTCTTTATGACGTCATGTTACTTTCATATTTGCCGTAATGGTTTCGCGAACACCGATTTGAAACGGCCGATCGACTAGGGGGGCGTCATTTTCCATCTCGCCAAGGCCCCCTGGTGCGGGTGGAAAAGTTTGGTGGCCCTATGACCTGGTTCAGGGGTCGAAAGGTCAAAACAGCGGGAAAAGCACATGTTTGTATTTTTCACTGAATATTTTTGGTGATTTTTTTTAAAGGCCTTCCCAAACTCTGAGGAACTCGTCTCTTTAATATGTTAATAATAATAATGCATTTTATTTAATTGTGCCTTTCATAACACCCAAGGTCACCTCACAAGCAATATAAAGGTCACTGCATAAGACAAAACACACAACAAACAAGCTGCATATACAGATAAAGTGCAGTAAAGACTCGCTATTGCGAACATCAATTTAGAGGGAACACCTGTGAGAAAAACATTACAGTAGTCTATACGTGAAGTGACTAGTGCGTGAATAAGAACTGCAGTATTATTATTTGAAAGAAAGGGACGGAGACGGTTAATATTACACAAATGGAAGTATGCAATCCGCGTGATATTATTAATTTGAGCTTTAAAGGATAGTGTGCTATCCATGATGACACCCAAACCTTTAACCTGTGAGGAAGGGCAGATTGCAGTATTGTCAATGTACAAAGAAAAACAATTAGATTTAGACATAACAGATCTAGTGCCAACAAGCAAAGCCTCAGTTTTGTTGCCAGTTTTACTTCAAGAAGTTAGCTGAAAGCCAATTTTTAATTTCAGCTAAACAGCTGGACAAAGATGGTGGAGGAAAAGAACCAGTGGGTTTGGCAGACAAGTAAAGTTGGGTGTCATCCGCATAACAGTGAAAATTAATACCACATTTCCTCAAAATATAACCAAGAGGGAGCATATAAACAATGAAAAGAAGCGGGCCCAAAACAGAACCCTGGGGAACACCAGTGGTGATGTAGATGTTCTTGATCGAAAACCTTTTAATTGAATACGCTGACTGCGCTGACGCTGAATCATGCATTCATAGATATGACCTAAACCAAGACAGACCAGTGCTAGTAATACCAATAGAAGCTAACCTGTCAAGAAGTATCTTATGTGATACAGTATCAAAGGTAGCGCTCAAGTCAAGAAGGACAAGTATGGTTAAAAGCCCAGATCCCAGCTGCCAACAGTAGATCATTGGTTATTCTGCTCAGTGCTATGGTGGGGATGAAAACCAGATTGGAATTGTTCATACAAGTTATTATTGGAAAGATGTTCATGAATTTGAATTGCAATTCACTTTTCCACTACCTTAGAGATAAGTGGTAAATTTGAAATTGGACGAAAATTATCAAAATTAAATGGATCACCCCCTGGTTTCTTAAGTATGGGAGCAATAATAGCATATTTAAGAGATGGAGATACAGAACCAGAAACAAATGAAGCGTGAACAATTTTAGTAATCAATGGTGACAGGGCTGGTAAACAAGCTTTCACTAAAGGAGTTGGTGGAGGGTCTAACTGACAAGTCGAAGATTTAGATTTACCTATCAGACCCACTATCTCTGAAGTAGTTGGTAGTGTAAAGGTAGAGAAAACAGAGTGGGGAGGTGTGTGAGTGATAGACTGACAGGAGTCATTGTGGAGAGTACCAGTAAGTAATTGCTGATGTACATTTTCAACCTTAGATGCAAAAAAAGTAAAAAAGCGGTCACATAAGTCAGTGGAATACATATCAGATGGCAAAGAATCAGGTGATTGCAGAATATTGTTTACCACCAAGAACATAGACCTGGAGTTCCCATTGCTAACTTCAATTATGTTGGAGTAGTAATCAGATTTAGCCTTGGACGGTGCATTTTTATAATTTTGAATATGTTCAGCATACATTTCTTTATGAACAGTAAGGCCAGACCTGACGTACAACCACTCTAACCTACGGCCTTTAGTTTTAAGTTCATGCAGTTCAGGTGTAAACCAAGGAGCTGAATGTACAAATGAAACAGTTCGAGTTTTCACAGGTGCGAATTCATCTAAAATCATATTCAGTCCATCATTGTAGAATGTAACCAGTTCATTAACAGCAGAGAAATCAGATTTACTGGAGAAGATGTCAAGTTCATCAGCAAGAGTAGGCACATCAATGTTCTTAATATTCCGAAATGTGATCGGACGACACGGGTTTACCTTAAAAACTGCCAGTTTGGCACAAAAGGACACCAGCAGGTGATCTGATATGGACAGATCAGAAACACATGGAAAAAGGCCCGTTTTCAGCCAAAAACTCATCCGGACTTGAAACGCTTGGCAAGCGGCTAGGGCCCTCAAACTCTGGGGCCCCACTCAAGGGCCCTAGACGACGGAACGACCTTCCGTCTCCTTTGACCCCTGTCAGCTTATGACATTTTTGAATGGTGCCTCATTAGTTTTAAATACTAAAAACGTGTATTAAACCACCTCAACTGTACTAAGCACTTTGAAAATCAGACACCAAATATCAAAACTAGATACTGTAAGCTTTCAAATGAAATATAGTTTGTTGATATTACTTTAGGTTTAGACTTAGATATAATCGTTTTAAATGTAAAACGCAGAGTCACCAAAATTTTTCCTTCTGGGTCCGGGAAACAAAACGTGCTTTTCACCCTTTTTCGACCTTTCGACCCCTGAACGAGGTCGTAGGTCCACCAAACTTTTCCGCCCGCACCAGGGGGCCGTGGGGAGACGGAAAATGGCGCCCCCTAGTCGATCGGCCCTTTCGAAGCGGTGGCAAACCCATTCATATAATGGGCGGGTAGGATTTTTATAGAATGGTACCAGGGGCCCCGAATTCAGAGCCGGGCTCTAGACCGAAGGCAAAAAAATTGAGCCTCTTTGCATAATCTCTCCCTCAAGGCTATTTCACTCTCACACTGAAAGAGCCTTTCAGGCCTTTAAATGATTTTATGGTTGGGGAGGGGCATTTTTTTCTGGAAGATCCTAGAGTTTCACGCTTCGGGGCCGTGCGTCGGGGGCCCCTGGAGAGTCAGAATCTCAAATCTCAAGGTGCCAAGAGCCTCCGTCTCCATACGGGGGCCTTCCCAAGCTCTGTTTACAGGCATAACGGTTTCGCGGACATGCGTTCCTTTTTTGTCCTTTCGGCCCCTGAACTAAGTGAAGTCAATGGCAGACAGAGAGATGGATAAAAAATGATAAACAATTATTTTCGGTACGTTGATCGGGGGGTCCCGGTTAGAGGCTGAAAAAGTTTTGCCTTTGCTCAAGAGCCTGGCGCTTTCGGTATGTCGCTTGTGGTATGTCGCCCACTCGCCCATTATATGAATGGGTTTGCCATAGTGGTTTCGCGGACACCGCTTCGAAAGGGCCGATCGACCTTTTCTTGCTCAAGTTTGTTAAAATCTTCTAACTGATTTTTATAATATTGCTGGATCTCCTGCTGCAGTTGCACAGGGTTTGTGATGTGAATATATTAATGGTACAACACAACTGTTAGATTCAAAAGACATCAGTGAATCAATCTATTTCATGATGATTGTAAAACCATCTGCTGCAAATGTGTTTGACAAACACACTGTCACAGTGGCCAAAAAAGACAAAAGATATAATAAGAGTTAAGAGCCCAACTAATGGAAACACTAATCACTGTTGTGGTGACTTCAAATGAAACACACTAGAGTAAAACCCCTGTTAATTCTCAATAAATTATTATAATTTTTTTTTTTTTGCTGGTAATACTGTCTGTGGATTTGTTTAATCCTTCTCTGCTAAAATCTTGAGAGATTTAATGTCTTCTTTTCTCTTCAGTTGATTTCATCTAAGGCTGTGGCTGAAGTCAGTTGTAGTTATTTTGTTCTGCTCGTCTCTATTTCTGTTCTCTTCTTTCCTTCGGTGATTCTGCTTGTTAACAGGCTTATTAAGGCTGAGATGACTCCATAATTATACACAGATTTTGTGGCTCAGATAAGGTCCAGTTCTGGTTTATTTCTTTGCTCTCAGCTGACATGTGGCATTGCTATGGCCTGCTTGTGGCCCAGATCTGGCAAACGGGAGTTCCACTCTGCGTGTGGGCCAGATCATCTTTCCATGTGTGCCAGATGTGGGCCGGATCTGGGACGTCAAAATGTTGCGTAATGTAAATTACGCCACTGTGACAGTACATTTGCAAAATGTAAATAATAATTTATTATTTAAAATAATAAATTATTTTAGTTATTTCAGATCGAGATTCCAAACTTAAGGGACCGAACATGTTCAGTTCAAAGGGCACTGCAAATGGTATAGGGAATAAGGGAACATTGATATATAACTGCAAAGGAAGTGGAGAGGGAAAATCACCCAACCATCAGAGCAGAGCCATTGTAAGAGTTTTTTAATGGGCGAATTCTAAACGGAGTTAAGCACAGGGGCGGGTTTACCATTGTGGGGCCTTGGGCCCCAAGCAAAGTCAGGATCTCAGGCACCTCACTCTCCAACATTAAGAAACATTTTACTCTGAATTGCACAATAGTAATATTGAATAGAATTAAGTGAGACATAAGCCAGTGTAACGGAGGCCAGCTAGTCGCTGTGCAAGTAAACCTCACTCCTCTGATCTCAATAGGCCCTCTAGTGACAGACACTAGGGACTGCAGTCTTTAGCCCCCTTGTTAGAGTGCCTGACTCTCACGCCAGAGACCCGGGTTCGAGGCCTGCACAGAGCGGGGCGAGTAGGACCTGGGTGCAGGGGTTACACCAGCATCACACACATGACAGGGGCACTTTACGGGGAGTGGAAATTGAACAAGGAAGTGGTCGAACAAATCTGGGAAATATATGGCAGAGCAACAGTGGATCTGTTCACGTCCCATGACAATGCTCAGTGTCCTCTGTTTTTCTCCCTAAAAGATCAGTACGCGCCTCTGGGGATAGATGCGCTGGCACACGACTGGCCCCGCACTCTCCTTTATGTGTTCCCACCGATAGCGTTAATATCCCCAACACTCTACAGAGTGAGAGAGGAGGGACTAAAGCTGATATTAATAGCTCCGAGGTGGCCAAGGAAATACTGGCTGGCGAAGATCATACAAATGCTGTACGAAGACCCGTGGTCTCTCCCGTTGCGCAGAGATCTACTGTCACAGGCAGGGGGGGAGATATTTCATCCCCACCCAGAATGCTTGGCACTATGGGCCTGTCCAGTGAGTGGTTCAATTTGAATACAACCGGTCTGTCTGACAGTGTCATCAGAACCATACAGAATGCTAGAGCTTCGTCGACTAGGTCTCTCTATAAATGCAAATGGGGCGTGTTTGAGCGCTGGTGCGAGGCTAAGCACGAGATTCCTTTTCAGTGCTCAGTGGCAGTCGTTCTATCATTTCTACAGGATTTGATAGACCAACGGAAAGCATTTTCAACCATAAAGGTGTATTTGGCCGCTATTTCTGCTTGTCACATAGATTTTGACAATAAAACCATTGGGCAGCATCCTTTAGTGTGCAGGTTCATGAAGGGCGCGTGTCGCGCTTTGCCAGTTTCAAAATCGCTTTCCCCTTCATGGGATCTAGCACTGGAACTCAATGTCCCCATTTGAGCCACTGGACAGGATTGATTTAAAAATATTGTCATTTAAGACGACGCTGCTGTTAGCCTTGGCTTCGGCGAAGCGCGTAAGGAATAGTTTATTCACACCTGCCTTGTTTGGTTCGATTGAATCGAACTGTAGTTCGTTTCCACCCTTGGTGCGGACCTTTTGGGCAGGTGTGAATACAGCAATTGAACTCGGGTGCGGACCAAACAATCGAACCAAGACCCAGCTGAAGAGGTGGTCTCGGTACGGTTCCAAACGAACTCTGGTACGGTTCGTTTACGATGTGAACATGAACCGACCCAATTGCAAGAAAGCACTGCGCCTTTACGTTCATTTAATTATTTGACTGCTCTTATGCTCTTATGAGGATACTTAACACAACGGACATTTTGGCATAATGGTTTGTGTTATTGTTCGTTCAAGTGCGAAAGAGAATTCCATTCCGGCGCGCTGTCTGGCCACACGATACTGTTGCGCGTCTTTCTGCGCGTCGTGTGTGCCAGACAGTGTGTGCATCATTGGAATGGAATGAATGAATGAGTGTGTGCATCAGGACATTCACATACAGAGCGTTCTCTTTAGTCTAATCGTGCATAAATGCTTGACGGAACCGTCTTGCAGCACATTGTCGTCTTCTCAATCCGAATTACAACATCGTATAGAATGATGACATTGTATCATATGATACTCATTAGTTTCTTCATATTGCGTTTGTAGAGCATATCACAAAATCAGTAAAAGAACAAATATTGCAGTACGAAATATCTCCATGCTGAGCCTTTTTTTTGCACTTCCTGATTTCCCTACTTGAGAATCCTTGTCCAATGAATGGACGACCTTAGCACACGTGTGGTTTTGTTTACAAATTTTGGTTCACTTGCAAAAAGAGGAGTGTGAAAGCGAACCGTACCAAACCAAAAAAAACAAACATTTTATTTGGTCCGGACCAAAGCAAGTGAACTATCGGACTTTCCTGGTGTGAATACACCCTTAGATTCACACGCTTTCGGTGCATTCAGCATGTATGCAGTTCATGCCCGGGGATGCAGGGGTAATTATGTAAACTGCATTTATGCCCAAAATAGTTAATTCTATCACTCCTTTTGAGCTAAGAGCTTTCTATCCACCACCTTTTGCTTCACCAAAACAGCAAAAGCTAAATGAGTTGTGCCCAGTGCGTGCTTTGCGCATTTACACAGAAAGAACCAGAGGGTTCAGGGAGAGTGATCAGCTGTTTGTCAAGTCAAGTCAAGTCAAGTATATTTGTATAGCGCTTTTCACAATACAGATTGTATCAAAGCAGCTTCACAGTATTAAATTAAAATAATACAACAAGGTTTGTTTCTAGTAGAATTTATTGATTGATAAAATTTAATTAAATATCCCCAAAATATCCCCAACTGAGCAAGCCAAAGGCAACAGTGGCAAGGAACCGAAAAGGTCAAGTGACCTAATGGTGTCCTAAAACTCCATCAGGTGACCTAATGGAGAAGAAAAAAAACCTTGGGAGAACCCAGGCTCAGTCGGGGGCCAGTTCTCCTCTGTCATTTATGAGCTAGAGGCCAGATTGTAGTTTGAACTGTAAGATTAAAAATATTATGTGAATGCCTGGCTGAAGAGATGCGACTTTAATCTAGTTTTAAACTGGGAGAGCGAGTCTGAGCAACGAACAGTATCAGGAAGACTATTCCAGAGTTTTGGAGCCAAATGTGAAAATGCTCTCCCTCCTTTGGTGGTTCTGGATATCCTAGGTATGACCAAAAGCCTTGAATTTAGTGATCTTAAAGAGCGCGATGGATTATAGGGCGATAGAAGATCCGTTAAATAGACTGGAGCTAAGCCGTTTAGGGCTTTATAAGTCAGTAGCAATACCTTGTAATTAATACGGAACTTTATAGGTAACCAATGCAGTGATGATAAAATCGGTGTTATATGATCATATTTTCTTGATCTAGTAAGAACTCTAGCGGCGGCATTTTGGACTAACTGTAGCTTGTTTATTGAGGATGCAGGACAACCAGCTAATAAAGCATTACAGTAATCTAGTCTCGAGGTCATGAATGCATGAACTAACTTTTCTGCATCAGAAACTGATACATCTTCAAGATGGCGGACTTAGATGGCAGACTAGAACTTCATCTCCTCTCCCTCCAAATTGTTTGATGCAAACTTGTTTACTGCCAGGCTTTTGAATTTCTTCCTAAACTTTCATCCTAAACTTTCATCAATTGAAAATCTAAAACTTGTACTTTCTGCTATGTCGAGACAAGGTCGAAATAATAGCAAATCTAGAGACGCTCTTAAAAAACCGGTGTATGAGGATGAAGAGGAGGAATCCGAGAGCCTCACAATGGCCTCTCTTGAAGCTGTTCTTATGAAACATTTCAATAAAGCTGAGAAGAATGCCAACAAAAGATTTGATCGCATAGAGACTCAGCTTGATAACATGCAAGCGACTCTGAACAAACACACTGAGGAGATTGACAAACAACGCATCATCTCCGTCAAACTTCTGTCACGGTTCATGAATTCACTGTTTTCTTCGTGTCTCGTGTATTTGTTGTTCTGTGTGTGTGGGTGTGTGTGAGTGGGCGTGGCCGCTTGTTTCAGCTGATCAGCGCGCCAGCTGATCTCATTCCCCGCTCCAGCTGCTGCCAATTCACTCACCTATAAAGACTCATCGCACTCTCCTCTCTTTGTCAGATCGTTGTTTGGTGTCCTCAGTGTGTGTTCATCGTGTGCCTGTCTGCAGTCCTGTTTCTGGTTCGAGTTCCTGTTCAGTGTCTTCATGGTTTTCGTCTCGTCTGGATGTTCACCTGCACTGGATTCACCGTCACCACTCTTCACCAGCACGCTGACCATCTTGTCCCTGCGCCACTAGCCCACCCGAGTTCCTGAACTGTTTTTGTGTCTTCTGACCCATCAAATAAAGAGTTACTTGCATTATTGCTTCCGCTTTGTGTTTTATGACAGAACGATCTGACCAAGCGATGGAAGCAGCAAGCGGACCCTCTTCTCCTCTGGAAGAATTCATCAAGTCCAGCATTTCACGGATGGATACCCAGGAGAGGAACATGAATGAGTCGGGTCGGGCTATTCAAGCTCTTGTGGCGCAGGTGTCCGAGCTCACCCAGCAATTACAACATCTGCAAGTTCCCACTGTGCCACCCACACCGCCCGCTCCCCCCGTACCACCAGAGAGCGTCTCCCAGTCAGAGCCCCGCCTACTTGTTCCCGAGCCATACAATGGTGAGCCTAACTATTGCAGAGCATTCCTAACACGCTGTTCGATGCACTTTTTTCTGCAGCCCAGGACCTTTGCCAGTGAACGGAGCAAGGTGGCATTGGTGCTCATGCTACTGACTGGGAGGGCAGCGCTATGGGGGACGGCGGTGTGGGAGAACCAAGATCCATGCTGTGCCTCGTTCCAGACACTCGCCGCCGAAATGAAGAGAGTGTTTGACCGCGCGGTCGCGGGAAGAGAAGCGGCACGGATTCTTGCGGACCTCAAGCAAGGCGAAAGATCTGTTTCTTATTACTCTATTGAGTTCCGGACTTTGGCGGCAGAGTGTCAGTGGAACGAGGAGGCGCAGTGGGATATGTTCCTGCATGGGCTGGCTGACCGCGTCCAGAGAGAGATTTATGCTCTGGACTTACCCACTACTCTCAATGAGCTGATTGAACTGGCGCTTCGTGTGGATTCCCGACTCTCCCGAGTCGAACGTCGGATGTTACCTGCTCGTGTTTCTGGAGCAACTGGGACTCTGCGAGCCAGCGGCGGGGACGCGGTCAGCCCCGTCTACGATCACGAGCCCATGCAGGTCGGGCGAGCTCGGCTTTCCCGGGAGGAGAAGGAAAGGCGGAGATCCCAGGGCCTTTGCTTTTACTGTGGCGCTGCGGGTCATTTTGTTTATAACTGCCCGGTAAGGGCAAGCCCGGCAGTAAATCTGAGGCTACTGTCGGGTGGGATCTCCGCTGAGAAGACCTCATCAACATCTACGCTCCTCCCGGTAAGACTAAGATGGTCAGCCCACACTCACGACTGTCGAGCACTACTGGACTCCGGGGCCGAGGGTAACTTCATGGACTACACATTTGCACTCAAGATTCAAGCTCCTCTTCTACCCCTCACCCGTACCATTGCAGTTCACGCTCTCAACGGCCAAGCTCTTCCCACCATTTCATTTACCATTGGACCCATCACACTCATCGTATCTGGCAACCACACGGAAACTACTTCCTTCTACATTCTGGACTCCCCCCTCGCACCCATTGTTTTAGGACACCCCTGGCTCACTAAACACAACCCCAAAATTGACTGGCAGCAGAGATCAGTGTTGGAGTGGAGCAGTAAATGTCATGAGTCCTGTCTTGTGTCTGCTTGTTCGTCTGTTTCTGTTTCTGCGTTTCAGGAGGAAGCAGTGGATTTGTCAAACGTGCCCACGGAGTATCAGGACCTGAAGGAAGTGTTCAGTAAGTCTCGTGCTGCTTCCCTCCCTCCGCATCGTCCCTATGACTGTGCTATAGAGTTACTGCCAGGTAAGTTACAAGGGCAAGTTATATTCACTTTCTGTTCCAGAAAGAGAGGCTATGGAGAAATATATTTCTGATTCTCTAGCAGCGGGGTTCATCCGTCCCTCCTCTTCTCCAGCGGGGGCGGGGTTCTTTTTTGTGGGGAAGAAGGACGGATCCCTGCGACCTTGTATTGACTACCGGGGGCTGAACAGCATCACGGTAAAGAATACTTATCCTTTGCCGCTGATGTCTTCAGCCTTCGAGAAGTTGCAGGGAGCGTCGGTCTTCACTAAATTGGACTTACGTAATGCTTATCATTTGGTCCGCATCAGGAAGGGGGATGAATGGAAGACTGCTTTTAACACCCCCAGGGGGCACTTTGAATACTTGGTCATGCCCTTCGGCTTGTCCAACTCCCCAGCAGTCTTCCAGGCACTCGTCAACGACGTGCTGCGAGATATGGTCGATCAGTTCATATATGTCTACCTGGATGACATATTGATTTTTTCTTCTTCTCTCCAGGAGCACGTGCAGCACGTTCGACGAGTGCTTCAGAGGCTGCTAGAGAATGGGCTTTTTGTCAAGGCGGAGAAATGCGCTTTTCATGCACAGTCTGTTCCTTTCTTAGGGTACATTGTGTCGTCTGAGGGAATGCGTATGGATCCTGAGAAGGTTAAGGCTGTGGTGGATTGGCCAAGTCCAGATTCCCGTAAGGCCCTACAGAGGTTTCAGGGGTTTGCCAATTTCTACCGGCGGTTCATTCGCAATTTCAGCCAACTAGCCTCACCTCTGACCGCCTTGACCTCCCCCAGAACTACGTTCAGGTGGTCAGACGCAGCTGAGGCTGCGTTTGCCAAACTGAAAGGCCGCTTTGTTTCAGCCCCCATCTTAGTTACCCCTGATCCATCACGTCAGTTCGTGGTGGAGGTCGATGCGTCAGAGGTGGGGGTAGGTGCAGTGCTATCCCAACGTTCTCCTGCAGACGACAGAATGCATCCATGCACGTTTTTGTCTCACCGTTTGTCCCCTGCCGAACGTAATTATGATATTGGTAACAGAGAGTTGTTGGCAGTCAAGTTAGCATTGGAAGAATGGCGTCACTGGTTAGAAGGGTCGGGGGTACCTTTTATCGTTTGGACCGATCATAAGAATCTGGAATACATTAGAACCGCTAAAAGATTGAACTCCAGGCAGGCTCGGTGGGCACTTTTTTTCGGACGTTTTGACTTTACTCTCTCGTACCGCCCGGGCTCCAAAAACATCAAGCCCGATTCTTTATCGCGCATTTTTGACCGCTCCGATCGCCCGTCTACTCCCAAGTGCATTTTTCCGGAGACCCTAATTATCTCCACACTCACATGGGAGGTCGAATCGAAGGTCAAGGCGGCCTTACAAGGGGTAATGCCTCCGGTCGGTTGTCCACCGAACCGTTTATTTGTGCCAGAGGGATTACGGTCCGACGTTATTCAGTGGGGGCATTGTTCCAATGTGGCTTGTCATCCAGGAGTCAGTCGCACTACATCTTTAGTCAAGCAACGATTTTGGTGGCCACGTATGGCTCGCGACGTTCACAGTTTTGTTTTGGCTTGCTCAGTTTGTGCCACTGGTAAGACTTCCAATCAACCCCCAGATGGGCTCCTTCAACCGCTGCCGATCCCTTCGAGACTCTGGTCCCATATCGCACTAGATTTTGTCACCGCCCTCCCACCCTCTCAGGGTAACACGGTAGTTTTGACCGTGGTGGACCGGTTTTCGAAGGCGGTCGACTTCATTCCCTTGCCCAAATTACCCTCAGCCAAGGAGACAGCGTTAACAGTCGTTAACCACATCTTTCGGACGTGGTTTCCGACAGAGGACCCCAATTTGTGTCCAAATTTTGGCAAGAGTTTTGTAGATTACTGGGTGCGACTGTTAGGGCCTATCCCAATACCTCCCCTTACCCTAGATTTCTGCCCTAACCCTTGTTTTTGCGCGTTCTCGTGTAGGGTAGGGTGTCCCAATACTCTAAAGAGCAAGGGGGAGTGCTATTCTCCCCTTAAAATCAACCCTCAAAACATAGTGCGGTCCGATGCAGGCTTAAAACGAAGTGGAAGATGAAATTACCCAGGATACATTGCGGATTCAGCAAGCCGGTAATTTTTTTTAAACAAGATGACGGACACCGCTGGAAAGGAACAATTTAATTGTAATGATATTTTCGCAAATAAGCATGTTAAAATTTCTAAATATGTTGGAATATGTTAGTTTGATGCACATCCAATGGACTGTAAAGTTTTGAACACTAATGTTAGAAAATATTTCACGAAGCTATCTATCTGACGATGTTCATGATATCTGCCGAGTGCTTCGAGAGAGTCTGCCCATCAAATATAACGTTACATCTGATCTGGGTAGTTAATCTAATTTTATTTTCGATTTTGGCTTCCAAGGATTATAAAAAGAAGATGTGAGGTAAAACTATTAAAAACTAGCCGCGTTCGTCTAGTGCTTCATCTTTTTCTTCACAGCGCGCTGTCACTTCTCCCTAACGTTAAACCCAAACAGCACTGAGCACAATCAGTGATTGCTGTAAAATGCAGTGTCTGCTGATTCTAAATTGCGGGAGGTGTTTGATTGTAAAAAGAGCTATTATAAGCACAAATGCACAATGATCCGCGCAAGAGACGTACGTTGACCCTGTTCCCATGGCGGCGCGCGTTCGGAAACGGACTGCAACTAACTTAGACAAGCAAACTATACTTTGGGTTTCATGTGCGCGTCTAAACGATCAAATACAGACAAAAATATGGCTAAATGACCGGTTTGGAGATTCACTTTAACACAGTTTATGTCTTAAATGGGAGTTAGTTGTGGAATTGTTGGGAGAAAATGTGTATTATTAGATCTGCATTCGGTCTTAAAGTGGCAGCGTCTAATAAACCTGCTAATGATTACACCTTTAATGTGAATAAAACAACTAAAGGCAAAGAGAAAATTACTCCCAGCTCTTGAATTAATAACTTTAGCTTTAATGAGCATTAATCTATCTATAATTAACTATGCTGTGTTATTTTACATTTGATTACTTTATTAGATTTCTAGCATATTATTATGGATACTTATATCCTGATCATAACTGGGATAGTTATGTGCATGTATATAATTTGCATATAGTGGTGTCCCATTTCATAGGGAAAGATCTTCAACTCCACTTCCCCTCGTTGAGGGGACTTTACTTTCGAGGGCACTCAAAACCAAGTGGAAGTTTTAAGGGGGGAGAAATGGGACAGGGCCTTAGTCTGTCCTCAGGGTTTCATCCCCAGAGCAATGGCCAAACTGAGAGAGCCAACCAGGATTTGGAGAGAACGTTGCGATGTCTGGTCTCCAAGAATCCTTCCTCATGGAGCCAACAACTGTCAATGGTGGAGTACGCCCACAATTCGTTACCAGTGTCATCTACGGGCCTATCTCCGTTTGAGTGTAGTCTAGGTTACCAGCCACCAATTTTTCCTAGTCTGGAATCCGAAGTCGCGGTCCCCTCCGCTCACGCTTTCGTCCAGAGGTGTCATCGCACTTGGACTAGAGCCCGCGAGACTCTTCTCCAAGTGGAAGCGCGCACCAAGGCCAAAGCCGATCGCCACCGGTCTAGGCCTCCCGTATACGTCGTTGGTCAAAAAGTGTGGCTTTCTACCAAGAACATTCCTCTCCGTTCCGTCTCTAATAAACTTGCTCCCAAATTTATCGTCCCGTTCACTGTCACCAAGATCATTAGCCCGGTGGCAGTCCGCCTCAAACTCCCTCCAGTGTACAGGAGGATTCATTCCGCCTTCCATGTTTCCAAAATAAAACCCGTGTTTCATTCTTGTATTAATGCGCCTGTCCCGGTTCCCCCCCCCCGCCGCGACTCGTAGAAGGGGAACCTACATATTCGGTTAATCGTATTCTGGACTCAAGGCGGAGGGGACGCGGGTTCCAGTACTTGGTGGACTGGGAAGGTTACGGTCCGGAGGAGAGAAGTTGGGTACCTGCTAGAGACATCCTGGATCACTCCCTTATTGATGATTACAATCGACAGGTAAGGGAGTCTGGGGACGCCAGGAGGCGTTCCTAGGAGAGGGGGTACTGTCACGGTTCATGAATTTAATTCAAAGAAGCCAGGGAAAATCCAATTGAAGTTGACGGGCACACTATTCGGTTCACAGCGGACTACAGCGACTACACATCGAAGCGGAGTGTGTTTCCCTGTTTCCCTGTCATGCACCGGGCCCGACAGCAAGGATACCAGGCGTTCTTGCTCTACCCGGCTGTCATCAAACTTATACGTGGATCAGAACAACATTTATTTCGTGATCCATCGGAGGCGGAGAAGTTTCTTTGCCCAGAGGAGGACAATCCCGCTAACTGACTGGGGTAGGGCTCATGTTTTGAGCGCTTATCTACTTTATTGTACCGTTTTGTTAAGTTTCTTATATGCTGGTTTGTTTACTTCCTGGATGGCGCGTCAGAACTGATGGGACGTTACTCCGGTCATTCTGACTTTTTTACAGTTGTTTGGTCGGCAACTTTGGTTCGAAAAGCCTGCCAGTTTATATATTTTTTTTATTTTTTATTTTTTTTGTTAGTTATGTTTGCTTGATCTTGGCATAACTTTATTTTGAGTTTTATTAACAATGGGTGTTTGTAGCCTAATAATTTTTTCTTTTGCACACATTTTTGGTTATTTTGTTATCATGTAATGTATACTCAAATAAAGTTTACCTTTTTTTTTTTTTTCTCTTTGGAGAGGAAGGGGTTATCTGACCATCTTTGCTGTCATTTCAATTTTTCGGGGGGCGAGGGTGGGCTCTAGATGGACCTTCTTTCCAACCCTGTTTTTTTTTTTTTTTTCGTTGTGGGTGGGTTGTGGGAGTCTATCTGGTTCGGGACTTTTTTATTTGGGTTTCAGAAGGGAAAGAAGGTAGGCTTGGTGGGTGGGTGAGGGGGTTTCAGGTTGGAGGGATAATGGTCGGGTGGGACAGGACCCACACTTATGACTAGTCTCTCTTTATTATCTTGGAATGGGCGGGGTTTTAACGTTCCTCATAAACGTACAAGCACTTTGGACTTTTTGCGGAGGATGAAAATAGATATAGCTTTTTTTCAGGAAACCCATCTTCTGGAAAGGGATGTTTCCAGATTTCATAATAAATTTTATCATGTCATTGCCTCCTCCTCAAATTTGAAAAAAAAACAGAGGAGTAGCAATTATTGCTAAATGTAGTTTTCAGTTTACAATTTTAGACACTGGGAAGGATTGTGAGGGTAGAGTAGTCTTTATTAAAACTCTAATAAATGGGGAAAAAAATAGCTTTTGTTTCTGTTTATGCCCCTAACTCTTTTGATAGGAGTTTTTTTGATTATTTGACTAAACTTTTTTTGACTAAACTGACTAAATTATTTGGCCTAATAATAGGAGGTGACTTCAATGCGGTTTGGTCACATTCATTAGATAGAACTGGTGTGGTGGAGGGGGCAAACCAACGTCTTGCTTCCACTGCATTAAGGAAATGGGCTTTAGACTGTGCCGTAATAGATGTTTGGCGGACAACTAATCCCTCGTTAAAGGAGTTTTCTTGTTTTTCATCACGACATAGAACTTTTTCCCGTATAGATTATATTTTTATTTCTAAACATTTATTTGAAAAAGCCTTTGATTTCGCTCTTCTTCCTATGTCTCTTTCTGACCATAGGGCTGTATTTGGCAAACTGGTAATTTCTCCAGGCCCCAAACGAGCGGCCCGTTGGCGGTTTAATTCCACTCTATTGCAGAATGAAACTTTTCTATGGGAAATGAAAGAACCAATTCTTAACGATAAATAGACCCTCTGTTGATGATCCCAGGGTACTCTGGTCAGCTGTAAAAGGGTTCATAAGGGACAAAACAATTGGATTTGCCTCTAATCTAAACAAAACAAGATGGAAGCATATTGTAGATTTAGAAAATAGAATTTCAACTTTAGAGCGTTCTTTGCCTCTGAATGCTACCTCTGACCTTATTCTGGAGCGAGACTTGTTGATTAAAGACCTTAATCAACTACTCAGGAACAAATCTGACTTTCTTATTCATAGGATTAGGCAAGTTCAGAATAAATCTCCAGGGCTTGATGGTATACCTCCCGAGTTTTATCTGGCCTTTTGGCCCCAAATCGGTCCTCTTTTACTGGAGATGATTCATTCTGCAATTACTAAGGGTTCTTTTTTTAAGAATACAAATATTGCTATTATTTCTTTATTTCTAAAAAAGAATAAGGAACCTTTTGAGTGTTCGAGTTACCGTCCTATTTCTATTCTAAATGCTGATACTAAGTTGTTCGCTAAAGTCTTAGCTTCCCGATTGGATCCACATTTGTCTACTCTAATCCATGCGGATCAGACTGGTTTCATCAAGAATCGCCTTGCCTCAGATAATGTCCGTCGCCTTCTTCATATAATAGAATCTTCCAACACCGCAGATTCTTCAAATGGCATTTTGTCTCTTGATGCAGAGAAGGCGTTTGATCGTCTTGAGTGGCATTTTCTGTGGCAGGTTTTGTATCATATGGGCTTTGGACATAACTTTCTATCTATGATTCAAATTTTATATAATGATCCTACTGCAATGGTTTTGACAAGGATCACCTGTTCTAAGCAATTTCCCATATCTAGAGGATCTCGACAGGGTTGCCCTCTCTCGCCTCTGTTGTTTGTTTTATCTCTTGAGCCTCTTGCTCAGGCAGTTCGGCAGTCAGTTAGTCATAACCCTATTGTTATACATAATACCAAACATTTTATATCTTTGTATGCAGATGATATCCTTCTTTTCCTTCATAATGTTTCTCATAGTCTTCCTCACCTTTTAAATATTTTTAAGGACTTTGGTCAGGTTTCAGGATATAAAATCAATTGGGAAAAATCTGTTTTATTACCTCTGAATTCTTCTACTGGACAGGCCCCTACCACCGTAGCCATAATGAACATACCAGTTGTTCAGATGTTTAAATATTTAGGAATCTCAATTTTCCCTACAGTGTCAACCACAGTGACTAATAATTACAATAAAGTACTTGTTGAGGTGGAAAATAGTCTTCAAAAGTGGAGCTCCCCAACTTTGTCTTTTCATTCCCGCATTTCAGTGATTAAAATGAATACTCTCTCCCGAATAAATTTTGTTGGTTCCATGCTTCCTCTGGCACCTCCCAAAGGTTATTAGAAAAAAATTCATTCACTACTATCTAAATTTATTTGGGCTGGTAAAAGACCCAGAATTAAAATTTCTGTCCTTCAAAGGCCTAAAAAGTCTGGGGGTGTAGGACTCCCAAACTTTCAATTATATCATTGGGCCTTTGTGTTGCGCCCTCTTTCCACCTGGTTTGACACAGCATCTTGTGTATCTTGGCGTTCTATTGAGGAAAATATTGTAAAGCCCCACCGATTACAAGATCTTATTTACTCCAATATCTCTGTTAAACAATCTAAGGTTAAATTTGGGTCCATTATCACTGAACTAATTTCTACTTGGAACGTTGCTGAAAAATATTGTAAAATATCTCCAAATTGGTATCTTCAGTCACCCATTTTCTTTAACTCTCGTCTCCAGCTGGGAGGACGCCCTATATACTTTTCTAGTTGGGCAGATAATGGTGTATTTACACTACATGACATTTTTGCGGCTGAAGGTCTCCGCTCATTCTTAGACGTTCAGAAACTTTTTAATTTACCTGGTTCCTCCTTTTTCTTTTATCTTCAGTTACGTACAGCAATGCGCACCTATGGGGTTCCTTGGAATGGCACACTAGGTTTACACCCTTTTCACAAGGTTTTGACCGGGGGTAAGGGGTTGGTCTCTAGTATTTATGCCGTCTTGTTGCAGGCACCTAATAAACCACTCTCTCTTGACAGAGTTTGGAAGCAGGATTTGCCATATGTTAATAATAATCTGGACTGGCACTTGATCTGGCATAATCTGCCTTTCTCTTCCAGAAACCCCAACCACCGAATGATTCATTATAACTTCATTCACAGGTCATACGGAAGCGTATTGCATTCACTTGAGGAAAAAAAATCTACTCTGTTTTTCTGAATTAATGAGTTAATTATCTCAGAATTACAGATAATTTTTCATGAAAAAAAAGTTTTTGCTCTGTTTTTCTGAATTAACGAGTTAATTATCTCAGAATTACGAGATACTTTTTCATGAATAAAAAGTTTTTGCTCTGTTTTTCTGAATTAATGACTTAATTATCTCAAAATTATGAGAAAAATTTTTCTTGAAATAAAAATATTTGCTCTGTTTTTCTGAATTAATGACTTAATTATCTCAGAATTATGAGATAATTTTTCATTTAAAAAAAATTGCTGTTTTTCTGAATTAATGACTTAATTATCTCAGAATTCTGAGATAATTAACTCAATAATTCAGAAAAACAGAGTAAAAACTTTTATTCATGAAAAATTATCTCGTAATTCTGAGATAATTAACTCGTTAATTCAGAAAAACAGAATAAAAATAAAAAATTATGAAAAATTATCTCATAATTCTGAGATAATTAAGTCATTAATTCAGAAAAACAGAGCAAAAACTTTTTATTCATGAAAACTTATCTCGTAATTCTGAGATAATTAACTCGTTAATTCAGAAAAACAGAATACATTTTTTTTTAATGAAAAATTATCTAGTAATTCTGAGATAATTAACTCGTTAATTCAGAAAAACAGAGTAGATTTTTTTTTCTCAAGTGAATGCAATACGCTTCCGTAATATTTCACTCCCCGCAGTTTGTTTAGATTTAAAGCTTTGCCCTCTCCTAATTGTACTCTGTGTTTGCAAAAGAGTTTGGGCACTTTTCTTCATATGGTTTGGGAGTGCCCAGGTGTTGTGGCCTTCTGGAAAAATGTTTGTAGTGTATTGTCCACATTATTGTCTCAGGAGATTCCTTACTCGCCTACCCTCTTATTATTGAATGACTCTTCTGGTTTGAACCTATCTGCTAAACCCAAACGCCTTTTTTTGGCTGGTCTCACTGCGGCTAAAAGGCTGATAGCAGGTAGATGGAAATCCCCTAATTTATTATCCTTAAATAAATGGCTGCTAGATTACATAGATATCGCCATTATGGAACGTTGGGCAGCAAATTTGTATTTGGCCAAACCTGAAAACATCTCATGTTGGGATGATGCCATCTCCATGCTAAAATCTTTATTGTAGTAATCTCTTCTTCTTTCTTGGGGTCCTGTTGGGTGGGGTGGGGGGTTGGGGGGGGTGGGGGGCTGGGTGGATATGTGGTATTCCCTGCATATACTCTGTCTATTTGATTTTATATGTTTGGTAGTTTTGTTATTGTTACGTATTTATTATTTATTTGTTATGCCATATTACCATGTCAATTTCTCTATTAATTTTGCTATCATTGTTAAATTGATGCTTGCCACATCTGTTTGTTTAATTGCTTCCTGTTGTTTGTTTTGCTTTGTTTTTTCAAAAAAGTTAAATGGAAAAACCAATAAAAAATGTATCACAAAAAAAAGAAACTGATAGCATATTACGTAGCTTAGCAATGTTTCTAAGGTGGAAAAAGGCTGTTTTTGTAACATATGAAATATGATTTTCAAAAGACAGGTTGCAATCGAGTATAACACCCAGGTCTTTTACTGTAGAGGATAAAGTAACAGGACATCCTATGATGTTAAAGTTGTATTGTGCGAGGTTTTGTGGGCGGTTTTTTGAGCCGATAAGTATTACCTCTGTCTTGTCTGGATTTAATAAAAGAAAATTACGCGTCATCCAATCTTTTATATCTTTAACACATTCTGTCAATTTGGAAAATTTAGCGTTTTCATCCGGCCGTGATGAAATATATATTTGAGTGTCATCAGCATAACAATGGAAACTAATTCCATGTTTCCTTATAATATTTCCAAGTGGCATCATATATATTGAGAATAACAGAGGGCCTAACACAGATCCCTGCGGCACTCCATAGTTTACTGGAGTTATGATCGATTTTTCTCCATTTAAATAGACAAAATGGTAGCGGTCAGATAGGTATGATTTGAACCAGCTTAATGCTTGTCCTTGAACACCAGTATAATTTTGTAGTCGATCTAAGAGTATTGTGTGATCTATAGTATCGAACGCAGCACTAAGATCAAGTAAAACTAGTATTGAGATACAGCCTTGGTCAGAAGCTAAAAGTAAATCATTTGTGATTTTAACGAGCGCAGTTTCAGTGCTATGGTGCGGTCTGAATCCAGACTGAAACTTTTCATAGATATCATTTTGTTGCAAGAAAGAGCCCAGTTGAGCAGACACCACTTTTTCTAATATTTTAGACATAAATGGAAGATTTGAAATGGGTCTATAATTTGCTAGGTTATTATGATCTAATTGTGGTTTCTTAATGAGAGGTTTTATAACTGCCAGTTTAAATGTTCTTGGAACATGACCTAAAGATAAAGATGAGTTAATAATATTGAGGAGAGGCTCTTCCACTACAGGTAACACTTCTTTCAATAGTTTAGTTGGTATAGGATCTAATAAACATGTTGTTGTTTTAGATGAAGTGATACGTTTATTTAACTATTTTTGTTCTATAGTTGTAAAGCACTGTAATTGTTCTTGCGGGGTGATAATTGAGGCTGAATTATAAGGCGCAATTGAAGATTGAACGTTTACAATTGTGGTTCTGATGCTTTCTATTTTCTCAGTGAAGAAGTTCATGAAATCATTACTACTGAACTGTAACGGGATATTTTGTTCGGTTGACGTCTGTTTATTTGTTAGTCTAGCCACGGTGTTAAATAAAAACCTTGGATTGTTTTGGTTGTTTTCTATTAGTTTGCGGAGATGCTCAGCCCTGGCTGCTTTTAGGGCCTTTTTATAACGTGACATACTGTCTTTCCACGCGATTCTAAAGACCTCTAAATTAGTTTGTTTCCATTTACGCTCTAAAATACGGGTTTCTCTCTTTAGAACATGCGTAGTATTGTTGTACCATGGTGCTTTAATTTTCTCTCTGACCTTTTTTAATTTAATAGGTGCAACCACATCCAATGTTCTATAGAGAATGGTGCTCTTAGTGCTAGTTAGTTCTTCTAGTTCATCTGTTTGTTTGGGTTCAGGCAGCAGCTGAGACAGATTAGATAAGCAATTTGAGAAATTATCTATGGTGGATGGAAGGATTGTTCTGCCTGGTTGATAACGCGGCGCCGCATGACATATTACAGCAGTACGTAATATGCAAGTTACCATGTAATGATCAGTGACATCATCACTTTGTGGAATGATATCTATATCGGTTGGATCGGTTCCATGTGATATAATTAAATCGAGTGTATGATTAAGACGATGAGTTGGTCCGGTGACATTTTGCTTGACCCCAAATGAATTTAATAAATCTGTAAACGCAGCCCCTAACGCATCATTTGGATTATCTACGTGTATGTTAAAATCTCCAACAATTAATGCTTTATCGACATTGACTAATAGGTCTGAGAGAAAATCTGCAAACTCTTTTAGGAAATCAGCGTAAGGCCCTGGCGGTCTATATACGGTAGCCAAGGCTAGAGATAATAGGGATGTTTTTCTAACATCTAAGAGCGTAACATTTAGTACAAGTACTTCAAACGAAATAAACTTATAACCCGTTTTCTGAGTAACATTGAGAATATCTCTATAGATTGTTGCAACACCGCCGCCACGACCAATCAGACGGGGCTCATGCTTATAACAGTATCCTGATGGAGTAGACTCATTTAGACCGAAATAATCATTTGGTTTAAGCCAGGTTTCAGTAAGGCAAAGTACATCGAAGCTATTATCTGTGACTATTTCATTTACAATAACTGCCTTAGGTGTGAGTGATCTAATGTTTAGAAGACCTAGCTTTAGAAATTGTTTTTGTTTACTAATAGCAACATTTTCTGTTTTAATAACAATTAGATTTTTCCTAGATCCTGCAGTACATTTATTATTTGATCTCACTAAACGAGGAATAGACACGGTTTCTATGCAATGTTCTACACTAGTATTTATATCAGTTAAATTGGTGCAGCAGAGACTATGATTTGGACTTTTGGTTACTAGTCAAACGGTATTTAACATTATGGAGATGTTATCCGACAGAAGATCTGCTCCGAATTTGTAAGCCATCAGCACGGAAAAGCCTAGGACGCTCCCAAAACAGATTCCAATTATTTACAAAGAGCAGTTTCTGCTCATTGCACCATGACATTAACCATTCATTTAGCGCAAATAATCTGCTGAACTTTTCATGCCCTAGTCGGTACGTGGGAAGCGGTCCTGACACAATGATCGTTGTTTCAGGCGATGTGCTGCGTACCGTATTGATCAGGCTCCAGAAGTCTTTCTTCAGAACCTCCGTCTGGCGCAGCCTGATGTCGTTCACTCCCGCGTGCAGGACCACAGTTCCGACGCGCTCGTCACCGTTCAGAATCTCGGGAACGCGAGCAGCGATTTCAGAAACACGAGCACCAGGAAAGCAGTGACTGTGCACCTTACTTTTACCTAACGTAGCGTGTACGTGCCGAACGATGGAATCGCCGATGATCATAGCATCACGTTCTGTTTCGCGAAGAGGGGAGAAGCGGTTTTGTGTGGATAACTCGAAAACCGGGATGGTCGGAGAGAGTCTTGGTCTAGACCTGACTCGCGTCTTCCGCTGCGGAACCACCCAGGCTTCGTGGTGGCGTGTTGGAGCCGGAGTGAACGAGACCATGGCTGATCGCGACCTCGGCGCTCGGGACCGATGCTGAGAAACGCACGGAGTAGACGAGGTCGGAGTCAGCAGGTTAGTAACGTTAATCACTGATTTGTGTACATCGGCGCGTGATGTTTCAAGAGCTAAACGCCGGCCTCTCAGCTCGGCCTGTCTCAATAAAAGGTCGTGGATCTGTTTCTCAACAGCTTCCAGCTCAGACTGCAGTGCGTGCAGCTCAAATGTGTCCTCACCTGCACCAAAAGGTAGACTACTTACATCTGATATATTCACCATTTTAACAGATGGACAGTGAGTTAGCAACGAAGCTAGCAGTGATGCTATCAATATTAATACTAATTTATGACTGAAGTCTTGGATATAATCCGTCTTTTTAGTGGTAAGGGTGTAAAGTAGACGCACGATAGGCGAACAAATGTTTGTTTGTAAGTGAGTGTGGAGAAGACGCGTTCAGCCGTGATCCACTGGAGTAAGTTAACCTATAAGAGTATCCGGAGTTGGATCACTAAAAGGCTTGAGACGCGTCTGCTCAGCAGTCCGCGTTGTAACTATGAGGTTTGAGCAGTAGTGCTTCTCAGTGAGGAAAAGTAGAAAATGTTCGTTGTAAGTGAGTTTAAAGAGAAAAATCAAGAATTATAAATCAAATCGATAGAGCTCCAAAGACAACAACGCGTTCAGACTAGGGATGGCCCGATACCACTTTTTGCAGAACGAGTCCGATACCGATACTTTCATTTTTGGTACTCGCCGATACCGTAACTGATCCCTGAATTTTCACTGCATATGTAATTTTTAAATGTATTAGTAGATAAACCAAAAGAATATAAATCATATTAGTTGGCTTAATTTGTTCATCAAATATATATATTTCTTTCAGTTATTTTCATGCTTAATTAAGCCTGCTAAAATGCATTGTATGAGCTTCTGTTACTGTCACTGTTCATTCTATTGCTCTATCATATTTTATCTTTCATTTAATAGCCACAGCACATATTTAGAGCTGCTTCAGCAGGGCTCAGTGCTGAGGATCGGGTCAGTGGTTCAAATGTTTGTCAAAACCAGTGAAATATCAATTATTTAATCCAATTTTGATACTACAACAAAAACTAGCAGCCTAATTAATGTGAATTTCAAACAAGTAAGCAGTCAGTAACAAAATAAGAACAAACAATCGAATTACAAATAGGACAAATAAATACAATAGAACAAAGAAAGGCTACAAATAAAATAAACAGTGTTTTTAGAGTTTTTCGGGTAGATCTAAGAGGTACAGAAATTTGAATAAAGTAATCTAATGTGAAAAAAGCATATTCATTACTGTATAAATTATATATAGATGGATATTTTTATAAAGTTGAAAAGGGTAGCCTATTTAGTCAAGAGCAGTGAGTATTTCTTTGTCCTTTGTTTGATTAACATTAAAACACAGAAACAGGATTATTAGACTGCTGCCCCTTTAAGACCGAACGCATTTGAACATGGTGGCTACGTTCATTTGAGATATAACCGACTTTGTTTACTATAGGATACTCGCCAAGACGGGCGTTTTTACCTAATTTTGTGTGAATTCGTCCGTACAAGCGCAAGACGTGAAAGACAATTTAATTCAGTATTCGCGCGCTGAGACGCTGGTTTGCGGGGCGCGCGCTTCGGATGTTTGCGTTCATGGAACTTCTTGACCTGCACACGTCCTGTAATAATGTAGGGAACCACGCGTTATACATAAATCAGGTAACAGTTCATGTTTTGCTGAGTGAACGATCAGCAATCAAGAGCATTCAACAGAAGTGCGCTCGCGCGCGCTCTCTCTCTCTCTCTCTCGTCAGTTAACGTTAATAATAAGCTACATGCCTCGTTTTATTTTCTTTGCCATGTGCTCGACCAGCTCGCGCGTCTGTGCCGTTGCGCACTTAATCCACTGCGAGTTTTTCTCTGATCAGCTCGCACCACAGCTATGTTAGGTTACTATTCACACGCACCTTGTACGAGCCCTGTGAAATGAGCCCAAACCGCTGTCATTATACGTTCCTATGCCTCAGTTCACCTCCACAAAGCACTCGCGGCGGGCAGTTTCGTTTCGTATGGCAAAATGTGCGTGGTATCGGCGAATTTTTATGAGTACGAGTACGAGTATGAGGACAGTATCGGCCCGATCCCCGATGCCAGTATCGGCGGGACATCCCTAGTTCAGACGCGACGCATGCGCATGCTATGTTAGATATGTTTGTATCTTGGGTGAAACCACGTACGGGGAAGCCGATTACTAAGCAGCGTTTGTTGCACTGGATAGTGGAGGCGATATCATAGGCATATTCCAGGGGGGTAATCGAGCTCTCGAATTCCGTACCACCCCCGGGGGCCGCCATTGGCTAACAAGCCATCACCTGCAGTTAGCATTCCATTGACTCCCATTAATTTTGGCGTCACTTTGACAGCGAATAACTTTACATCTGAGGCGTTTAAAGACTCCATTTGTCCATTGTTTATTTCTAAAGAAACACGACAATGTATAAAAGGCTCCATTACCTTGTATCTTACTTTATGGACCCGTAGAAGCAGTTTTTGTAAAAAATAGGCTAACGATTGCGTCATAACCACGCGACTCTCTGGAAATTACCGTATAGACAGGAGGAGAAGCTCGCAGTGAATCGGGGGGATGTGGAGGCATAAAGTCCGATAAAGTCAAGGGAGAAGCCCATAGAGAATCATAAAGTTGCTCCTGCTCCTAGCTCATGGACAGCTCCTACTCGCGCTCTCCGTCTCTGCAAGAATTAGAAGGGAATGATTCAGATTTCGCTTGGCACAGCTACTAGAAGACTTACAACTGTCAAACAGGCTGCTCACGTCACATCTACGTCGTCAAGCTCAGTTTGAGTCTGCGCAGTACGCTCAGCCATCAGGAAGTGAGTGCTTCTAATTTGCTTCACTTTTCTCCGTTGAAACCTATGGGGTCGCTGTGTCCAGTTTATATACTGTCTATGGCATATTCCAGTAAGGGTCATGCGCCCCCTGCTGGTTTACGTGCACACTCAACAAGGGGAATGTGAACTTCGTGGGCTCTCTTTAAAGGAGTCACGATACAGGATATTTGTGAAACGGCGAGTTGGTCATCACTGCATACATGTGCAAGGTTCTATAAACTGGATGTTACAGCTCAAATTGTCATGACTCATTACTCATCCAGCCCTAGAGGCGGTGCTGTGGTTGGCAGGAGACTTCGAGGCAGGCTATCTGGCAATAGGATAGTTAGGATATCCCATAGTGAGACACCGAAACGTATGCTTGAAAGAGAACAATAGGTTACTTGCGTAAAAAATTGGATGACTAGTAATTTCCTACCACTTAATTCTGAAAAAACAGAGATTCTAATTATTGGACAAAAAACTTCCTTACGTAATAATCTAGAATACTGTCTAACACTTGATGGCTGCTCTGTCAAGTCTTCATCGTCGGTTAGGAACCTGGGTGTGCTCTTTGATACCAGTCTTTCATTTGAAAGTCATGTGTCTAGTATCTGTAAAACCGCATTTTTCCATCTTAAAAATATATCTAAATTACGTCATATGCTCTCTTTGACAAATGCAGAACAATTAGTCCATGCGTTCATGACGTCAAGGCTAGATTATTGTAATGCTATTATTGCCCTGCACGCTTAATAAACAAATTACAGCTGGTCCAAAACGCAGCAGCTAGAGTTCTTACCAGAACCAGGAAGTATGACCATATTAGCCCAGTTCTGTCAACACTGCACTGGCTCCCTATTAAACATCGTATACATTTTAAAATATTGCTGATTACTTACAAAGCACTAAATGGTTTAGCTCCGCAGTACTTGAGCGAGCTCTTAACGCATCATAGTCCTTCACGTCTATTGCGATCTCAAAATTCTGGCGAGTTGATAATACCTAGAATATCAAAATCAACTGCTGGCGGTAGATCCTTTTCCTATTTAGCACCAAAACTTTGGAACAGTCTTCCTAACATTGTCCGGGAAGCAGACACACTCTGTCAGTTCAAAGCTAGACTAAAAACACATCTCTTTGACCTAGCATACACATAACACATTATAGACTTTTATAATTCAATGTTAGGCTGTATAGATTAGGTCAGCCGGAACCGGGAACACTTCCCATAAATCCTGATGTACTCGTTACATCATAAGAAGAATGGCGTCTACGCTAATATTAGTCTCTCTGTTTATCCCGAGGTTTACCGCAGTCCGCCGGGTCCAGGCTGTATCCAGATCTGATGAAGGACCTGCGCTTGGACGCAACGACAGCGCAGTCCTGAAATGTCAACTAGGCTCTTCCCTGTGAAGGCCTCACTCCCCTCCCTTTACCTATCTACAGATAAAGCGTTGTCGGGATAATTCCGGTTCGCGTGGCTACGTGGAAGCAATACAATTCTGTATAATTAATTTTGAATGTTGTAATGACGTAGTGTTGCTCCTCTTATACTGAGGGGTGGGGTAGCCACTCCCAGACACTACGTCATGTCTGCCAGCCAATTGGGGCTGGCGTAATGTAATAGGGCTTCTGAGGAATATGCGGAAGGGGCGACACCTAGTGAGACACCTCACTTTGCTATCAGAGAACCAGGTTCTGTGACATCATAGCATGATTTAAACCAGACAGTAGAGAGCAGCAAGTGACAATTTGTTCTCATGGCAACCAGATGATTTAAACAATAAAAAAAAAAACAGATGATTGGATAAAAGACGTTCTACAATGAGAGTATTAGGAAATAAACTTGAAATGGCAAAACAGCTTTCTTTATCTGCAAACGATATATAATAAGAAAAAAAAGAAAGAAAAAAGACAGTGAGCCTTAACAGCTGAAATGGGAATTGTAAAAAAAAAAAAAAATCCTCATTGGAGCCAGCAGATGGCAATGATAAACAGAAAGAGCCAAGTAATAAATCTTACATCACTTTGACTTTACATATTACATTGAATGCATTGATCACATGCAAAGCATTGTGATCAGGGATGCTGAGTTTTGACAAGTGAGAGAAGTGTTTTGAATTACTGTTTAACCCCTTACACCCTAAAGTCATTATTAATGATTTCATGTGTACGTGACATAAAAGTAATGACTTGTAATAGAATGATGATATATAGCTGGCTGACTTTTTCATTTGGTGAAATTACATCTTTAGATTCAGATGTTTAATGTAATGTATTAAGCTGGGTGTCTTAGAGATAATCAAAAAAAAATATTTGTAATGAAACCATTTTTTTTTAAATTACATTAATCATATCATATAATAAAATAATATATTTTATTGAACATATGAGCGACTCGCGCGCCTATTGGTTGCTCAGCAGCAACTGCTGCAACCTATCCAGGGCCTGCTCGTGACGAAGCACCAATGAGGGCGCGGGCGCCCGTGCGCGTCACGTCCCGCCAGAATGGGCGTGGCTACAGGCTATAAAAGCAGGCCCGTGAGGTTGTTTTCTGATTTTTCAACTCTTCAGCGAAGTGGACACTCACCTCGCTGTTCTCCGGAGAAGCTGCGCCGTCGAAGAGCCTTCAGCGGGACGAGCTTCAAGCCGGCCATCTCTCCGCTTCCTCTGCCGTTCCTGCCGCGCTATCCGGCGCCGATATCCTTTTCTATTCCGCGTGTTACGTTATACACGCTTGCATCTAAAAGAGCGAGGCGTTGTTTCAAATGCCTCTTTTCAAGAAATGCGGCTCCTGCCGAGCCGATCTCAGCGACGGGGACCGCCACATCCTGTGCGTTTCCTGCCTGGGACACACTCACGCGGACCACGCGCTTCCCTGGGCGGCTGCCCGGAATGTGAAGCGATGTCTATGGTGACCCTGCGGGCTCGCCTAGCATCTTTCAGCGTGGATCCCGCCCCTCCGCTTCTCTCTTCTGGGCCGCGTCGTAAAAAGCGCCGTTCACAGAGAACGCTGGAGGCATCTGCCGTGAGCGCTTGCATGCCGGATCTCTCCCCGTGTGCATCGCTCTCCGCATCCCCCACCTCTATCACGGCCGGCCAGCCGCCCGCTGTGCATATCGAGTCGGGGGGAGATGACGCGGAAGGGGACAGCTGCTCTATTCTGGCTTCTGACTGCGAAGGATGGTCGGGCTCCATTCCGGACCCCGCCCCTTCTCTTCAGGAATCGAGCGGTGTGCGGTCTACGTTTGACGCCGAGTTTCTTCGCCTGCTTACGAAGGCCGTGGAGGACCTCGGCCTCGATTGGTCGCTTCCTGATGAGCCTGCACCCAGCAGGCTGGACGGTTGCTTTCTGCCAGGCCGCCGCTCGACGCCTCACACCAGGCCTGCCCCCTTTCTTCCGGAGCTCCACGAGGAGCTCACTAAGAGCTGGAAGGCGCCATTTTCTGCCAGGCTGCGCTCTACTGTCTCTTCGATGCTCTCTCTAGTAGACGGCGCGAAAGACAAAGGCTATCTCTGCATTCCTCCGGTCGAGGAACCGGTAGCCACGCACCTCTGCCCGCCTTCCGCCGGATGGCAGTCTCATCCTTCACTGCCTTCCAAAGCCTGCAGGACTACTTCGGCTTTGATCGGTCGCGCCTACATCGCCGCCGGTCAAGCCGCGTCTGCACTTCACACGATGGCCGTGCTTCAGGTGTATCAGGCTGACCTTCTCCGTAAAATGGACGAGGCGGGCCCGAACCCTGAGAATTTTTCTGACCTCAGGAGCGCGACCGACTTGGCGCTTAGAGCCACCAAGTCCGCTGCTCAGGCCATCGGGAGGAATATGGCGTCTCTCACTGTCACCGAGAGGCACTTGTGGTTGACGCTGTCCGACATGAAGGAGTCCGACAGAGCCACTTTCCTCGACGCGCCCGTGGCGCCATCCGGTCTCTTCGGCCCGGCTGTCAAGGGGTTTTCGGAGCGGTACTCCGAGGTACAGAAAACCTCCCAGGCTATGCGGCATTTCTTGCCGAAGCGCTCCAGTTCCGCTATGGGCCGCTCTAAGCAGCCGTCCAATCGGAAGTCAGCGCCACAGCCTCCCCCGCCGTCAGCCTCACAGCGCCGTCAGCCGAGGGACTCCCAGCAGCGCTCACGCTCTTCTAGCCGCCACAGACCGCCTCCCTCTCGGGGACCCCGGTCCAAGATTGTGCTGAAGGCAGAGCCCTCAAAGTCTTCCTGACCGTGTTAGGAAGACGAAGATGGTCGAGTCCCGCTGCGGCCGGACCGCCATCGAAATCAGCGCGCCTCGCTCTCACAGTTCCCTCAACAGAGGTGACTGGAGATGTGTATTTCACAGTCAACGAGCCCGTTACACAACACGCTCGCCTGTACCCAAAGGCCATTTTTACGGCCGCCCAAATATATCACAGAAAGAGCATTCTGTCTGTTTATCCGGCTCACGCCGATGGTGTTATAAATGCAGGTCATGTGCCCACTCCACAGTGTTCGCGCCTACATACAAACACGGCCGGTTCAGTGATTCACACTCATTCACAGCCCATATCCATAAACTCGGCTCACGCCGTGTGTGTTTTGAATGTGGAAGAGGTGCCCGCTGTACAGCGCTCATCCCTTCACACAAACACGGGCTGCTCTGTGATAAGCACTCATTCAGAGCCCCCGTCAATAAACACAAAACGTGTCCCGTGTGTAAATCACCCTTTACCAGACACGAGCTGTGTTATGTGTGTGCGAAGCGCGCGCGCCTCCATGAGCGCGCGCCCTCTCTCAGGCACTGTGAGATATGTGCCACACACACACAGCGACAACAGCCCGTGCGTTATTCTCCCTCTAGCCTTTCACATAAAGGCATGGAGGGAGCTGCCGGGCGTGTCAGAATGGGTACTGAACATGGTAGAACGAGGCTATTCAATACAGTTCGCTCGCAGACCCCCTCGCTTCCGAGCCAGGGTCGAAACCACGGTGAACAGCGAAGTAGCACACCTACTTCGCGCCGAGATTGCGAAACTGTTAGAGAAACGAGCCGTAGAAACCGTCCCTCACACACTGAGCGAGTCAGGTTTTTACAGCAGATATTTTCTCGTTCCAAAGAAGGATGGCGGTCTCAGACCCATCCTAGATCTCAGACGGCTGAACAAAGCCCTTATGCAGAGATCGTTCAAAATGCTCACGACCAGTCAAATTCTCGCGCAAATTCGCTCGAGGGACTGGTTTATCTCTGTGGATCTGAAAGACGCATATTTCCAGATCCAAATAGCGCCCCATCACAGGCCTTTCTTGCGATTCGCCTTCGAGGGTCTGAGCTATCAGTACACCGTCCTGCCGTTCGGTCTGTCCTTAGCACCCCGTACATTCACGAAGTGCATGGATGCAGCGCTCGCTCCCCTGAGACAACGGGGGATGCGAATACTGAACTATCTGGACGATTGGCTTATTCTAGCCCAGTCAGAGTCAGAGTTAATAGCGCACAGGGCTCTATTACTCGACCATTTACGGGATTTGGGTCTCCAAATCAACTGGACCAAGAGTTTACTGTCTCCCAGCCAGAGAATCTCTTTTCTGGGAACAGACTTAGACTCTGTGTCAATGACAGCGCGGCTGACGTCACAGCGCGCGCTGCAGATTCAGCGCTCAGCTGCAGCTTTCAGGACCGGCAGCATTTTTCCTCTCAAACGTTTTCAGAGGATGCTGGGTCTTATGGCTTCGGCCTCGGCAGTGTTTCAACTGGGCTTGCTTTTCATGCGCCCGCTGCAGCACTGGCTGAAAACGCGGGTCCCGTTGCGAGCATGGTCCGCTGGCCGCGTCCGCCTCAGGGTAACTCAGAACTGTGTCACAGCACTGAATCCCTGGAAGGCGACAGACTGTATCAGTCAGGAGTGGATCTGGGCATGGCTTCGAGACGAAAAGTAATCTCGACAGACGCATCCAACTCAGGTTGGGGCGCCCTCTACGAGGGCAGACCAGTGTTTGGTCTGTGGGCAGCCTCAGAAAGGCGCCTACACATAAACTGTCTGGAGATGAAAGCGGTCGAGAATGCCTTGAGATACTTTCTCCCCCTCCTCAAAGGCCACAACGTTTTTGTCCGCACGGACAACATGTCGGTGGTGTCATACATCAACCGCCAGGGCGGTCTCAGGTCACGGAGCCTTCACAAGCTGGCGGAACGCCTCCTCTTGTGGGCCCATCACAACCTGCGCTCACTGAGAGCATCGCATGTCCCGGGCTGCCAAAATGTGGGACCAGACATGCTGTCCAGGGACAACGTTCCCCCCGGGGAATGGTCCCTGCACCCTCAGATAGCCCAGTTACTTTGGGACATCTTCGGCAGAGCGGATGTCGACCTCTTTGCGTCGACGGAGAACGCGCACTGCCCAGTATTCTTCAAGAAACAGAGAGATGCGCTGGCCCACGACTGGCCCAGCCGTCCGCTCTATGCGTTTCCCCCGATCGCGATGTTACCACAGGTAATCAAGCGCATCAGGGAGAGCAAATGCTCTGTGCTCCTCGTTGCGCCGCTCTGGAGGAATCAAGTGTGGTTCTCAGAGCTGATGCAACTGACGAGCACGACCCCGTGGCCGATTCCGGTGAGGAAAGATCTCCTCTCCCAGGCCAGGGGCGCGATCTGGCACCCGCGCCCTGACTTATGGGCCCTGCATGCACTCAGGCTAGAGCACCCTCTACGAGAAGGCTCTACACCTCTAAATGGTCAGTGTTTTCCGGCTGGTGCTCAGCCCGAAACTTAGACCCACAGCGCTGTAGCGTTACAGAGGTTCTCTCCTTTCTGCAAGAGCTTTTGGACGAGGGCAGGTCCCCCTCCACGCTCAAAGTGTATGTGGCGGCCATTGCTGCGTTTACAAAACCCTTGCATGGCCGGTCACTGGGTAGAGACGACTTCTCTGTGAGTGCTTCGTGCTTGGAGTTTGGGCCTAATGACTCTAAAGTCATCCTTAAACCGAGGCACGGTTATGTCCCCAAAGTGCTTTCCACTCCGTTCAGATCACAGATCATTTCACTGTCAGCTCTTCCGAGATCTGAGGGTGAGGACGATGTGAATTTTCTCTGCCCTGTCAGGGCGCTGAGAATATATGTCGAACGGTCTGATGCTTTCAGGCAGTCAGAGCAGCTCTTCGTTTCGTTTGGTGGCCGCGCTAAGGGCTTAGCCACATCGAAACAGAGCCTGTCCAGATGGATAGTTGACGCTATCGCTATGGCTTATAGGTCTAAAGGCCAATTTATACTTCTGCGTCGAGTGTACGCCGTAGTGTACGTCGTAGGGTACGCACGTAGGCGACGCCGTCGTGAGCATTTATACTTCTGCGAATGTCTGTGTTGCTCTGCAGTTACACCGCCGAAACGCTAGTTGGCGCGGGTGGGTTTTAATGTTCCAGTTCCACTGTGTTTACATTCCTCGCGGCTGTTTTGAGTTTAGGTTTCTACGAGCAATGGCGACTGAAGGAGTCATACAGATGGCTGTATTTCCGCACTTCTTCAAGCAATCTCTCGGTCACTTGGTCTGTTTCCATGGCTCTTCACTGATCTTCGGAATTTAAAAATGGCGGGCGGGCGGTGCAGAGTGCAGAAGATCATTCCGGAAATGCGTAGGAGGAAACGCGATGCTATCCAGCTGACCAATCACAGATCTTGCGGTCCGCGTCGCCGCGACGCGTAGTTACATTTTTGAGGAGGTGCGCGTCAGGGTACGGCGACGGGTACGACGTATGGTACACGTCAATGCGTATGCTACGCCGTACCTTCTACGCGAACCCGACGCAGAAGTATAAATTGGCCTTAAGAACCTTCATTGCCCTCTGGGCGTCAGAGCGCACTCCACCAGAGGCATGGCCTCGTCATGGGCGTGGTCTCGCGGAGTCTCTCTCCATGATATTTGTATGTTGGCGGGCTGGGCCTCCCCGTCTACATTTATCAGGTTTTATAACCTGGAGGTGCCTGCCCTACAGGCTAAACTGTTGTCAGTCTAACATACTAGCTCTGTTCGCTCTCGCTGCAGATCGACACAGACTGTGTGTGGTTCGTGTTATACACAGGCTCCAGATCGACAGACCAGGTCTTCCTGTCTGTGATCGATTTTCACCTGTCATTCGGGTTCGGGTGGCTGACAGGCAGTGTTATCATTCTTAGTTCAGCCCACGGACGTACCTGGCTGTTCTACTGTATTAAGCACCCATTCCCACACTCTGGAATGGTTATCACTCCCTGGGCCCACCCCTCGTCGGCCCAGATATTACCACTTACGTTTGTCCCCGGGCACATGCCCTTGGGAACGTGCATGTGGACCTTCGCTAGCACGCTCGGCGTTTTACATTGGGTTCCCGTAGCGTAAGCTAGCTTACGCAACACGAGAGTACTCTCGTAAGAGAACGCTCTCGGTTACTAACGTAACCTCGGTTCTCTCTAGATGAGGGAACGAGTGTTGCATAACCCTGCCGTGCTTGTGCTACTTCTGGTTCGCTTCAGATTGAAAAACCAGAGAACAACCTCACGGGCCTGCTTTTATAGCCTGTAGCCACGCCCATTCTGGCGGGACATGACACGCACGGGCGCCCGCGCCCTCATTGGTGCTTCGTCATGAGCAGGCCCTGGATAGGTTGCAGCAGTTGCTGCTGAGCAACCAATAGGCGCGCGAGTCGCTCTGCCTAGGTCTGCTTATGCAGCAATGCGTTTTAAACTAATGCAAAATTAAGGATAATTTTTGGCTTCAGTATTCTTGAGAAAAGGGTTTTTCCCATAGAGTAAGCTAGCTTACGCAACACTCGTTCCCTCATCTAGAGAGAACCGAGGTTACGTTAGTAACCGAGAGCGTTTTCTACCATCTTGCTTACAACTTTTCTTTAGTCATTCGGCAGTCTTGCAGCTTGAACCACTGCAGGAAATCCACCCTTACAGGCAGAGGATTTAAATAGGTTTTATTTACAATTTGATGCACCTGAATTTGGTCCTGTGATAGAGTCTATGAAATCTAAAATGAGTTATGGTGTGCTTATAACTTTTTTGATGAATTGTCTGTAATTAAAGTTTTTAAGGTTTGTAATATGAGAAAAAGCCCTGGTCAAGATAACATTGGAGGGCGTTTAATAAAGGTCTGTGCAGAGCAATTGGCCGCAGTGTTTTGTAATATCTTTCTAAGATCATTTGCCCTCCATTGAGTTCCTAAACTTTGGAAGAAAGCCACTGTGGTGCCTGTGCTGAAAACTACAAATGTTGTAACATTAAATGTCCTTAGGCCAATAGCATTAACATCCCTTATAATGAAATGCTTTGAGAAACTAAAAGAGGAATTGTTATCTAAAACTAAGAATCTGTTAGACCCTCTTCAGTTTGCTTATAGAATAAAGCGAGGTGTCGAAGATGCAACAGCAACTCTACTAAATATGGTATTGCAGCACTTGGAGGGTAGTAAAACACACGTTAAGCTCTTATTTATTGATTTCTCATCTGCTTTTAATTGCCTACAACCCCATATTTTAGCAGATAATTTAATTACTAATTTTGGTCTTGATCTTAACTTAGTGGGTTGGGTCTTAGATTTTTTAACTGAAAGAATCAGAGTAAGAGTAAATGTCTTTCAGCCCCCCTGATAACATCTACAGGCTCTCCTCAGAGCTGTGTTTTGTCTCCCTTATTGTATATTTTATATACAAATCATTGTATAAGTAAATATAACAATAGGCTTTTTTTTTTCTTTTTTTTTCTTTTTCTTTTTTTTTGCTGACGACACAGTTATTGCGAGTCTTTTAGAAAACAATGAAATGTGTCATGGTCCAGTGGTTGATAACTTTGTAAAATGGTGTGATGATGCCTGTCTGCAGATTAATGTATCTAAGACAAAATATATGATTATTGATTTTAGAACACAAACACGTTCTTCTCAAGTCACATTTATTAAGGGCGAAAAGGTGGAATGTGTGGAAAGTTATAAATTATTGATAAAAGATTGCGTTTTGATGTGAACACAGAGGCTTTGTGTAAAAAGGGACAGCAGCACCTATATTGTCTTAGAAAATTAAGACAATTTAATATAGAGACAAGACATTGATGGAATTGTTTTATAAGTCTTATGTAGAGCCGGTGCTGTCCTTTTCTATTAGCTGCTGGTTTGGAAATCTTAGTGTGAAACAAAGTGTGAAATAAAAATGCATTCAATAAAATAGTCACAAACAGTGGGAAGATCATAAGTAGAGAACAAAGAAGTTTGACAGTTCTGAGCTTCTGTTTAAATGTTTTGAGTCCAGTCCACTCTGTGATTCTAGATAGTGACGAGTGACCACTTCCTATACCCAGAGCTTTCTATGCTGCCTTCAGGTCGTCGTTATAGATTACCAAAAATTTAAAATAACTGATACAAATAGGCATTTGTTCCCTGTGCAATTCGATTGTTAAATAGTCTTAAAGGAATTTCTTAGGTTATTTTTATATATTTATGTGCTTTTGTATTTTGTAATTCGTAATTTATTATTATTACTTTTAAGATTTACTGTATGTGTCAGTTGTGTCTATTTGTGCTGCATCCAAATTGCCCATAAGGGTTAAAGGGATAGTTCACTTTGAAATACATTTTTGGTATGTTTTAGCTTACCTCAAGGGCATCCAAGATGTAGGTGTCTTTTTTTCCGCAGTAGTTTCAATTTTGATATTTTTAGGTCAAACCGTTCTTGTCTGTCAGTCATATAATGCAGGTCTATGGTCACTGTCTCAAAGAGCATGCACAGAGTCCAAATTAAAACAATTCCCCGTCGTCCAAATTAAACAATTCCCCATCGTAAGTACACATTGATGGCCTAAGACACGAAACGAGCGGTTTGTGTGAGAAAACTAACAGTATTTATATAGTTTTTACCACTTATACACAGCCATGTCCAAGTGATCTGATCTGACGTGTACGCAGACTGGTGCATAGATATATACACACTAGATGTCGCCTTCTCTACGGCAGTTCATTGGAACGAATGTCTTTAAGGCGACATCTAGTGTATATATCTATGCACCAGTCTGCGTACACGTCAGATCAGATCACTTGGACATGGCTGTGTATAAGTGGTAAAAACGATATAAATACTGTTCGTTTTCTCACACAAACCGCTCGTTTCGTGTCTTAGGCCATCAATGTGTACTTACGATGGGGAATTGTTTAATTTGGACGACGGGGAATTGTTTTAATTTGGACTCTGTGCATGCTCTTTGAGACAGTGACCATAGACCTGCATTATATGACTGACAGACAAGAACGGTTTGACCTAAAAATATCAAAATTGAAACTACTGCGGAAAAAAAGACACCTACATCTTGGATGCCCTTGAGGTAAGCTAAAACATACCAAAAATTAATTTCAAAGTGAACTATCCCTTTAATAAAGCTTGACCTTGACCTAATTTTCTTTTTTGAGTGAATTAACCATTTAAGGTGTAGGCTACCTTTAGCCTCACTGTATCTTATTTTATTCCTTTTTTTAAATTTTATTTTATTTATCGATGATTAACCAAAGTTTAACGGGTTTGAAGTGACATGAGGGTGAGTAGCCTACATGACAGAATTTAAATTTTGAAGTGAACTGTCCCTTTAATGTGACGCTTTCCGGAAAGTTGCTACGCACGTAGCGTCATCAGCACTGCCTGATTAATATTCATGAGCTCAGCTGTAGCTGTCTATTGTACGGGTAATTGTTCTGCTATGGCGATGCTTGTCTCAGGATGATCTCCGCGCGGAACAAAGACGAAATTGTGCGATTCTACACGGTCACCGACCCTACGACACACAAGAAAGGCTACACGGTGTATAAAGTCACGGCCCGGGTAAGACTTAACGGATTTTACCAGGGTGTAGTGCCCATGTGCTAACGCTAATGTTTATCAGGAATACCAACACAAACTAGGAAAACATTAGTCAGTGGATGATTTTATTGGTCATGTCACATCTGTAATGCCATGTATGTATGCAATTAATGTATGAATGTAATTAATGTATGTATGTATGTATGTTATGTATGTTATGTATGTTATGTATGTTATGTATGTATGTATGTATGCATGCATGCATGTGCTGTGTTTACTGATATCAAGTAACGTTAAATCTAATTAATCTTTAACAGTCACAGTCAGCTGTGTAATTTCATAATCATAAACCTGTGATTTGTTTTTGTTTTTCTTATTTATATTCCTCAAACTTAGACACATGTCAACAGAAGCATCGGATCAGATGTGACTGAACAAAAATAGACAAAAATATGTAATGTCAATACAGTAAATAAATATGTTATTTAATATAAAACAAATGAATTGTTTTTAGATGATGCAGCTTGTTTCAGTTTTTGCATTCTCTTCTTTCTTCTTACACACAAACACACACATATGCACAATAAAGAGCTGACTAAAGCTGCATTATTGTTCATAATATAGTTCAAAGATATTTGCTGCTCTCTATTGATGACTATATTATTCTGTTTCTTTCCAGATTATC
This sequence comes from Leuciscus idus, assembly GCA_021554675.1. Lineage (NCBI taxonomy): Eukaryota > Metazoa > Chordata > Actinopteri > Cypriniformes > Leuciscidae > Leuciscus > Leuciscus idus. The sequence goes on along the minus strand of CM038638.1, from coordinate 23,179,046 downwards.
TCACGGAAAAACCCAGAGGACATTCAGGAGGTGAGAATCCTTAACAAAGCCAATCAAAATGACCTTATTTACTCATATTAATACATGTCACCGGTCTCATTGTGAATGATTCATCAGTGCACATTATTCCTCTGGGGGAAAAATCCTCAGAATGTTTATAGTAATGAATGCAGGTTAATGTAATTAAAATAGTTTGCTATTTAAAATAACAATAGATTTAAAAATCTTGTTTCACTCATAAAATTGCCACATTGCCGAAGAAGACTTTTGTTACAAACTAGAAACAATGTTTTGGAAACTGTGCAAAGCACAGCATGTTCATTGAGCACTGGACTGAGTTACTAACGCATGCTGCCTTTATTTGTCTGACTTGTTCTCAATAGATCACAGTGTGGAAAAGGTATAGTGATTTCAAAAAGCTTCATCAAGACCTTTGGCAGATCCACCGAAACCTCTTTGGGCAGTCAGAGCTCTTCCCCCCCTTCGCCAAAGCTAAAGTCTTTGGTAAGTGTGTGTGTGTGTCAGCATACATGGAAATTCCTTAAATTTGTTAAATAAAAATAAATAAATAAATAAAATGTTCATTCTAAAATGTAAAAAAAATAGTAATAATAGAGATTGAGTAGTTGTCCAAACTTTTGACTTGTTGTGCAGGTTTGAAATCACAGAATATCCTGAAAGGCTTTGCATTACAGCATATCTTGTGCTTTTGTGTTTTAAGGTCGTTTTGATGATTCTGTGATTGAAAAGAGAAGACAGTGCTCAGAGGATTTGCTGCAGTTCAGTGCTAATATTCCTGCTCTGTATGGCAGCCAATATATACAGGATTTCTTTAAGGTATGTATATTAACTACTATCAAAGCTGTCAGGTTGAGGATATTTACATTTATTCATCTATCAATTACAGTCATGTGCATTTTAACTGTGGGCCTGCAGTTTTATGAATTTCATTGAGAAACGCTTTCATAAGTTATAGGACACCCTCTGGACATCGCGCATAACTTGCCTTATTTCACGTTCAACTACAGTGCATTCAGAAAGTATTTAGACCTCTTTAATTTTTTAATTTTTTATGTTGCAGCCTTATGCAAAAAACTCTTATAATAATAATAATATTTTTTTTAATTAAAACTGAATAGAGGTTTCCGCCTGGTCACTCTGCTATAAAGCCCAGATCGGTGTTGCAGTGGCCTTCTGCATTTCCACACATGATCTCTGGAGCTCAAACAGACTGACCATCTTGTTCTTACCAAGGCTCTTCTCCTCAGATTGTTCGGCCAACTCTAAGAAGAGGCCAACCTACTCAAAGAAAACATATTTACTTATAAAAATGAAGGATCAATATATTAAATGATTTAACGGTATATTTGAAAATATACGGAATAATATATTCTGTTAATATTATACAATATATTGAATAATACATAAGCAATTGCCGCTTTTCATATATTGAAAAATATGTAACAATATATTTACTAATATATCATAATGTATGTAATTTTATATTCAGTAATAAACTTCATAATATACAGATGAATATGTGATCAGATATGATACTGCTTGTGTATTAATATAGTAATATTAATATATTGCAGATATATTTACTGTATAAACACATATATAGAGAAATGTATAATCTAATATATTTCTTATATTTTATAATTATTTACATTAGAAATGTTTCATATTTTCAAGCTAGTTAACAAAAGCACAAGCATACCTGCATGTACTAAAGTATTTAGCCAAGAGACTATCATTGTGTTGAAGAGACAGCCATTACTTTTAAAACACAGTAATTATAACCTTCAAGGTCGTCAACCGAACCACAGGCTCTACTCTTCAGCACAATGGTAGTCATACTCAGTCATACCAGAAAACCTTTTAAATTCCTAAATAATAGAACATTAAACACTAACAGATCTCCCCAATATTAATATTGAGCAAAACAAATGAAATAACACTTAATTTTAACATTTGCTCTCCTTTAACAGTCAGAAGCAAAGCATGCTAGGAACTAGAAATCTGTTGTAACTCATTCTGTGAATGTGTGTGTATATATGTGTGAAATTACATTTATATGGGAACATGTATGTGCAATATATGCACACAATAAATGATAAAACTTTGTGAATATTACATGTAATGCTATTTTTGTTTTCATTTTTAAATATTTTATATGTAGTAATATATAGCCATACATGGTCAATGCATATATTGTAGTATATAGAAAAATATAAGCACTAGTTTCCATATATGGAAATGTATTATATAATACATCACATTATATTTTGCAGTATATTCCCATATATTTTTGTTCCATAAGGACAGGTTGTTCCAAACTTATTCCATTTAAGAATTATGGAGGCCACTGTGCTCTTGAGAACTTTCGTTTTTTTAGTCTTCCCCAGATCTGTGCTTTGATACAATCCTGTCTCTGACAGGTTTCTTTGACATCATTACATGGTTTTTGCTCTGATTTGCATTTTCAACTATTAGACTTTTGAAAGGTGGATGCCTTTCCAAATCATGTCCAATCAGTTGATTTAGCCGAAGTTGAGCTCCAGTCCAAGTGTAGAAACATCTCAGTGATGACCCAGAATAATGGCATGCATTTTAATTTAATGAATTTGCACATGCTTCCTATAGGGTATGAAATGTAGATTGACGTTAATTTACTAAATTTATGTAATGTGGTCAGTCTAATGTGCCAATTACACACACAAATGTTGGTGTCAAAGGATTTCAGAGAAACAGCCTAATATTCGGTGCCATCAAATCCATTGATGCGTTAAACGATAATGGTTTGGTATATGTACACGAAATCCATACATTTTTGCAAGCATGCTCAGAAGATGATCTGAATATTTAAAAAAATGGACCAACCATCTAGGAGTTGTCTGACAGCAAGTTCATCCGAATATGGCATAATTGGTAATTGTTCTTATGATTCAATGAATATATTAAAACCAGTAAAATTAATCAAGCTATTAGCATAAAAAACATTTTTTTTTTTTTACCACAAGATGTCATTGTGCTGGAACTTTTTGAATACCTTTAAACTATTGGGCCAAAGATACTGGTTTTCATAAATGCACTTAAATGGAGAAAAAGCATTGGGACACACCTGGGCCTATTTTCATTTTATTTGATGGCTATCCGATGGTGAAAAGACCAGGTGTAAATGCCCACTGAAATGCTTTCGAGACGGATTTAAATCCGATCCCTCAAACCACTTAAGGAGCTGGTCTGAGATGCATTCCAAACGAAACTAGAGAAGTGTAAATGCATCAGCACTGGTAAGATAATTTAGTTGACTCTCATTACTTTCAATGAAGATGATTGTGTGCTGAGCGTCTGCGACGCTGAACTTTCAGTTTAATTTGTGGCAGTTTGCGCATCTGCTTGTTGAAGAGATGCTCAGCTACTCCTTAGCGACGGGCCATAACTGTGGAGATGTGTGTTTCACTAGTGCGTCATATCTGTATATAACATCATATAGCCTATAACACTCTCACACTTGTATTTTTTACCATTTTGGGAGGAGTAAAATGTATGTACAGTATGTGGTTTCAACCATAGAGTTGTATACGTAGATGCCTCATTCGACCGCTCCAGTCTCGTAGGCGCGCCGGCCATCTTGCAACGGTCAGCATGTCGTCACTCACAAATCAATGATGCCACAACATGCACAGCTTCTGGTTGTGAAACTGCCGAGATTTTAATTCCAGAAGAAATGGGATAACCTTTCACAGGAGAGAATGCTGAATGCATCTGCTGAAGTCTATTTTATATATAGATAGATATTCATATATGCGTCTAACTACGGTTGCAGACGCTCAGTCAACTTGCTCTTGAATGTTCACGGACCGCTCCAAAATGGCCGACGGCTTGCGTATGGTTTCAACAACCAGATGTATTTACACTTTTCCAGTTTAATTTGGAATGCGTCTTAACCACCTCCTAAAGTGGTTTGAGCGATCGGATTTAAATCAGTCTCGAAAGCATCTCAGAGGGCATTTCCACCTGTTTTTTTCCCACAATCAAATAGATATCGAATCAGAAGGCACATGAGGTGATAAGGTGTAAAAAAAGGTTGTTCTAAAGAGCTCAGTGAATTCACCGTGGTACTGTGATAGGATGCTACCTTTTCAATAAGTCAGTTTGTGAAATTTCATCCGTGCTAGATATTCCACGAATAACTGTAAGTGATATTATTGGAAAGTGGAAGCGTTTAGGAACAGCAGCAACTTCTGAAGCAGAAGACCATGTAAAGTCATGGTCACGGAGCGGTTCTCTGAGTACTGAGGCGCATCGGTCGTAAAAGTCAGCAACGCTCTGCTGATTCCACAGCTGAAGAGATCCGAACTTCCTTGGCATTAATATCAGCAAAAAAAAACTAAAACAAAAAACTGGCTAATTGAACTCTGATTGAACTTGAAAGCCCTGACCTCAACCCCATCCAACACCTTTGGGATCAACTAGAACGGAGATTGGTGAAAATCAAATGTACCGTTTATAAGAGTTAGAAAAAGAACCACAGCCTGAATATTTTGGAAGTGAAGTCTGGAAGGTGAATGTGGAGTTTTTAATTTTTAATGTTTTAAGTTGAAATATTCACAACCAACCAACCACAGTGAATTTCAGTGAATGCGGGTTTGAATATGTGCGCAGGCGTGTAGTGTGCAGGCGTGTTGTCCTTCCCTACAAACCAACCCTCAACAAACTACTTGTCTGGCCTTAAAATTTATAATACAGAATTTTTATCGCTTCCGCATAGCCACGTGAACCGAAATTATCCCGACAACGCTTTATCTGTAGAGAGGTAAAGGGAGAGGCGGGAGCCCTTCACAGGAGAGAGACTAGTTGACACTTCATGACTGCGTTGTCGTCGCGTCCAGGCACAGGTCCTTCATCAGATCTGGATACGGCCTGGATCCGGCGGAGTGCGGTAAACCTCGGGATAAACAGGGAGACTAACATTAGCGTAGATGTCATTCTTCTTATGATGTAACGAGAACATTAGGATTTATGGGAAGTGTTCTCGGTTCCGGCTGACCTAATCTATGCAGCCTAATGTAAGGCTGGTGCCAGTATGTCTGATCGACCCCTCGATTAAACAAAAGGCCCTCCTGAGAATTAACACTTGAACTATCTCCTGCATATGTAACAGGAACTTCCGAGACGCAGCACACAGCGCAGCTCACACTTCACACACACTATCTCCCCCTCACCCCCCTCCTCCTCCTCACCTAAAATACACTGAAAACCTATGCAATGTTAAGTATGTACAAGAAGTAACTATGTGTGTTTGATATCATTTAAAGTGTCTCAGTGCGCCTGGTAAAATGGTCTCATTCTCCCAACCATAATGAAAAGCTAAAAGAAGATATAAAATATGAGAAAAGTGATGTCTCTAAAAGGTGTTCCATCCCCCAGATCCTCCATTCAGACTATACCTCCTGTATGTAAAACAAGAACCCATTCAAGTAAAAATTCTGATCTCACAGTGTTCCTCAATTAGGGAACCAAAATCTAATTATAATGACAGACGCCACAATTTGGTAAGAATATTGAATTATCTGTGTATATAAGGAAACAGAAAAAACAGAAAAAAAGGAGCAGAAAAGTTAGGGGAGTCTGTAGGTTGACTTCCCACACAACTGCTGTGTGTAATTTTTGTTGCCAGGTAATAATTTCTACAAATTCCTCTATTTCTGAATTGTTGTTATGATATGCTTAACTGATGATTTTATTCTTATGAATTGGATTTTGAATTATTGCTTCATTACCTGGTCAATAAATTGTAAACGTTTGATTTTATTCTGACTGACTCTGAGATTTGTTTTTCCAAAGTAGATTATCGGATTCGTATATTTCCACAAGTTTGTGTCAGAGATTAGTGACGACTAAAAGTAAAAGTAAAAATATAGCTGCAAGCAGCCATTACCGGGGCCAAGCACAATCAGACGACAAGACATGCCAACATGTCTGAAAGTGTCAGACCAACTGCACCAATGAACAATTAAAGACATTTAAAGAGGATTTTAGACGAAATGGCTGAAAAATCATAGAAACAGTCAATAAAAATATGATTTAATGCATTATCACTTTTGACCAATAGGTGGCGCAGTTACAAAACTGATGTGATGTGGTCAGAGTGAAGTGACAATGACACATACAAAGTTTGGTGTCAATATGTCAAGGCATTGCAGAGATAAAGCCTGAATAGTGCTATTAGCATCATGCCTCAACTTTGCTGCTGCGCTATACGAAAACGGTTTGGTCTACCCACACGAAATCCATAACTTTGAGTCGGCACAGTCTGGAGATGATACGATTCGATTTTGGTGAAAATCGGACAAACGGTCTAGGAGGAGTTCGAAAAAGTAGGTTTTGAATGAAAATCAAGATGGCGGACAGGAAGTTTGGCCAAATAAGGTAAACTTGGTATCTATGTTCTCGGCTTGACCCAAGGAATCTATTAAGACCAGTGGCATTTCAGTAGCCAGATTTATTCAAAAGTTATTAGCCTTTTTGTAAATGTTGTTATAAGTTTTGACCACTAGGTGGCGCTGTTTCGAAATATTTTGAATACCTTTAGGGGATGATGCTGATGGCACATTCTGAGTTTTGTAATATTACACTAATGCATTTGTTTAGTATAGCACTTTATTTCACAAAACTGTATTGAAGTCAATGGGAATTTCATGTTTTGTTCTATTATAGCGCCACCAAGAGGCTCAGTCCCACAATTTTTTTTATGTGTCCTCAGAGTGAGCCCATACATATGTGTGTCGATTTTGGTGAAAATATCTCAATTCGCTTCAGAGTTATAGACATTTATATGAAAAAACACGTAAAAAATGACTGACACATGACTTTGATTGGAATTTACTACCCCTAAACATCAATATTTTCGCATTTGGGCATTGGTGCATAGCTATCGACCTATGTTTCCAAACTTCTGACGGTGGTTTCGTCTCGATCGGACAAACGGTTTCGAAGATATAGCCAAATGTTTTTTAAGCGCTAAATCACAACGCTACACAAACCGTGAGGCGAAACCTAGCATGTTTGGTATCGTTGGACTCGGCAAGGATTCAGGAGTCTAATGAGATGAGTTTGGTGAAAATAAGTCAACCACACCCAAAGTTATAAGCATTTGAAAAAAAAAATTCACCACTAGGTGGCGCTGTTTCGAAACTTCTCACGCTCCTTCAGAACATCGTGCTGATGACCCATACCAAGTTTCGTAACAATCCGTTCATGCGTTCTTAAAATACAGCATTTTAGCACAAAATTCAAAATGGCCGACAGTCAAAATGGCCGATATGGTAAAATTTGATATCAGTCGACTCGGCATGTTGCCCTGAATCTAACGAGACCAATTTTATGATTTTTGGACAAATTGTTCAGAAGTTATAAGCAAAAATAGCCCTTTTTCATATCTCCGGACCAGTAGGTGGCGCTGCGCCGAAACGCAGCATGTAGCCTCAGGTCATGCTTGTGATGACCTGTACCAATTTTGGTCTGAATCCGATAAAGCGTTGCGGAGATACAGCCCTACGACTGTTTTCGCAAGCGCTACGTAAAATGTGTTCGAGCGTTATTCGAAAACGGTTTGACGAATCAATTTGAATTCCATAACTTTTTGTCAGCACTGCCTGAAGATGATCTGGTTCAATTTTCGTGCAAATCGGACAAACCGTCTAGGACGAGTTCGAAAAAGTAGCTTTTTCAGCCCATTAAAAATGGCGGCCATATTTATAAGCCGGAAAATGACGTCATAGGTTGCAATCGAATCGGCATGAGCTCAGGAATCAGAGGAAAAAAGAATTTTGTTGATTGGCCTTACGCTTCAAAAGTTATTAGCATAATAAAAGTGAAACTTTGGACAGGTGGTGGCGCTAGAGGGAGTGACTTAGAAACACCAAAATTGGTGTATTTAATGTTGGGACTGTCCTCTATCAGAATGTCAAACCAAAACAACTTTCCCGCAATCGGTTCTATGGGCTGCCATAGACTCCCATGGCGGAAGAAGAAGAAGAATAAATATAGCTGCAAGCAGCAATTATCGGGGCCAAGCGCAAGCAGATGAAAGGATATGCCAGCATGGCTGAAGGTGTCAGACCAACTGCAACAATGAGCAATTAAAGACATTTAAAGAGGATTTTAGGCGAAATGGCTGAAAAATCGTTAAAAAAGTCATTCAGAATATGATTTAATGGATTATCACTTTTGACCAATAGGTGGAGCAGTTACAAAACTGATGTGATGAGGTCAGAGTGAAGTGACAATGACACATACAAAGTTTGGTCTCAAGGCATTGCAGAGATAAAGCCTGAATAGTGCTTTTACCATCATGCCTCAACTTTGCTGCTACGCTATACGAAAACGGTTTCGTCTATCGACACGAAATCCATAACTTTTAGTCAGCACAGTCTGGAGATGATACGATTCAATTTTGGTGAAGATTGGAGCAACGGCCTAGGAGGAGTTCGAAAAAGTAGGTTTTGAATGAAAATCAAGATGGCGGACAGGAAGTTCGGCCAAATAAGAAAAACTTGGTATCTATGTTCTCGGCTTGACCCAAGGAATCTATTAAGACCAGTGGCATTTCAATAGCCAGATTTAATCAAAAGTTATTATCCTTTTGGGAAATGTTTTTATAACTTTTGACCACTAGGTGGCGCTATCTCGAAATATTTTGGGTACCTTCAGGGGATGGTGTTGATGGCACATTCTGAGTTTTGTAATATTACACCAATGCATTTGTTTAGTAAAGCATTTTATTCACAAAAACTGTATTGAAGTCAATGGGAATTTCATGTTTTGTTCTATTATAGCGCCACCAAGAGGCTCAGTCCCACCATTTTTTTTACGTGTTCTCAGAGTGAGCCCATACATATGTGTGTCAATTTTGGTGAAAACATCTCAATTTGCTTCGGAGTTATAGACATTTATATGAAAAAACACGTAAAAAATGACTGACACATGACTTTGATTAGATTTTACTACCCCTTACTATCAATATTTTCGCATTTGGGCATTGGTGTTTAGCTATCGACCTATGTTTCCAAACTTCTGACGGTGGTTTCGTCTCGATCAGACAAGCGGTTTCGAAGATATAGCCAAATGTTTTTTAAGCACTAAATCACAACGCTACACAAACCGTAAGGCGAAACCTAGCATGTTTGGTATCGTAGGACTCGGTAACGATTCAGGAGTCTAAAGAGATGACTCTTGTGAAAATAAGTCGACCACACCCAAAGTTATAAGCATTTGGGAAAAAACATTCACCACTAGGTGGCGCTGTTTCGAAACTTCTCAGTCTCCTTCAGGACATCGTGCTGATGACCCATACTGAGTTTCGTAACAATCCGTTCATGCGTTCATAAAATATAGCATTTTAGCCCATAATTCAAAATGTCCAACAGCAAAAATGGCTGATCAGGGAAAATTGGATATCAGTCGACTCAGCATGTCACCCTGAATCTAACGAGACCACTTTTATGATTTTTGGACAAACCATTCAGAAGTTATAAGCAAAAACAGCCATTTTTCATATCTCCGGACCAGTAGGTGGCACTACACCGAAACGCAGCATGTAGCCTCAGGTCATGCTTGTGATGATATGTACCAAGTTTGGTCTGAATATGATAAAGTGTTGAGGAGATACAGGCTTGTGTCTGTTTTCGCAAGCGCTACATAAAATTTGTTTGCGTGGTATTCGAGAACGGTTTGACAAATCAACACCAATTCCATAACTTTTTGTCGGCATGGTCTGAAGATGATCTGATTCAATTTTCGTGGAAATTGGAGCAACGGCCTAGGAGGAGTTCGAAAAAGTAGGTTTTTCGGAAAATTCAAAATGGCGGAAAAAATGTTATGACGCAAAATGACGTCATAGGTTGCTATCGAATTGTCATGAGCTCAGGAATCAGAGGAAAAAAGAATTTTGTTTCTAGCCCTTGTGGTTCAAAAGTTATTAGCATAAACATGAGTGCAAATTTGGACAGTTGGTGGCGCTAGAGGGATTGGTTTTAAGACACCAAATTTGCTATGGTGACAGACTGGCCTGTCCTCTATCAGTGTGCCAAATTTCATAACTTTCCCGCAAGCGGTTCTATGGGCTGCCATAGACACCAAGTCGGAAGAAAAAGAAGAATAATAATAAATATAGCTGCAAGCAGCCATTACCGGGGCCAAGCACAATCAGACGACAAGACATGCCAACATGTCTGAAAGTGTCAGACCAACTGCAACAATGAGCAATTAAAGACATTTAAAGAGGATTTTAGACGAAATGGCTGAAAAATCATAGAAACAGTCAATAAAAATATGATTTAATGAATTATCACTTTTGACCAATAGGTGGCGCAGTTACAAAACTGATGTGATGTGGTCAGAGTGAAGTGACAATGACACATACAAAGTTTGGTGTCAATATGTCAAGGCATTGCAGAGATAAAGCCTGAATAGTGCTATTAGCATCATGCCTCAACTTTGCTGCTGCGCTATACGAAAACGGTTTGGTCTACCCACACGAAATCCATAACTTTGAGTCGGCAGAGTCTGGAGATGATACGATTCGATTTTGGTGAAAATCGGACAAACGGTCTAGGAGGAGTTCGAAAAAGTAGGTTTTGAATGAAAATCAAGATGGCGGACAGGAAGTTTGGCCAAATAAGGTAAACTTGGTATCTATGTTCTCGGCTTGACCCAAGGAATCTATTAAGACCAGTGGCATTTCAGTAGCCAGATTTATTCAAAAGTTATTAGCCTTTTTGTAAATGTTGTTATAAGTTTTGACCACTAGGTGGCGCTGTTTCGAAATATTTTGAATACCTTTAGGGGATGATGCTGATGGCACATTCTGAGTTTTGTAATATTACACTAATGCATTTGTTTAGTATAGCACTTTATTTCACAAAACTGTATTGAAGTCAATGGGAATTTCATGTTTTGTTCTATTATAGCGCCACCAAGAGGCTCAGTCCCACAATTTTTTTTATGTGTCCTCAGAGTGAGCCCATACATATGTGTGTCGATTTTGGTGAAAATATCTCAATTCGCTTCAGAGTTATAGACATTTATATGAAAAAACACGTAAAAAATGACTGACACATGACTTTGATTGGAATTTACTACCCCTAAACATCAATATTTTCGCATTTGGGCATTGGCGTATAGCTACCGACCTATGTTTCCAAACTTCTGACGGTGGTTTCGTCTCGATCGGACAAACGGTTTCGAAGATATAGCCAAATGTTTTTTAAGCGCTAAATCACAACGCTACACAAACCGTGAGGCGAAACCTAGCATGTTTGGTATCGTTGGACTCGGCAAGGATTCAGGAGTCTAATGAGATGAGTTTGGTGAAAATAAGTCAACCACACCCAAAGTTATAAGCATTTGAAAAAAAAATTCACCACTAGGTGGCGCTGTTTCGAAACTTCTCACGCTCCTTCAGAACATCGTGCTGATGACCCATACCAAGTTTCGTAACAATCCGTTCATGCGTTCTTAAAATACAGCATTTTAGCACAAAATTCAAAATGGCCGACAGTCAAAATGGCCGATATGGTAAAATTTGATATCAGTCGACTCGGCATGTTGCCCTGAATCTAACGAGACCAATTTTATGATTTTTGGACAAATTGTTCAGAAGTTATAAGCAAAAATAGCCCTTTTTCATATCTCCGGACCAGTAGGTGGCGCTGCGCCGAAACGCAGCATGTAGCCTCAGGTCATGCTTGTGATGACCTGTACCAATTTTGGTCTGAATCCGATAAAACGTTGCGGAGATACAGCCCTACGACTGTTTTCGCAAGCGCTACGTAAAATGTGTTCGAGCGTTATTCGAAAACGGTTTGACGAATCAATTTGAATTCCATAACTTTTGGTCAGCACTGCCTGAAGATGATCTGGTTCAATTTTCGTGCAAATCGGACAAACCGTCTAGGACGAGTTCGAAAAAGTAGCTTTTTCAGCACATTCAAAATGGCGGCCATATTTATAAGCCAGAAAATGACGTCATAGGGTGCAATCGAATCGTCATGAGCTCAGGAATCAGAGGAAAAAAGAATTTTGTTGATTGGCCAAATGGTTCAAAAGTTATTAGCATAATAAAAGTGAAACTTTGGACAGTTGGTGGCGCTAGAGGGATTGGTTTTAAGACACCAAATTTGCTATGGTGACTTTTCAGATGGTCATCTACCAGTGTGCCAAATTTCATAACTTTCCCGCAAGCGGTTCTATGGGCTGCCATAGACGCCTAGTCGGAAGAAATAACAGAATAATAATAATAAGAACCGGAACAAATACAATAGGTGCCTCCGCACCTTCGGTGCTTGGCCCCTAATAAGAACGGGAACAGATACAATAGGTGCCTCCGCACCTTCGGTGCTTGGCCCCTAAAAAAGACTAGAAAAGTAAAGTTGATCGACTAACGTCTTTTAATAGTGGTCAAGACCTCTACTAAAGTAAAACGATTGAATTAAGTTCCTGAGGAGGCATTCAAGGGGGCTATTTAAGTATCTTCGATTGTGTACGTGCGAATACGGCAAATCCCAGATATTTAGCCAATTACCTCTGTTTTGATGACTGGGACTGGTGAAATTGTGCCGTGAGGCCTTGCGAGAAAAAGGTACCTCAGAGCGATATAGTTTCCTGATCTAAGCGGGTAAAATATAATCAGAGTTTAAAAGAATAATCAAATATTCGTTCACGTTTGATGCAAAGACATCATTAAAATCTTTTTCATTTATGGAGTCAGATGAAATAACGAGTTAAGACGTGAGAAAATATATTGCATTTAATCTTGTTGTGTTGCGAAAAGGAAAGACAAGTAATACGCAGAGAAACCTTCCCGTATTATTGGAAACCCCCATTGGACCAATAGACGGGCTTACACTAACATTGAATTATAGAAGTCTATAATGTGTTGGGTATGCTAGGTCAAAGAGATGTGTTTTTAGTCTAGATTTGAACTGACAGAATGTGTCTGCTTCCAGGACAATGTTAGGAAGACCGTTCCAAAGTTTTGGTGCTAAATAGGAAATGGATCTTCCACCAGCAGTCGATTTTGATATTCTAGGTATTATCAACTGGCCGGAATTTTGAGATCGCAATAGACGTGAAGGACTATAATGCGTTAAGAGCTCGCTCAAGTACTGGGGAGCTAAACCATTTAGTGCTTTGTAAGTAATCAGCAATATTTTAAAATTTATATGATGTTTAATAGGGAGCCAATGCAGTGTTGACAGAACGGGGCTAATATGGTCATACTTCCTGGTTCTGGTAAGAACTCGAGCTGCTGCATTTTGGACCAGCTGTAATTTGTTTATTAAGCGTGCAGGGCAACCACCCAGTAGAGCATTACAATAATCTAGCTTTGACGTCATGAACGCATGAACTAATTGTTCCACATTTTTCAATGAGAGCATATGATGTAATTTAGATATATTTTTAAGATGGAAAAATGCGGTTTTACAGATACTAAACACGTGACTTTCAAAAGAAAGATTGGTATCAAAGAGCACACCCAGGTTCCTAACCGACGACGAAGACTTGACAGAGCAGCCATCAAGTGTTAAACAGTATTCTAGGTTATTACGTGAGGAAGTTTTTTTTGTCCAATAATTAGAATCTCTGTTTTTTTTCAGAATTAAGTAGTAGGAAATTACTAGTCATCTAATTTTTTTTTATATCAGCTATGCATTCTGTTAATTTTGTGAATTGGTAAGTTTCGTCAGGGCGTGAAGAAATATAGAGCTGAGTATCATCAGCATAACAGTGAAAACTATTTCATGCTTCCTAATGATATCTCCCAAGGGTAGCATGTACAGAGTGAACAGCAAGGGTCCTAGTACTGAGGCTTGTGGTACTCCATACTGAACTTGTGATCGATGAGACATCTCTTCATTTACTGCTATAAACTGATAACGGTCAGATAAGTATGATTTAAACCATGCTAATGCAATTCCACTAATGCCAACATAATTTTCGAGTCTATTTAAAAGAATGTTGTGGTCAATAGTATCAAATGCAGCACTAAGATCAAGTAACATTAATAGAGAGATACAACCACGATCGGATGATAAGAGCAAATCATTTGTAACTCTGAGAGCAGTCTCAGTACTATGGTACGGTCTAAATCCTGACTGAAAATCCTTGCAGATATCATTTATTTCTAAAAAGGAACATAGTTGTGAGGATACCGCCTTTTCTAGTATAACAGTGATTATGATAGTAATAGATTATAATAATATATAATAATTATATTTATTAATAATAATAATAATAATGATTATTATTATAATATATAGCAATTGATTATAATAGTTATTGTATTAATGATACAAATTATGAAAGTGCTAGACAAAAAAACAATCTTGAAAAGGTTAAATTTTAATAATTTTGTATTTTACACTGATGTACAGTATGCCTGATGTACAAAATTATCCATAATCTTGCTCCCCCTCCTCTTAAGGGATGCCTGGCCCTTAACGGAAGTGCTGGTAGGACTAGAGCATCTGCTAGGGGAGATTTGGTACCGCAGTATAGAAAAACAGCCGTTGGTCAACTTTTTCGGTTAGAGTAGTAGGGTTATGGAATTCCTTACCCATAAACATCCGAAGCATTGATAGCTTCACAATTTTTAAAACCAAACTTAAGTACTGGCTACTAACAGAACAAATCTGCAACCACTAATGACTGTTGTAAATTATTTGTTTTTATATACTGATTTTGTAAATCTTACATTCCTGGGCTTTTGTATTTTGATTTTGTGTGGTGTATATGTAATATTGTATGTTATTTTATTTGTTTACCTGCCCAGGGTCAGCAGATGTAAATTAGCTGTTAGCTAACTCTGGTGCAATTACTCTTAATTGTGCATTGTCCCTGTAAAAATAAACAATAAAGTAAAGTAGTATCTTTGACAGAAAAGGTAGATTCAAGATCGGCCTGTAATTGACTAATTCTGTAAGATCAAGTTGCGTTTTTTTAACAAGCGGTTTAATCATAGCCAGCTTAAAAGTTTTTGGTATGTATCCTAATGACAAAGATGAATTAATGATATTAAGAAGAGGATCTATGACCTCTGGAAGCATCTCTTTCAGTAGCTTAGTCGGTATAGGGTCTAACATACATGTTGTCGATTTAGATGATTTAACGAGTTTAGAAAATTCTTCCTCTCTTATAGCAATGAATGAATCGAATTTTTCCTCAGGGAGACTGCAATGCACTGCCTGATGCAATACTGTAGTAGACGGTTGCATAGTTATAATTTTCTCCCTGATATTATCAATCTTATAAGTGAAGTAGTTCATGAAGTCATTACTACTGTGCTGCTTGGAAACTTCTGGGCTTGAAGCTTTATTTTTCGTTAGTTTAGCCACTGTTTCAAATAAATACCTAGGGTTTGTTTATTTTCTTCTAACAGGGTTGAAAAATAAGCAGATATAGCAGCTTTTAAAGCCTCTCTGTATGCAATCGAGCTCTCTTTCCATGAAATGCGAAATACCTCTAGTTTTGTTTTCTTCCAGTTGCGCTCCATTATTCTGGCTGCTCTCTTAAAGGCCTGAGTGTGCTCGTTGTACCATTGGACTATTTTCTTTAATCTTCTTTAAGGGCAACGGAGCAACTGTCTAAAGTGCTGGAAAAGAGAGAGTGAAAAGTTTCTGTCGCTATATCGAGTTCTTCTAAGCTATCTGGGACGCTGAGATGATGAAACTGATCAGGAAGATTATTAATAAAGCAATCTTTAGTGGCAGAAGTGATAGGTCTAACATATTTGTAACACGGAGTCGGCTTTGCAGCCTTGGCTAAATGAAGTTTACACGAGACTAGATAATGATCTGAGATGTCTTCGCTCTGCTGCAGAATTTCAACGGCATCAACATTGATTCTGTGATAATATTAGATCTAGAGTATGATTACAACAATGAGTAGGTCCTGACACATGTTGTCTAATTCCAATAGTTAATAATGTCTTTAAATGCCAATCCCAATGCATCTTTTTGGTTATCTACATGTATATTAAAATCACCAACAATTAGGACTTTATCTGCAGCCATTACTAACTCTGATAGAAAATCAGCAAATTCTTTGATAAAGTCTGAATGGTGCCCTGGTGGCCTGTATACAGTAGCCAGCACAAATCTCAAACGTGATTTATCATTCACACTATATATTGTTACATTAAGCACCAACACTTCAAAATAATTATATTTGAAACTAGACTTCTTAGTAATTTTGAAAATATTACTATAAATTACAGCAACACCTCCCCCTTTGCCTTTCAGATGAGGTTCATGTTTATAACCGTAATCTTGTGGGGTGGACTCATTTAAAGTAATGTAATCGTTTGGTTTTAGCCAGGTTGAATCAAACTCAGGTATCCAGGTAATCCAGGGTGAGATCAACCAGCTAATCAAACCAAGAGTGAGAACTTTGTGAAGGAAGACCTGTATAGGCATATAGAGTATGTATAGAGTAACCATTGTTTCCTTTCATGCTTTTCTTGTTTATCATTTCCTCCCCTTTTTGCAGTAATTAAACATGGTGATCTCAAATGTTTTGTGTTTTTGTGTGTTTTAGGGTGGTGAGGTGCAAGACACCTCTGAGCTCATTGGCCCAGCCGAGCCCTTCTCTGATTTCCTAGCTGACAGTCTCTTAGATAGCAGCTCTGAAGGTAAGTTCTTCATCAAACTTGCTTTTTTAAATTAGACACACATAAACTATTTCCCACACTCAATAAAGTTAGCATGAATGAAAAGTATCAACAACAAAAAAATACCCTAAATGTATTTTAACAGTATAAAACACCTGCAAAAAACTGTTATGTGAGAAGCCACAGTTTAAAAAAATTCCGTGTTTGAAATGAACTTTTTCACTAACCATCTAAAATTAAGTTACCTGCCGTTGAGAACTTCTACTAGCCAAAATAAAAAATATCAGAAATAAACCAGATTATCAAAATTACTGCTTATATTTATTGGCAAATCTGATTCTGAATCATTGAATGGCTTTCAGTTTTACAACAGTAAGTCATTGTTTGCGGATACCATTCAAATAAAATGTAAGTTAAAAAAAAAAAATCTCTCCTTTATTGATATCCATTAAAATAAAAAAAGCTCACTCCAGTGAAAAAGACAGTGAAAAACAGTCAGTGTGTTACGAACCGCTCTGAGACACGAGGGTAGAGGATCCAAATGCAGCTTTTATTAAAGGGGTTATCCAGAATCGTAATCCAACAAGCAGAGGGTCAAGCACAGGAAGACAGTCCAAACAAATAAATAAACAAACAAACAGAAAGAAACAGGCAGGGGTCAGAGGCACAAGAGTAATCCACGGGACAGGCAAGAAAACCAGGAAAACACTCAGAAGTGCAGTACAACAACATACAAAACTTCGCAGTGAGTGAAGGGGTGAACCAGGCTTATATGGGGTGAACTAAACAAGAAGATGAGATGCAGGTGAATGTGATGAGTGCTGATGAGTCCAGGCAGAGAATGATGGGAGATGTAGTCTGTGAGTGAACGTGAGAGTCTGGTGTGGAGTGCCCTCTGGTGGCTCTCAAGGGCACTCCAGCTGGTGACCGTTACACAGTGGATGAAATGCAAATGGAAAGAGAAAGTGTTTGCATTTGGCGGGTGTTAATTTCAAACACTGATGATTGCACGAATGCAGTCAATGTATCCGTTCAGTTAGTTGTTTAGTTTAGTATCTGGATATTTTTGTTATCTTGCTATTTCATGACTCTACACTGATTAATTTATTGATTGAATTGATGCTTTTCTATGATGTTTTTTTTTTTCTTCTTCTTTTCCGATGTTGTTTTTCTGTAGTTCCCAAACATATCAGTTTTGTGGATGATTTACTAGTGGCCAACCCATCTAAACATGAGTGTAAGTGAAAAGATTCTGAATGTGTAAATAGTCACAAAGCCAAAACGTCAGTAGTCTGTACCAATACCAGTAAAAATGTAATGGTTCTCTGTAAAAACTATTTTACTTAACTATGTGAAAAAAATTATAAATAAAGAAATTGAATTAGCTAATTTAGCTAATTATTAATGCTTAAAATATAAGTAATGTAGTCTATTAGTCTAAGTTTGTTACATTAGATTTGTTTTGCTATTGTCTTTGCTATCATCAGTCAGTTTACATTTAAATGCGAGTAAAAATTGCCATTGAAAGTACTTTTTTTATGAATTGATACTGCATGTTGGTGAGAATGTGAGATGGCTTAGTGCGATCATCAAATTGCAACGGTTCTGATGTAATTATATAAATATATATAATCTTGTTTCAGAGTACTGTAACAGTCTGTGTTTTCAGTTTCGATTCACATTAAATGCTACTCTGCAAGTGTTTGAGTCACTTATAATTTCCATTTGTGAACGCAACATTTGTCATGAGAATTTTTAGTAAAATCTGTTGTTGTCAACAAAGGGAAGTGATGAGGTCTCCCTGTGGTTTTCCACCAAAATAAAAGCTGTAAAAATTATTTAACGTTTGAAAACAAAGAAATTACCTTAAATGTTAGTATTGTAATTTCTATTGTTTTGTAAAATGAAATAAAACTAAAATAATAAAGATAATAATAGTCAGAATGACATGGGCAGCATAAAAAATAAAACTATTATTTAAATTGTAAATGGATTATATACAGAAAGTAAGAAAAGAACATCACTGCAGCTGTTGGACTCAATGAGTTCTGTACTTTTGCAACAACTCCTGTTGGTTATTATGCAGGGATTCGCAAATGTGCTGAACTCAATGAACAATGACAAAACTACAGTCTTGAGTGATATTGAGTGGACTCTGACCAACTGTAACACTTCTGATTCTTACAGGCATTAGTGGTATAACGGCACACAGAAATTATGGTTCGATACATATCTTGGATTTGAATCTCATGACTGGCAACACCAGCAGCGCAAACAATCGCGTCTCTCAGATAATGTTACACAATAAAATTAAATATGACACATGGTAGGGTATCTTGTAAGTCTAAATAAACAGTTTTAGATATTAATGTTTTTTGTTAAGTTCAACTAAATTAGTTTAATTTTCTTCTCAAAACTGGCATCTGTCCATTGACAATAATGCTGGCGGAAATTAATTTACGCTACTAATCAGGGCCGGATGTGACGACACGCTGACTGTCATAAAGGCCTATTGTGAGTCACGGTCATAGTGCCAACAACTGGCAGCATGAAGCATGACACACACAACAGGCTTTGAAATATTCTCTTCAATTTACCCAAATTGCTTCAGATGCTGTTTGAATAATTTCAAGACATGGCTCATGTAAAATTGCAAAGGGATATTTGATCTTTTAAATAGTGTTGCCATGGTAATAAATCAAACTTCAAAATGCTTTTCTTTGCATGTTCTGGTGTTTTAAAGTTCTTAGCATGCTTGAAATTTCATGAAATTTGTCATCCAAACATATCAGAGTTGTTGGCTGTTAGGAGGCATAGGCAAAAGCTAAAACAAGGACGTGCAGTTGGGCTCTGTAGCGCCCCCTTTTGACTAAACAGTTTTAACCACAGTCACCAGACTCTCCACCAGTACAGTTATTGTTTTCGTCAAGCCAAATTAATGACAAGAAAGGGACCCAAGAAGAGTCTCATTGTGCATTGTCAGAATTAGATCAAATTGATATTGTAAATTTGGTCAAGGTGGCTGATCACATGGATGGGCCTACTGTGCATTGTTTTCTTAAAGCTATTTAGTAGTGGTGGCGCCTTAATGCTTGGGCCTTTTGTTGCTGTTTGCAGCTATATAATTTTTTTTTGCATCATATCCAGTCGTGTAGTTCGTACTGAATTTGTGTCTTTAATGGCAGGTGGCAGCGGTCACAGTGAGTTGAATTCTTTGGAGGTTGATGGAGACTTTCTGGCTGCTGTGGACGATGGAATGGCATCAGGCAGCATCAAGCACAAAGCAACACAAAGCAACTCGTCTCCAATCCCACAGCCAGTGACGTCCCCGAGCCGGGTGGGAGTAGAGTCCAGCCACACCAGTGGAACTTTGAGCTTTGCCTCCAGTCTCAGGAGCTCCACAGAGAAGGAGGACTACCTGGAAAAGGCCAGTGGGCTGATCGCTCTAGCTGTCCAGAAAGAGGTGGAGCAGGAATTTGCAGTGGCGTTTTCCTACTATCGTAGAGGTGTGGATCTTCTGCTGCAGGGTGTACAAGGCATGTCATTAAATGCATTTATTTACACATGCACAGCTGCAATTGTCTCCTATTGGTCGCATGTCAACATATATGCTTCTGATTGGCCATTGTGTTCACGCGCTCAACATGTATGTCTCTGATTGGCCATTGTGTTCTCGCGCTCAACATATATGCTTCTGATTGGCAATTGTTCACACGCTCAACATATATGCTTCTGATTGGCCATTGTGTTCACATGCTCAACATATAGCCTATGCTTTTGATTGGCCATTGTGTTCACATGCTCAACATCTATGTCTCTGATTGGCCATTGTGTTCACACACTCAACTTATATGCTTCTGATTGGCAATTGTTCACATGCTCAACATATATGTCTCTGATTGGCCGTTGTGTTCATGCGCTCAACATATATGCTTCTGATTGGCCATTTCACGTGCTCAACATATATGCTTCTGATTGGCCATTGTGTTCACACGCTCAACATATATGCTTCTGATTGGCCATTGTGTTCACGCGCTCAACATATATGCTTCTGATTGGCCATTGTGTTTTCGCGCTCAACATGCGTATATGCCTGTGATTGGCTACAATGATCAACGCTTCAAAAATATGTTGTCTTCACCGAGCGCTTGCACAGATACACATGAGAGCGTTTGAAAGCGGCGTCTATCGGTGGATCCGTCTTTCGGTGGATTTATTAGGGATCCACTCATAGACGCCTACTTTCAAACTCTCCCATGTGTATCTGTCTAAGCGCTCGGTGAAGACAACATGTTTTTGAAGCGTTGATGAGCGTTCTCATGATTTCTCACAGCAAAAACTTTTTTGCACAAAAATATTTGCACTTGTTACTGTCAAGTTTTTGCACTTATTATTACTATCAACATAAGTTGTAATTTATGCAGTTTCTATAATCATCGGTAGTGGTTAAACACATCCATGTTTGAAAAACAGCTTTCACTCCAAGCAAATTAACTTTTGGTGCGGACCAAAAAACAAACATGTTTACTAGAGGTAGGAGGAAAAAATATTTTTCTCCGATGCATCCAAAGCTTTCAGAATCAGTTGTGAGCTAAATTATTTTTTTCATCATGACATTTGTTTGCGCTAGAGTCAATTCAAGTCACATTTATAGTGCTTTATACAATACAGATTGTTTCAAAGCAGCTTTACAGAGATAACAGGAAAATATGCATTTCGGCTGTTGTTCATATAGTCAGATCAATAATATTGCTGAACATTTAGTGTCCTGTTTTCTGCTTGCTGCCAAAAACAAACACACACAAAACTATCAAACTAGTATATAAACATTCATAAGGCTTCATGGTTAAAGCCTTTTTTACCTGTTAGAATTTCAAATACTCGCATGTGCTTTGTGTGTGTTCATTTTGATGAACGTGTGTGGCATGCAGCTGTCATAATAATCAAACAGCAACAGCATTAATGCTGAGAAAGAGAAAAAATCCCTTACTGCCATTGTCTGGAAAACTTTCAGATACTTAAAGCACTCACTGACTGAAAGCACTTTTTGTTGATTGCTTATGTTTCTTTGTTTCCCTTTATTAATTTATATTTGCTGTTAAGAAGCTATATTTAGTTGGTTAATAATTTTTTTAATCCAATTGTTTTTAAGTAATTCGTAATTCTTCTCAAAAGTATTATTATATATAAAAGTATTAAAGTAATAAATAAAAAAAAAATAAAGTAAAAAAAGAATATTCAGATATCCAGATTGTGAGGTGCCTGAAGATTCACACCCCTAGTGTTTATTGAGAGTGCATTTATTGCGTATTTCAGGAGAGGTGAGTCCCAGCAGACGGGAGGCTGTGAAGAGAAAGACGGCAGAATATCTGATGCGTGCCGAGCTCATTTCTGCACAGCTCAAGGACAGCATGGGCCAGAGCTCCACTCAAAGCAGGGTCAGTGTGTGTCTGACCTTTCACCTGAGACCTCACTAATACAATGCACATGCATATTTGATCCTCTATAAAGTGAGGAACAAATCAGGATTAAAGCGAGTTCACTCAAAAATGAAAATTAGCCCATGATTTTCTTACCCTCAAGCCTTCTAGGTGTATATGACTTTCATACAAATACACTCGGAGTTATATAAAAAAATGTCCTGGCTAATCCAAGCTTTATAATTGCAGTAAATGGAGGATGAGATTTTAAAGCCCAAAATAGCAGATCCATCCATCATAAAAGTGCTCCATACGGCTCTGCGGGGGTTAATAAAGGTCTTCTGAAGCGAAGCCATCCATATTTAAATATCCATATTTAAAACTGTAGACTAAAATAACTAGCTTCCGTCAGACGGCCTACGCAAGTCGACTTGCACAAAAAGACTCACTTGACGATGTATGACGTATGCAGGAGTAGCGTAAGCTTTGACGCCTCTCCTGGTTCAAACGAACAGGGCTGGGTAACAAACTCAAGCTCCTCCAACATTTCTCTTTAAAGTTCTCGTTTTAGACTTTTAATTCGTGACTGGTTTTTTTTTTGGGGTTTTTTTTGCGCTATCCTCTGTGCTTATGTGTTCATTACATTGTGCGTCAGTTCAAGTGTTACTCTTTCACCGTAAATCGATGCATACGGCCGTCTGTCGGAAGTTAGTTATTTTAGTTAATAAAGTTTTAAATATGGATATTTTTCTTACACGAACGCATGGCTTCGCTTCAGAAGGCCTTTGTTAACCCCCCGGAGCCGTGTGGAGCACTTTTATCATGGATGGATGCATTTTTATGGACTTCAGAAACGGCCATTCACTTTTAATATAACTCCAATTGTATTCATCTGAAAGAAGAATGTCATATTCACCTAGGATGACTTGAGGGTGAGTAAATCATGGGCTAATTTTAATTCTTGATTGAACTATCCCTTTAATGAAGGCATAAACTAGAGAATGTTTTATTTTATTTTATTTTTTTATATATTTTTGAAAGTAAATAGGTTGAAAATATGAACAGAAACTGGATAAACTTCATTTTGAACAATATATTTTGAAACCTGACAGGCTTAATTTTGTGAAATGTTTTGAAAAGCATGTATGATATACATGTACATCTAAAAACTAATGTAAAGTTAGAATTTCAGCATTTGGCTTCAGGTTTCAGTATTTTAATTTCAGTGCATCTTAAGCAGAAACTGAAATAAATGTTCTTTTATATGGCGACAGAAAAGACGTGTGCAGTATTTGTGTCATGCACTGCTACTTCATTCAAGTTTAATCTGACTTGATTTTTACAATTTTAATTGATGTAAAAGTGAATAAGTAAACAATATTTACATGCACTTTGCATATGAATGTTTTATCTCATTCACAGGAACATTTAAACATTGTGCACTCACATATTGGATTATTCTGTGCACATTTTTATGAATTACAACCTTTCCATATCCATCATGTGTCTCTTTGTTTGGTGTCTCTTCAGGCATTAGGCTCACAGTGCTGTGGCGTCTCGTGGTCTGAGCAGACTCACTTTGATGAGCTGAAGCATTACAGAGTGCTGGGCGTTATTGATAAGGTACACATCACAATCTTCACAAGCTCTTTTCTAAGATTGGCAGTTATGACCAAAATCATCTCAGTATATGTCACAATTAACAGGGTGAATTTGAATCAGAAACAAACAAACTTTAATACAACTGCCTGTTGTGTTTGGTATTGTTTGAATTTTGATGATTCCGATTCTTTTCGATTCCGATTCGAGTTTTATCGATTTGAAAATTCTGTCATCATTTACTCCCTCATGTCGTTCCAAACCCATAAGACCTTTGTTCATCGTCGGAACACAAATTAACATATTTTTGATTAAATCTGAGAGCTTTCTTTCCTCGCACCGTTCTCACCTCTGTGACATTATAAATTAAGCATGTTTTCCAAAAGCCCTCAAAATCTTGGTGGGAAAAGTATATATAGAGCTGCAAGCAATGTGTTGTCTCTATAAAAACAATGCACAGTGAGCACAGGATTTTAGATATATCGAACAGTGTTGCCATTAAAAAAATAAAAATAAAAAAAGCATCAAAGGGAAACGAAAGAGGTTCATATCTTCTCCTATCAAATTAGATAAAATTGCAGTTGTATGTTTGGTGATGGGTGTTGATCACTTGGTTGTAGCTATTGTGGGTCACAGTCATAGCGCCACCAGCTGGCAGCAGGAAATGTGGCACTTATGATAAACTTTTAAGAAGTCCACTTTTATTTCCTTGAATCGCAGTGTTTTCCTAAAGCCTTCGGGTGGTGATGGCACGGTAGTGCTTGGGCTCGTCATCACTGCTCGTACCTATATTCTCCCTGTTGTTACTGTTTTCTTGACAAGGATCTGTCTTTTAAACTCTTTAAAAAGGTTTAAAGGATTAATTTGTTAAATTAATTTGTTTTTACTTTTCTATCTGTAGGCTATAGTGACTCCGTGATCCATATTTACTGTAAATATAACTCCCTTGACAAAAAGATGTTTAGAGGGTGACGTTACACTGTTTCAAAAGTGTTTTTGCTTAAACATTGCCTTTATTTATATGTGTGTTTTATGTGCAGGTGTTGTTGGTGATGGATAAGAGAACCCAGGAAACTTTTATTTTGAAAGTAAGTGGTCCATTTAGAGTTAATAACACCTAACGATTTTACAGGAATTCTTACAGTGAGTTACTCCCCTAAAAGCTGTAATGCTTCGCTTCTGTTTAATTTGACTGTTTGAATTTGATTTAACTATTTACAGTAAGAGTAAATACCAGAAAAGCTATATCTAAACCATATCGAGGACTGAAGTATTACAAATTGATAAATAATTAAATATTGATAAAAAGGGGGCCAAATGGATGGATTTGAAAGTAATAATAGGGTGGCTTCAAGGGCCCTGTCGTGGAAATTCTTAATACGTATACAACGTTATACAACCTACTTAATCTGACTTCTTCACCACGGACAATTTAAACAACTTGCAGTTGTTAAAATAATAACTACAGTATCTCGAGGTAATTACCTGAATACTTACAATACAATACAATACTTCCCTGAAGTAAGGTGACGGCGTCCCGTCAAGAAGCTACTATCACTACCTCAATCACACATAGATGTTCTATTGTTGTCTTTTGAATGCAGAATATTTAGTACTTCTATCACTACCTCAATCACTCATAGATGTTCTATTGCTGTCTTTTGAGCGCAGAATATTTAGTACTTCTATCACTACCTCAATCACACACAGATGTTCTGTTGTTGTCTTTTGAGCATAGAATCTGTTTCTCAGCTGCGCAGCATATACCTGACACAAGTTTTATTCACGGCCGGGAGATCACTGGTCCCAACGACCAAGTGAGTCACAACGTGTTCAGTGTTCAGACTCAGTGTGCAATGGCCTTTACACTTATACACTTCATCTCTGATTTTCATATGACTGATCACTCGTCTTAAACTCGTAGGAAAAAAAAGATTAAAATTAAATAAGCTTAGGCTGGTTTTTGTAAGGATAGGCCCTTAATTTTATAGCAAGCAAATAAAGGTTTATTCTGAAGCCGGGCTAAATGAACAGGCACTGCTATTGCATTCCCAACACTATAGGTCGGACCCTCAGTCACCTCAGTATAAACAAGAAATAGTGTAGATTATATTTAGTAGGAAAAACACATCAATTCAACCCCCCTAGTTAATTCAATGAGCCATTAAAAATACAAAAAGATAAAAAGTAGATAAAAAAATCCCTCATTTTCAAACTCTGTCCTTGTACGCCACCTCGTGACACGGATGACTGCTGCTTTTAACCCTCTTTACACATTATCATCGTCCTTAGAAAGAAAGAATAAGAAAGTAAGAAAATAAGAAAATGAAAAACACCCCCCAATTTACCACGTTACTGTAGCTTCCGCTACTTCCACCGTCTGCCTAATTTTGTTCATCCTTGGGATAGGCTGTCATTTTCGCCAATTGAACAGACATTCCTGCACTCGTATTCACCCATGAATAACAAAATTATCAGAATAACACATACAATCATAACTCCTATACATTCTGCCTTTTCCATTAATCCACACCCATCTACATATTTCCTAACCATATTTTGTTAACTTTTAATTCAATCGGGCAATGGTTTTACTTAGTAAGCTCTATTTAATACCCTATTTAATAAAATCTAACCAGAAGAGTTTTATGATTTTATCCATTCTATCCAATGTGGTTGTTAAAAATTAACTCTGACTTTTCCATTACAGACCGACTGTCTTTTTTTGTTTATGACCGTACTTCACATCATTGAATAGATTTTCTACTTTTCCTGAAAACATTTGCACCAATCAAATCATTAGATCTATATCAATACTAAGCCCTAGTTTGATTTAAAGGGATAGTTCACCCAAAAATGAAAATTCTATCATTGTTTACTCACCCTCAAGTTGTTCCAAACCTGTATGAGTTTCTTTGTTCTGCTGAACACAAAGGAAGATATTTGGAAGAATGTTTGTAACCAAACAGATCTCGGTCCCCATTGACTACCATAGTATATTTTTTTCCTACTATGGTAGTCAATGGGGACCGAGATCTGTTTGATTCTGTCATTCTTCCAAATATCTTCCTTTGTGTTCAGCAGAACAAAGAAACTCATACAGGTTTGGAACAACTTGAGGGTGAGTAAATGATGACAGAATTTTCATTTTTGGGTGAACTATCCCTTTAATCAAATAAAATCATCAAAATCGTCACAAAACAAATTATTCTGCTAAACTTAAACCATTAGTTGGTCCACATCCTCCTCCAGGTGTGTTGGTCATCTCGTTGCCCCATGTATGTTCCGTCTTCACCAATATGACACTTTGCGTGCCGTAGAGAGGATTTTCCCTCGTAGGCAAGGGAGGTACGTTACCAGCACGTTCCTTGATCCCTCACTGCCCTCCGCGTCGGCGCGTGGGGTTGCTGAGGTTGGTTGGTGTAGTCTAAGGTGAGAGGCGTGGACCCAGGTCTCACACTCTCTGATCATTTTCCGATCCTTACAAGATCTTCCCTTAGATCCCGACCGCACCTCCACTGGAATGAACCATTTCCTGTCTGCTGTCAACTGTGAATGCAGACCCTAGCTATTTTGTTATTGACCGCTTGTCTAGCTGGTCGTCCCTTTTGGTGTGAACTGTTGAATCAACAGCCTGAAACATATTGTCACCCGATAATTTTGCTCACTGAATAGCACTGAAAAAACCTAAAAAAAAATAATAAAAAAAATAAAAAACACTCAACCCACTTTGCTCATGTTAACAAAACAATATTTATACATTTGGAACAGAATCAGTTCTGTTTGACACAATCCATCCTGACATTCTGCAAAAGGAAAGTTTTAAGTTATGCGCTGCGCAGGTGGCACCTTTCTGCCACAATAATAACCCAGGCCAGGATAGTTAGCCAAATTCATCCATAGCCATTATTATTTCACTGGGCACACTCTGCCCTGTATCAAAAGTCTGCATGCTCTGTAAAGAAAAACAAATGTCGAGGTTATTGTCAGATAGTAAAGTACGTAGTTTCTTTTGTCTGCTGTGCTGCCGCGGCCTTCGCTGCCGCATCTGCCCTGGCGTTCCCTGTTGAAACAGTCCCTGTTATTAGCACACACATACAACACTTTGTTAGGGAGAAGAATGACTTCTTGCAGGGTTTTTTCCCCCAGTTAACCCTCTGGGGTCTGAGCTGTTTTCTGGGCCTGGAGGTGTTCTGACATGCTCTGACATTTGTGCTTATTTCTGTTACTTGTGACATTGTCATGGCTAAAGTCTTATTACACTGTATTTAGCACAAACTCTGCTACAATAATATATTAGCAGCATGTATGTAAGAGTTTGTAGTTTTGAGATAATGACATTTATGCGTGGTTTGTGAAAATACAAAAAAAAGAATTGTCACTGAAATAAGGCCATGAAACCCATACTGATTATTTCTTCACAAGACTTTTGAAAATTGTATCACGTAGCCTAGAATATTTGCTCCAAAACTATGTGAAAATCACCCTGACTGCTCATTCAGATAAGACAATATATTGATTTAAAATTTCTAAGACGTGTTTTGTGTGACAAAGCCTTATGCGAAGAGGCGTGATCATCTCATTAATATGTAAGCCTTTAACACCTGAGAAAGACAAAGACACTTCCCTAACTGCCCTATTAGGAGCTATCAGGCCCTGTCATTCAGGGCAACCTTGCACAAAGAATGAGGAGATTTTAAAAAGAATGGCTTTTAGATTGTTTGGATTTATTTACAACACAACATAATCCAAAGATACACAACAAATGACAAAAGAGCACATTGAAAACAATGATCCAAAGACAGAGACCTTTGTGCCATTCCTAAAAACATTGTACATACCTTTCATTTCCAAGGTGTTTGATTTTCACTTTACCACGTTCATATACAGAGACTCATGTGAATGTTGAAGTCAGCAGGACTCAGTGGAGCATCTGGTCCCTGAAAGAAAAGAAAAAAAGTGAACATACTGGTATCAAGAGAAACTAGGCCTGCACGATTTTGGGAATAAATTTTAGATATTTCTGGTTAAAATTGCTTTTTAAAATTCACAGAATACACACACACACACACACAGACACAAATGTTTCCAACAATATATAATATAATGAACACCAGGTTTGATGTGCCTTGTAGGCATACTATGCGCAGTGCTGCATAAAATAATAATAACAATAGCCTATAGCAGCCTATAAATCTTCCAAAAGATTTCAGTAACAACTACGCTAGAGAAAAATATATTGATTATCATATGTTACTTCAAATGTTTCCATTCATTATGATGATATGAAATGAGATAATAGTAAAAACATAAAGCCTAATGTTTGGTGCGTTTGCGATCGCGCTCCAAAATATGATACATTCAAACCCACAACGTGTTCCAAAATATGATACATTCAAACCCACAGCGCGTTCCAAAATATGAAACATTATGGTTACCATATTATACATATCTACGTTTGAGCAGATATCCACAAACAGTAGGCTATTTAACAGTAAACACGGGTCTAAATATTATAATATTCACCATATATCTAGCAACAGTTCAACTGCAATGTGAAGTTTATGCAACAATACCATAAACTAATAAATAAGAATTTCTTACCTTACATCTTTCTTGTCTTCAAATCGCGTTCTTCTTCTTCTGAGGTAAATCCAATGTAAGCTCACGGCATGTCTTTCAAAAGCAGAGACTGATGAAGTGTTTTGGTGCTTTGTGTTTGAGGTAACGAGCGCGATCGCGTTCCATGTGGAGATTTGCATGTGAATCTCTTTTGCGCGAGTGGGCGTGGTCAAATTAAAAATAATTAGCAAGCGTTTGAGATACTGGACATGCTGTTGGTTTTATACAAATGACTTAAACAGAGAATATTTGTTTTCAGTTTGAATCCGATCATTTAAAAGTACACTCTTAAATGTTTATAAAGGTATATGGCTCATAAATGTGTGAATAGTATTTGCTGAGTTTTGTTTCAGTTTATAGACGTGCTCAAGAAAAAAAAGTTCACCGCGACGGAGAGGCAGAACGCACACCCTGTTTATTTTCTTTATTTTACAAAAGCACAATGTTTTGATTTGATTGTAAGTGGACACATACAAAAGTAGAAATATCACAGATTCTTTTTTTATATTTCTTTTTTCTGTATGACCATAAATGACGGAGTAATTTAAGTTTATTGTGCTACAATGTGAAGAAAATCCAGCAAAACGCGGGGGCGCGTTTGCCGACCTCAGAGGGTTAAACCCAGTGTCCTCCCAACATTTATTGTCCCACCTGTGCGATTGCATTCAGCAAATGTGAACCCCTTGGTATGTCAATTGTTACCATCCCCCTTTTGATGCATGATCCAACTCGTGCATCAATTTAACATAATGGTGTTTGGGTAAACACTAACCCAAACGTTGTCCTTCAGCCAAATTTCCCCCAGACATCTTTCTCTGCCTCTGAAACAAAACATTACATTCTTCACTCCAAGCCACAATCTCATCTTCTTATCGAAGTATTTGAAGGACAGCGGCCCTCAGTTTCACCGCATATCCTGCTTTTCAGGCCTGTTGTTTGGTCTCTTAAGTCAGTCATCAACAAACATTTTCCAATGTCAAAGTCATCAATTGTTTCTATCAGGTCAGGTCGTGGTGTACAGACTTGGTCAGTATCAGTCAAACAACATTCTCCTCCTTTGTTCAGTTCACAATATTCATAAATGTGAGGGGCTCTCTGGATAAGTTGATATTGACTTCGCCAATGTGTCACTTTTGTTGTTGCCATCAAATCTGTAACATTTTCTCAACCCATAATGGACGGCGATCTGCAACTTCACAATTCAAATTTACATAAATACTTAAACTGATCCAGAAAGTAATTCAAATCAACACCATAAATGAAAAAAATAATTACTGCCAGACAGAGCTTGATGACTAATCACCTTAAAGCTTGCCCCGTGTTCTGTATTGTCTTTTCATCAGATTTTTTGGCTTCTTTAAAATTTGTCATTTGCCTTAACCCATCTGTAATGATAAAACTCATTCCAGATGTTAATGACACAATATACACACTATTCAGACGGAATAGCTCCCCTAAACAAACACATACCAAACATGAATTAACACTCATAAAACATACAATGCTGTCACCGCCAAACAAACACACACGCATACCTGACTATGAACCGCTCATATTCTCATATTCATATCTTTTGGTGTTTACTCTAAACATATTTAAATTTTAAATAAGATTTTAAACTTCTCATTTTCCTGTAGCTTTGATCTAATTTTACATGGTCTCTTAACCAGTTTCAAAGCACTTAGAAAAGTCAGCTGGGTTGTTTTGGTTCATTATCATTATTTTGCTTCAGCTTGCTTTGGCCAGCCTGATAAGAGAAAGACAGACAGAGTACCATCCCTTCCTCCACTCAAGCAGTCTCTCACTATAAACAAATAATCTTTTCAACAGCCTCCTAAGACTGTAACTTAGACAAAATGTAATAATAAATTCATTACAATAACATTTGACCATTCTCCTTTATCCAGACTTTTCTTGAATCTACAAAAGCTGTCTTCATCTTTAGCCACCAACATATCTAACGACCTTCAGGAGTTAAAACTATCTTACAGACATATTATTTCAATATCAACACTTCTATAATTTTTCCCTTGCCCATAAGGCAACCAGCATCATGTTCCTGAAATAAATTAAGTTTTGTTACTGTCTCCACAACAAATAATGACAATCACCTCATGGTCTCAGTTGGCTCTTGAAAGCCCGTTCCCATTAGCTCTTAATCTATAATTTTCTTCTCTTCAGGGTGTTGTCCCCTGGCATAGTTGCAGACACTTGTCATAATGAAAAACAAGCCATACAATGAATGCGGTTTTCTGGTGAGTGGTATTAGAGGGACTCACATTTTCTGGGTCAGACTGCCGTAACTCCTCACAGCTCATCTCGCCTCTCAATGATCTGCTGATGCTGGTGGCCACTCAGTCAATCAGCGCCACTCTCATACCCATCTCACATAAAACACCTCCATTCAGGAGATGCCCAGTGTCGGCGTGACCCCCTGCCTTAGGTGGACCTCTGGCCAAAGGTTCTTACCCGTCTTTGAGTAGTCACTTCGTGCACACTGGTAACCGCTCTTCCCATAACAAAATCATTTTTCTTCAACAGACTCAGTTGTTTTCTGGAGCTTAGGAAAGGCACATTCAAGAGTCACCAGAGCACTCTGGACACTAATAAGTGTTAACACAGGGAGACAGGTTAATAACAACAGTATTTAATCACTTAAATATTTTAAACATCTTCAAATCAGCAAAATCGCAATACTGAGCTTACAGTATACTCAGTGAATTTAGTTATCACAACATCCATTCAGTGTACTGTTACATCTGTAGCCGGAGCCATCGGCCCTGTATGGTGGAAACTAAAATGAGACAAAGAAGTTACTGGCCCTGAATGAAACTAGTCAAAAACGTCACCTTCTATCATTTAAGGTCATTATTATTTTAAAAACCTCTTTAAAGTCATTCAGTTTTACTTTTAAAACATTTACAAATTTCCCTTTAAATGTATGAAATCTGAACTGACTGTAGCATGATTTCTTTTAACATTTTTCAACTGAAACACTGTGCTTTACTATAAATAGCTTATTATCATTTATGACACAGGCTCAGATAACAGCTTTTAGCTGACATTGAATGAGAGAGACTCTGAGGCATTCAGGACTGGTACACTGTACTCTCATAAACTTCTAACCTCAAACTTTATCTACCATCTTTTAACTCTAGCCCAGCTTAAGGCATCTTTGCCAGAAATGACATGCGTTTTCAAATAAAGATCATTTTTATATTTGTCTTTTGCCCACATCAGGGAATTTAGACATTACAAATTTCCACTCAGATCGTGTCTCTGTCGCACTGGCCGTTTCAGCCACAGCACACACCAGATTCAGATACGCAAACTGTTTCAGCCAATCACAAGCTTATCTTCTTAAAGCAAAACATCAGCTCCTAGTTCTTTCATGGTCAACACTATTCCTCCACTAACAAACTGTTTGTTTAATCAGATGCCTTTCTACATTTTACATTTAGCAACTGTTAATCCAGTAATACTGTCTCTACTTATTTGATCACATTTCATCTAAATTTTAGTTGTCAATTACTTCAATGTTTTTTCTAGGAGTTTATAAATCTGAAATTAGGATTCACACTAACTTTGAGGAGGCTAGCACTCTCCGCTTGTGATAAATTTTTTGCAGTTATCATTGTAAATAATTCGTGAGATTAGTCTCTCTATATCATCTAAAGCCTTTTAAAGTGTTCCATTAAAACACAATCATCCCTTTCGTTACTTTTATGTATTTTGCAACTCATATTTTGTCATTATCTGTAATTTTACATCAACCTGTATTCATCAATTCACTAGCTCTTTCCTTCAAAAGGATTCCCTTAAGACTTAAATCTTTCAAACTTCTTTTAACCTTCAATCTTCTTACGACTTCCATCTATCAACTTTCCTTTAACTTTCTTTTCTCCCTTATTTACTTGCACGTTCTTTTCACTTTCTTTAGCACTGCGTTCACATTCTTAGTTCTTTCTCAGACGAAAACTTTAATATCGTCATTTAAATACTGTTCTACTTTCAAACACACATTAATACACGTCACTTTCACATTATCTCACCTTCTGAGTGGCCATTTACAATTACGGGCTAAATGGCCCTGCTGACCATAATTAAAACACTCTCTTTGCCTATAGTTTGATCATTGAGCTTGCAAACGGCTCCAACTTACTGCACACCCTTGAAGCAGTGTGTCCCAATCAGGAATGTAAACAGAGCCACTGATAAGCAGTTCTCTGTATTCTTTTACAGTCCACCAGTGGCAGATTCAATCACATAGCCGAATCATAATCTTCATCATTATCATTGGCAGCATTAATTATCTCTTCATAAAGTATAAAATTTGTACTATATGCCATCAATTTAATTAAAACAAATCCAAATTAATGTTATCATTATTTTCTCAGTCCCAATTATCTCTGCTGTTTCACAAAAAAAAAAAAAAATATCATATTACTCATATCTCAATCCCTAAAATGCACAGACAGCCATTATAGCTGCTTCCTCCTTCAACTCTTGTTACGAAAATTCTCTAGACATCATTATTTTACCAATAAAATATATAATTGTTCCCCATTCTGCTTAATAAAACCTTTGTTCCTTATCTTTACATCACTTAATTTGACCTAACAGGTGTTCATAAATAGTTCCATAAATTCTATCAGAAATTTTATTTTCATAACATACATTTTTCTACTATTTCTTCTCATGCTAATTCCTTCTGCATCCTTTTCCTTTCTTTTCACTCTGCCTCATCTAACCAGTACATGATTGTTTGCTTACAATCCACACACACGTCTCTCACACAACAACCTTTCGTTTTGTTTTGTTTTTTCACTTCCCTCTTCCATCAAATCTCTCACTGCTGTCAGCCTAGTGACACTTAACATTCCCTCCCTGGGAAAAACATGGTACTTGATCAACTTTTGTATGTCCAGCATACATTTATTTCCGTAGTTCTTTTTTCATTTGACAGAAAACTGGTGTATAAAAATTATCGAGCTCACTGTGAGATGACCCCATCCTGGCTGATTCTACCTGCCCTGGATTTTCTTCGACACGCGTCTAATAATCTGTCAAACGTCTTCAACAGATCCGATTTTGTCACCTCAAATCGGCAAGGGTAGCAAATATGCTCTGTAATTACGGCTTACTCAAAATCTCTCCGGGAGCGCTTTCCAGTGCTCGATTGATTCCGGTTCACCTAATTAATCAGGTGTGGCCCTTCCGGCCACTTTTACGAGCTAGTTACCGGCCTTCCACCAGTAACCTTCTCTGCCCGCACCAAAGAAATAGTCTCAGCCACCATGGTTCACTCACAGTCATACCAAAATTACACCACCACACAAAATAAATTTGACTGTCTCTTACCAGAGATGCTTCTGTTGCCACCGGGTTCTTTCTGATTCCAGTGGAGTTCCTCCTGGCCCTGATAGCAGTTGGCTCTTCTCTCTCAATTCTGCAAGGTAAGACTAAAGCCTGGTGCTTCAGGATGATCAATCGTCAATCCGCTTTACTCAGGGCCAGAAGAAACTGCCATGGAATCCCAACTTCTGACACCAATTGTTGTGGCAAAATTCATTAAACAATCATCAACTGCGTAAGAGACACTCTGAAATTCAAATGATCATTAAAAAGTATTTTATTCTTGCAAGAAGGCCCAGTTGCCACACAGAAGTCACCAGTACAGTCTGTGAAACAAGTGCGACGACGAGAGGGAGGGCAGAGGAGTCTTTATACTGCTTTCAAGGTCTTCTGCTTACAGGCCCTTATCTAAACAAGGAGAGGCTTCCCTGCTAGTTTTCTGATACTGCTAAGTTTGTTCTTACAAACTCACAAGTTCTAAATTGGGCGACCTCTGACCCTAGGGGTCAGATTGAACCCTTTTCAATCTGCCTCCTCCTGACGTCTCACCTGTTTCCCAGTGTTTAAAAACACACACATTAGTCATATGTTGGCAGACCACGTACAGTCCAGCAAGGATCATTTCAATGTCTTACTGAAATAAATGAAAATCAATACTGTAAATCAATGAAAATCAAAAATTTCCATTACTATATATATATATATATATATATATATATATATATATATATATATATATATATATATATAGCAATCAGTTTACACATTATATTTGCAACATTTTCAGTTTGACGGCCAAAATAAGGTGGCTGGATTAGCAGTACAGCAAATTAAAAATGGATCTCGACTGAATTCAACAGATGCTTCCATTGTAGACAGCTCTGGTAATTATTACAGTAGGGGTAGATAAACAATTTAATAAAACTTTTTTAACATGGTTTTTCTAAAAACTCTTTTTGGACTGCAGTCTTGTAGATTGAGACCCCTGATTTGTACTGATATGATTTGTGTGTGTGTGTGTGTGTGTTCAGGGTTTAAGGAAAAGCAGTGCGTGTGGACGTGTTAAGAAGACCGTTGTGCCTCGTTCCCTGCCCAACATGGTACAACTGGAGAAATACATCGTCTCAGAGGATTCCATCTTTCTTTTACTGGAGTATGCTGAGGGTGTGTATTGTTTTCACTGCATTTTTACTTTTTACTAAATGCCTAAGTGTGTAAACAGGATGTTGACTAGCACTTCCTCTTTGTCTCATCAGGTGGTAAACTGTGGACTCATATCTGCAAGTATCTGCATGGCAGCAGTCCCGACGAAAGCTTCAACATACCTTTCATCCAGAAAGCTCACTCTATAGCTATACATTCAGCCCTGAACCCTGTGCCCACCGGTTCCAGCAGTGTGGATTCCCGGGTCCTAAGCTTTGGAGAGCGTCCTTTAGGAGCCCGACTGCCAGACTCGGGAGCCACCTCGGAGGAGGAGTGCACCAACAGCTACCTGACACTGTGCAACGAGTACGAGCAGGAGAAGCTGGAGCCAGAGGAAGACCCCTGCACACAGAAACATGCATGTTCAGCGTTAAACA
The DNA here is from genome assembly GCA_021554675.1 of Leuciscus idus. Lineage (NCBI taxonomy): Eukaryota > Metazoa > Chordata > Actinopteri > Cypriniformes > Leuciscidae > Leuciscus > Leuciscus idus. Next base: position 23,142,792 of record CM038638.1, on the reverse strand, counting down.
CCGATAGTCTGTGCTCTCCGGTTTCAATGCAGGAGCTGTGCTTCTTCACCGAGGAGGATCAACTGGCTGGCTTTATGGATCAATGCACATCTGACCATCTGAACCCATCACCGCCCAAGGAGCTCTTCTACAGTGAGGGTGAAGACGTCTGCAAGCCACTGTCTTTACCCTCAAATGCCGGTATAGAGGTCACAGAGGAGCCACTGGAGAAGCTACAGGAAGAGTCGAATCTTTGGAGGTCTGACGGTGATCAGTGCTCAAATGAGTTGCCGGTAATTTCCTTTAAAGAAGCTGTATCGGAGGATGCGAATGTCAGCTGTGCTGTTGAGGGACAACCGCCTGATCTTTTGGTCAATCTGCCGGCACTCGAAGGAGGCACAGGAGATGTGTTAGAGGAAGTGCTTGTCCCTGAAGGCAACGCTTTCCCTGTTGTAGACAAAACCTCTCCCACATTTGGAAGGCCAGATGTTCTACAGAGAGGAGAGAACGCAGAGTTTGACCCGTCTGTTGATGTGGCTACGCTTCCACTTCCACAGAAACCATCAAAAACAGCAGAATTATTGACTCCGTCTTCCCCCAAGCTCTCGGTTATGCTGGACGCAGCTGTTCCCAGAACTCAGAAGAGCTTTGTTGAACATGAAGTCGTGGGATTGGGATCAGAGGGCACTTCAGGAGAGCAGGAGGTAGAGAAAGTGTCAAAGTTGTTTCAAGAGTTGGATAGGTTGGCTGCTGTTTCATTAGACACACGTATCCCAGAGGCGATGGTGAGGAGCTGGGCTGTTGACATGGTTGTGGCTCTGGATGCGCTGCATCAGGAGGGAGTCATCTGTCGAGACCTGAACCCCAGCAACATACTGCTAAACGACACAGGTGAATCACTTACTCACTGCATACTGTTGAAATGTGCTTCATTACACTATTCAAGGGCCAATTTTTTTTTTACTTTATGTCGGCTTTTGAGAATAGTATTTGCGCATTAGTTCCGCCCTCTACCGAAGGAACTGGCAGAGGCATCTGCTTTTTCTCAAAGGCTGAATATTTACAAACTCAGTTATTTTGAGCACGGTGATTCAAGTGACTACACACTAGAGTTTACATTGCTTCAGAATACGTTGCACATCCATCGATATAAAAAGAGTGAAACTATCAAATGCAAGAGGCCGTGTTCAAATGTAGGCGAGTGAAAATATATCTGTGCTAAACTTCATCCTTCAATGCCTGTGAACTCCCTCTGTCTTTCATCAGGGTCATTGTACTATTAAAACGATTAGAGATGCACCGATACTACATTTCTCTGCCGATAACCATTGCCAATTATTCAGAGTGACCTCTGCCGATTCAGATACTAACTAATTAACTAATTAATAATGATTTCCCAACTAACGCTGTAAACATGAGACAGCGCTTTTTATCAGGACACACTTTTAAGGACTTATTTATGGATCCAGATTTTTTTAAACAATTTTTAACAAGTACATTTTAAAGAATATTTTAATATGTACTTTATTTTATTAAAAAAAAAAAAAGTTTTTGCCTAAGTTTGTTTTCATTATTTTGTACTTATAATATGTTGTTAAATGTTTAATATGTATCTGCCATGTAATAGCTGGTGATGGCAATAAACTTAAATACCACTACTACTAATGCTGTAAATTATACAGGAAACCCTCTCATTTGGCACATTACTATAATATTAGAGGTTGAAATTAAGAGCTATTTATTCAACTGCTATGTGTTTTTAGATATAATAATTACACTCAAATAAAAACTGAAATAGTGTGACTATTATATCAGTGTATCTCAGTTGCACATTGGGTAGTTTTCATAAACACTTATTCATAGCAGGCTTATTCAAGCATACAGTATCATTATATAATTAACAGTAAGTAAGCTCCTCTCTAGTGCTTTTTTTTTTATAGCTAACTAACAAAATGTGAACATTGGATAACTTTTCTGAGGTAAATGCAATGTTAAAGGAGCCGTATGTAAGATTGTGGCCAAAACTGGTACTGCAATCACTTTCAAATTACTGTAGAGCGGTGTATCCCCTCCCCCTCCCCCTGACTCGAGGTTGCCAGATAGGCTGCAGGATCCAGCAGGAACGTAGGCTGCTACGTAGCTGTGGTAACTAGAGCAGAGCTGGCAACCCCGATGCCGAAACGCTACTGACTTTGTGATTGGTAGATAGGTGGCGGGTGGCGCTTCAGGCCAAAACACAAGATGACAACATCAACATCAGTTGAGGGCTGCAACTTCACTTTTTAAATGACAATATCCTGGCCGGACTACTGTTGTCAGTGATATAAGTATTTGCAATGAACATGATTTCATAGTGACATAGTGACATATCAGGGCCATTTTATGATTAATTGAAATACATTTCTTACATACAGCTCCTTTAAGTGACATTGTTCACAAGCTTTATTGGCGTCTTTCCTCGTTTGAAACTCAACGTACCATTTGATGTTTATGCATGATTTTTAATGCTATAAGTTGTATTAAAGTGGAAGAAAATAAAAAAGTGCTCTGCACTGCCACTTGAACTGAGGTGCTACAGCGATACGTCACATTTGAGAGTGTCAAATGTCATTAGGGCCCAAGGCCTGGGCGAAGGCCCTATTGTTTCCGGAAGGATTATTATTTTTTTTTTATGTAATAATATGAAACTCAGTACACTTATAGATCTCATCGGGCCGAACAACTAAGTTTTACAAAAGCCCAACAGGAAGTCAGTTATTATACGTTGTTTGGAAAACGCATACAATGGAATGTGAAATACTCCTCCTAGGGAATTCATCCGATCGCCACCAAACTCGGTGTGAATGAAGTCAAGACATTGAGGATGAATTCCTGCGAATGGATTTTTGATATCTCGAACGGTTTGGCTGTGACGAGGAAACGAATTTATGGCGAATAATGGGACACAGGAAGTGTGTTATAACTTCTGCATACATTAACTGATCTTGATTAAACTTCCATAGTGTGTTCGTTGCAAGAGGCCGATCTATTGTGAGTCATAGCACCACCAACTGGCTGCAGGAAGTTTGTCACTTCCAAAATGCTTTGAAATCACTCTTATTTTTACCCGATTTGCTTCAAACTTTGTGTATAATGTAGACACACGGCAGATGTAGACCTGTGAAAGGATTATTGATGTCTTAGATACTGTTGCCATGGCAACGCATCGAACTTAGTTTAGCAATAGTTTAGCATCCAAAATATATGTAATATTATTTATATATATATATATATATATATATATATATATATATATATATATATACAATATATAAAAAAAGAATATATATATATATATATATATATATATATATAATTTTTTTGTCACTTGTGTGTGTGTGTATGTATGTATATATATATATATATATATATATATATATATATATATATATAAATAAATACATGTAACAAAAAAATTCACATTATCACATTAAAAATCACATTATAAAATAAATGTTTTTCTCCAAATATATATAAATACATGTAACAAAAAAAAAAAAAAAAAAAAGATATATATATATATATATACATCCATTATTTGGACTTGGTTCGGGTTTAAGCCGTCAGACGAGCAGCAGCAAACTATATACAGAGTGTGTGGGGTAACAGTTCGGTAAGTTAACATACGACTAATCCGTTCGACCACCTCAAATTCAAAATGAAACATGATATCACTGAATACCAGCGCGCGCGTATTATTCCCATTCCAATATATCTTAGTGGTGTAGCACATAATCTCGATTTTAAGAATCGTTGTTGTGTTTCTTTTTAACTGAAAAGACATCAGTTAGACAATATTCTAATTTTAAATTTGGGGTTTCATAAGCTCCAAGCCATAATAAACATTAGACCTACTTAAGTCTCTGCAGCTAGTGTACTTAAATTTTATTTATCTGCAAAATTATGTTGTATACTTACAGTTTTGCACAATATATGTTCTCAAAACTACATACACCCTTTAAAAAAAAATACATTTAGCAGTTGTTTAGCATGGGTCTGTGTAATCTGTTCTGAAATGGTTTTATTATAATATACTGTATATCGTTATCGCAAGAGGCTGCAATGTATATCACAATATAGATTTTAGGCCATATCGCCCATCCCTAATTGATAGCCTATAGTAGTTGATAATAACATAGGCCTACCTAATGTTGCCTATGGACGGTAACAGTACAGTAGTAACCTTTTACAGTCTATGAGTAGAACAGCTTTCTCAAGCAGTTTGTGATGCATTTTGGAAACAGGAGATGAGCCCCTGGTCTAATGCGCCACCTGGCTTGAGAAACCCGTTCTCAAAGACTTACTTTTATAGTCATTATTTGGGTAGCACACATATTCTGAATGCCTTCGGCAGAATTCAAATGAGCCATTTTAATCTAGATTAATTTCAAAATTAATCTAGATTAAAAAAATTAATCTATGCCCACCTCTAATATATATATATATATATATATATATATATATATATATATATATATATATATATATATATATATATATATATATATCACTGATTCTTGAGAGTCGGGACAAAACACGTTTTAAAAAACTTTTTTTTAAAACACACACTATATCAATTAGAGTTATATGTTTCTGCAGAGAAAGGTCTTAGCTATTTAACCAGGTAAAGGAACAGGTTCTAAATAAAAACACATTTTTAACAAATAAACATGTTTCCCTTCAGAACTGGATTTGTGTCAACTCCGTCAGACACACTAAAAAGTATACAATTTAAATTCTTCAAATCCAACAAGAATCTAAAGTTATGAAGTATATTGTAATAGTGTTTAGGTACTCTGATATGTAAAAAAAATCCAATATATACACTTAAGTTGTGCTTTCACACTATTCTGAAAATTCAGATCTCTAAATATTTGCATTTTCAAACTTTGATTTTAATTTCAATATTGTAAAAGCAAATTCCTTAAATAAATAAAACATAAGAGGATGTAGATCAGATGGTCCTTTATTACAAAAACAAAATAAACTGAAGGAAGAATATTTTTTTCCCCAAAAAAATTTACCAAAACATACATACATCCAACGCTGTTGACAAAGATCTGACGGTGTTGACGGAAAAACTGACGGTGTTGACGGAAAAACTGATGGTGTTGACGGAAAAACTGACGGTGTTGACAAAAAAGATTTGAATGTTTTACCTCAGATTTGTGAAGTGTTCACCTGTTTGTCATGATATGTTCTGACAATAAAGAGTAGTTTAAAATCACAATTAACACTCTGTTTTCTACAACTTTCACCAGGGTTCCCACGGGTCCTTGAAATCCTTGAAAGTTTGTGAATCTGAAAAAATGTTTTCAAGGCCCTGGAAAGTTTTTGAAAATAAACATACATAGAGACAGGTCCTTGAAAGTGCTTGAATTTATTTTGTGCAATAAGTTTTCTGGAAAAAATTCCATATTCACTCCGGTCCCCTAATGTGTTATTTCGCCAACACTCCATGCCCTATGCATACTAGCTTGCTTGATTTACACTGGTTAAGCGCATTTACGCGTTACGTTATCAGGGTTTTTCCTGCATAGAGAATTATGAGGCGGCCGCCTCCGGCAAATTCCGTGCCGCCTCCGGCTCTCGACAATAACAAATAACTAGAGAATCACCGAAACCGTGAGGATGATTCTGTTTTATTTAATTTAATGTAAGTGGTGATTGATAGCCTATAGTTGATAATAATATAGGCCTACCTAATGTACTGACGGTAACAATGTTGCGCTGTTGAGGCTTGCGCAGTTATTTATAACATAATATAGTTAAGAAACAATATATAGCCTAGGCTACACACGACCAGAGAGCTGTTTTCCTGAATGCCATCAAGATTGAAACCGAGACTGATTTCATAACAGTTCAATAAACAAATAGTTAAAATTAAGTAACTTACATTTTAGACTGTTTTTGTTCTGTTTCAGCAGCGAAAATAGTTCCAAACAAAGATCACAGCAGAACCATAGCGCATCTCACAGCAACACTTGTTGCATTACTGAATGATTCAACGTTTTGAACGAATCGGTTGAGTCAAAGATTCAATTACCCATTCATAACCTGCCTCATTCTGAATAAATCAGCCGTTTGAACGAATCGTTTGAATGAATGACTCAATGACTCGCTCATTAAGACGGTCGTCTGCCGCCTCCTACTGGCGGTTTAGTTTCATAAAGTATCATTCTTATCAACATTCCTTATTTGTATATTCAAAAATATTTAAATTAATCTAATTTAATAGTTATAATTTTTCAATGTAAATGATTTAATTTGATTGGTAACAGCCTAGTGTCTTATTATTCTAATTGAATATATTGATCAAATTTAAGAATTTGAAATGAAAGATGGAGCATACATAATAAAATTAGGGGAAAAATGCCCTTATAAAAGGTACAAAAAAATTAGTGTAATGAAACATTGACAACTTAAGTTTGAAGGGAGTAAAGCCTCTGTTTAGGCCATTAAGGAAATGTAATTTTGCCAAAAGAAGAACTTTTATTTGAAATAAATGTTCATTTTAAATCAGCCTACTTCAGTGTGATATGTTACCATATTATCATGCTTAACACTAATTTGAATAATTGTAATGTGATGATCAGATGCAGATATCTAAATCATAGAATATGGGCGGTTTTGCGGGTGGATTATTTATTTTTAACAGTGGCTCAAAGTGCACCAGATTAATGAATTTATCTTTAAAATGTAAAAAAAAATCTTACGGGGGAGCATGCCCCCGGACCCCCCTAGAGGTACCAAGCTCCACCCACAAAAACAATGTGGGAAACACATTAGGCTATATGATGATCTACAAAAAATACACATTTTTATTATCTTAATATTAAAATACATTATTAGGATTTTACCACATCCGCCTCATTTTGAGCCAGGAAAAACCCTGGTTACGTTAAGTGTTTCCTTTGAGGTACTTTGTGTTGTACGTTGCCATGACGTTCACGTGCGCATGAAACTACCATGGTACCTCATCGTTTGTTGTTGGACACAACAAATGTGTCCCCACATTAAGTCCTTGAATTTGAGGGTATTGGACCTGGAAAGTCCTTGAAAGGTCCTTGAATTTGAAGTTAACCAAGGTGTGGGAACCCTGTTTCACTTAGGAGCAAAAATCTGCCTTTAAACTTGATTTAAACTTTAAACTTAAAGATTTGATATTTATCGTGATAATTATCGATATCGACTGATATAAAAAAATATATTGTGATAATTTTTTTTGCCCATATCGCCCAGCCCTACACTTGCTTCTCATTTCTCTATCTCTGTCTCTACATATAAATATATATATTAAAGTGCTGGCAAAGTTACACGTTACACAATAATAAGCAGACCACTGCCTGCCCATTATCTTCAAGTCAGATGCGTATGGTTAAATAATGTAATGCATGCTATGTATGAGCATTTATGTGTAAATAAAACCCTGAAATAACAGTTTAACCCTTCACTATATTCACAAATAATATTATATTCGCACATTAAGAGGTTATTGGTGGATTTGTCAACTCCGTCAGCTTACAGGTCAACTCCGTCAGACATAGAACCTGACGGAGTTGACGTCTGACGGAGTAGACGTAAGGGCATGTATTTTCCTGCCAAAACATGTATTGTACACTGCAGCTAGGTAGTTTTTCCTCAGTTGCTAGCTGTCCCAATAACCTTACTTAAATGCTTAAATTCAGTACACTATGGTTTAAAAAAAAGTATCTTAACAGAAAGATGGTATTGACATGGTGCAGCTGTGACCATAGGAATATTGACATTGTTTGTCTAAAATATAAAAAAATGTAAAGCGTACCAGAGCATGTGTGGTAGTGCTGCATTCACCACAGGCAGGGAGATGAAAAGGGGTCCTCAGGGATATAGCTGACCATGCTATTTCCTGATTTAAAGAGCTTTATGAAAAAATCTGACGGAGTTGACAGAAACTGAGGACATAAATTTAATAGGCAGATTTTTATGGAAAATATTGTTGGATGTTCACTTCATGCATCATTTTTTATATTTATACCCCTTATTTTTTATTTGATATATATGTTTTCGAAATTGAAGAGCTTTTTTAAAGTTTTTTGGGATGGTTAATATTGTGACCTCTTGCTGAGGACAAGTGCAATAACATGGACCTTCTAACCACAGACCATACATTTTTAAAAAAATTCCCCAAAAAGATAAAAAAGTTTATTCTAAAAATCAGATAGGTATATACAATTCCTTTAGATTTAACTTTGTAAGTATGTCAATCATGATGAATTTCTTAATTTTTGCTATAAATTAGACTTTTCTATGTGGGACATGTTTTGTCCCGACTCTCAAGAATCAGTGATATATATATATATATATATATATATATATATATATATATATATATATATATATATATATATATATATATATATATACATGTAAAAAAAAAATATATATATATATATATATATATATTAGTAAAAGAATTGAAAGTGGGGGGGAAATCACATTATAAAATAAATGTTTTTCTCCAAAACACGCTGGCCATAATTGTTGGCACCCTTTTATTAAATGCTTTTTGCAACCTCCTTTTGCCAAGATAACAGCTCTGAGTTTTCTTCTATAATGCCTGATGAGTTTGGAGAACACCTGACAAGAGATCAGAGACCATTCCTCCATACAGAATCTCTCCAGATCCTTCAGATTCACAAGTTCATGTTTGTGCTTCTTCTCTTCAGTTCACTCCACACATCAGGTCAGGGAACTGGGACGGTCATGGCAGAAGCTTCATTTTGTGCTCAGTTACCCATTTTTGTGTTGATTTTGATGTTTGTTTTGGACCGTTGTCCTGATGGAAGATCCAACCACGGCCCATTATAAGATTTCTAGCAGAGGCCGTCAGGTTTTGATTTTTTATCTGTTAGTATTTGCTAGAATCCATAATACCATGTATCTGAACAAGATGTCCAGGACCTCCAGCAAATAAATAGGCCCACAACATATAAGATCCAGCAGTGTATTTAACCGTAGACATGGGGTACTCTTCATCCCTGTTAGCTCCAAACACATCTGGTGGGTTTGCTGCCAAAAAGCCCTTTTTTTTTGTTTCATCTGATCATAGAATCCGGTCCCTTTTGAAGATCCAGTCGTGTCTGACCACTGAATATGCTGGAGTTTATTTTTGGAGGAGCAAGGAGAATTTTTCTTGAAACCCTCCCAAACAACATGTGAGGATGTAGGGGCTGTTTGATCATTTGTTTTTAGGCTTTCTGACCCCAAGACTCAACTAATCTCTGCAATTCTCCATCTGTGATCCTTGGAGAGTCTTTGGCCACTCAAACTTTCCTCCTCACCGTGCATTAAGACAATATAGACGCACGTCCTCTTCCAGGCAGATTCGTAACATCTTTAGTTGATTGGAACTTCTTAATTATTGCCCTGATGGTCAAAATGGGAATTTTCAATTCTTTAGCTATTTTCTTACAGCCACTTTCTATTTTGTGATGCTCAACAATCTTTTGCTGCGCATCAGAACTATATTCTTTGGTTTTACTCATTGTGACTGATGATTAAGGTAATTTGGCCTTTGTGTTTCCTCATATTTAAAGGGTAACTAAACCCCTGGTCAGAGCCTGACTCCACCCACTGGCAATTAGGGTTGGGCGGTATTACGGTAATATCGGATACCGCGGGATCTTAAAATAGCACCGGTATCAGTTTCAATACCGTCATTACCGGCACTTATATAGCCTATAATATATATAATTTATTTATTGCCTAAAAACTGCTTATGTGTGGTTGCAGTTTGGCAATATTTCTGGTTCCAACCGCATGAGAAGGGAGAGGCGGTAAATACAAGAGATGTAAACACCTCTAACCTAATGTCGCATCTCCGAAACAACCGCCCACTCACTGCTGCCAGGATGCATTTTGTTCTCGAGTTCATTAAATAAGCGCATTAAGTTTCGTATTTGTTAAAATATTATAATGTTATTTTTTCCATCTTTGTTGATTATGAAAAGTGAACGGCACAAATAAGATGGGATGCATCGGGAGTCAGACGATTTGACCACTTCAATAAATTTCGTTTTGTAAAAGGCCTCTTTAAAACGAATTTCGTTTTGTATATATTGTTTCTTAATTTTAATACATTTTTCATCAACCAATTTCCTGGATAATCATGACATGATGGGCATGCCGCGGTCACTTGCATTGAAATCTCATAAATTAACCGAAACTCAGTGTAGGCTATGCCTCACAGACATGGCAAATATATATAAATAAAGCTTGAAATTTATTTAAACGAAACAATTCAAAACGAAAGAAATAGGCTACTCACTGATTAGGCTAAGTAATCCATGATGTGCATTTCTCTCTAGGCGCGTTCATACGGAGATGCGATCGTCAATTTCATTAAACGAAACCATTCAAAACGAAAATAAATAGACTAGCCTAACGTACTCTCTGTAATCCATGATGTGCATGTCTCTCTATAGCGTTCAGATGCCGATCGTCAATTTCTTTAAACGAAACAATTCAAAACGAAAAAAAAAAAGGCCACTCTCTGATTGTGTAATGATGTGCATTTCTCTCTATAGGCGCGTTCACTACAGAGATGGCGATCGTCAACTTCCATCTTTGCAGAAAAGTTGTATTAATAAAAATCAATGGACACGTGTCACCGGATTACAGAGGCACTTTTTGCTTGTTGCACGCACACAGATATTATGTTGAATAATGGTGGGCTCCGGCTCATAATAACAGTTAATGCCGTCGGCCTGACTCAGACACAACCTGACTCAGACACAACGTGCAGGGGTTGGGCTTGATTTTTTATTTATTTTTTGCCCGATCTGGCATTCAGTTTCTGAACGGTGTAGGCACACGCCAACAGTTTGGTGACGCCGTCTGAGCCCATTATGTCATAATTTTTAATTAGTCACGGTAATACCGTATACCCCGGTAAAATAGGGAGGAGGTTTGACGGTATCAAAATTCGAATACCGCCCAAGCCTACTGGCAATATTTGAAAAATGCTGGAAAAGTAGGCAGAGCCCAGTGGAGAGGGGGCGTGCATCTGTGACGTATCTCTCTGCAGGCAAGGGCGTGGTTAGTTGGTACCCTCTGACGTCAGAGGGTACCACAACTTCCAATAGGAAAATTCAACTGCAGTAGCCACGGTTCAACCTGAAGAGGGTAGCACTCAGACGTTTTTACACCATATTTTGTAAAATTAAAACACTTTAAACACAAATGTCAAAAAAACTACTTGAATCAATGAACAGCACTAATAAAGCCCCATTCTTACAGATCATTAACTAAAAAAAGTTGGTTTAGGGTTTAGTTACCCTTTAAACTCCTGTGAAACAAGAAGTCATAGCTGGACAATTTCATGTTCCTAGTCACCCTGGTGTGCTAAATAAAGGTAAATATTAATGGGAATATACTTCAGAGATATTTTTCTCATAAAAAATTCTAGCGGTGCCAATAATTGTGGCTGACGTGTTTTGGAGAAAAACATTTATTTAATAATGTGATTTCCCCCCCAATTTCAATTCTTTTACTTCATGAAAGGTTAGATTTTTGCGAATTTTTTGAAGGAAAGATCAAAAGGATAAACAATGCAGGTTTATTTTTTTACAACCATTTTTGTTCATATTTACCAGGGGTGCCATCAATTCTGACCACCACTGTATATATATAAATAAATGTAAAAAAAAAAAAAAAAAAAAATATATATATATATATATATATATACATATAAATATATACACTCACCTAAAGGATTATTAGGAACACCATACAATACTGTGTTTGACCCCCTTTCGCCTTCAGAACTGCCTTAATTCTACGTGGCATTGATTCAACAAGGTGCTGAAAGCATTCTTTAGAAATGTTGGCCCATATTGATAGGATAGCATCTTGCAGTTGATGGAGATTTGTGGAATGCGCAACCAGGGCACGAAGCTCTCGTTCCAAAGATGCTCTATTGGGTTGAGATCTGGTGACTGTGGGGGATTGTGCACATTACAGAAAAACTTTAAGGCCGTGGTGTAATTTGATCAGAGTTGGAGTCTCTCTCTCTCTCTCTCTCTCTCTCTCTCTCTCTCTCTCTCTCTCTCTCTCTCAGGTCGTGTGCAGCTGACCTATTTCTGTAGCTGGAGTGATGTAGAGGAGTCATGTGACCCTAACGCCTTCTCGAAGATGTACTGCGCACCAGGTCAGCTTGTCTTAACATTATAGACACATTCTGTACTGTTTTTGTGCTCTTTCTTTAAATGCACTGTATGTCATCTTTCTTTGAGTTCACCATCCACCACAATCAATTATGGAGTTTTATAAAAAATAATTTAAAGGGGTGGTATAATGTCCTTTTCACAAGATGTAAAATAAGTCTTTGATGTCCCCAGAGTGTGTATGTGAAGTGTTAGCTCAAAATACCCCACAGATATTTTTAGATGGCATGTTAAAATTGTCATTTTTTGAGAGTGAGCAAAAACGCATCGTTTTTGTGTCTGTCCCTTTAAATGCAAATGAGCTGCTGCCCCTGTCATAGAGGGCGGAGCTTCAACCACTTGTGTCCTTTTACCTCACACAGACATGCACTGAAAATTTCAAAGACAACATGTAGAATGCAACAGGACATTTCTGAATTGGTTAGTTGATGAATTTATGTAGCTTATGTGTAGTTATCTTCTAGTCATTGATTAGCATATTCTGTCATGATAATCTATAAATCGCGTCACCGGGGACGGGGTTTATGTAAATTTTAGGGTTTGTGATGTCACTAACCCGGATGAATGTCGTGTAGTCCCTACCAGTCGTTGGTTGTAGTCCTTAAAAAGCTATTTCTTTTTCTTCTCTCCCTTTGCTTTGAACTTTGAGCGTTGTAACTTTGCAGATGTTGTTTATGCTCAAACAGCAACATTACACACTAACTAAAGTTAGAAAAGTGAAATCATAATTAACCACCCCTTTAAGGCAGAATTTAATAATCATCAAAACTCATATTAAGACCAAAACGCATCCATTCAGACTGAACTGTGCTACAGTGCCATGCTACTGTGCAACTGCTGTTTATCAGCCTGTACCCTCACATCAGCCCATGCACTGACACAGGATATAAACCGACTGCTGTTCAAACAGATCAGTCCTTGAAACCAGGAGTCAAATCCATATCCTGATTGTAAAATCTGATAAAAGTGTGCAGAGATGCCCAGGCTACCGCCACACAAATATCCTCCAAAGGCGTAAACTTAAATAATGCCTGTGATGAAGCAACACCCATAGTAGAATTAGCCTGACTACTTAGAGAGGCAGAGACAGTTCACGCATCTCCTAGGCAATAAAAATCACATCTTTTCACCAAACGCACTTGTTTAGACCACCAAAACAAATAACTGATCTGATTTACACCACTGAAAAGTGCGGTTGACGTAAATCCTCAGGGCCCAAACAGGACAAATTCTTGCTTCTCTTCCTCCTGCGAATGAAAAGGCGGAGAATAAAAAGATTGCAAGACCACAATTACAATTATCTCGGTAGCTGACTCCGACGGTTCAAAGGGAAGATCTGTTAAACCCTCAAAGACTATAGATGAGACCCAAGAAGGAACATGAAAACTGAAAGGTCTCATTCATCTCGTCCCACACATGAAATGAGAGAAGCGAAAGCCTCCCTAAAGAAACACCCCCAATAGGTACATGTCCTACAGAAAAACGATCTTGAAGGAACTCTAGTATTGAACCAACTGGGCAGTGAACTGGGTCCAAGTTGCAGATTCCTACACAAGGACACAAACAAACGGCACTTGAAATCATACAGCTTTCTGGTAGAAGGAGCTCTTTCATTAAAAAGGGGTCTCTGTAATCTTAAACCCTATTCGGACGGGACTAGTTTAACATGGAGAGGTGGGGTAAAGTAATTATTACCAGAGCTTCTCAGTGATTTTAGTCCCGTCCAAATGTGCCATATCAACAATTATTACGGACAATGTCAGTAAAGATTACGGCGAATTTTACCTTCTGGAAAAAGGTCTGGAAAAATTAGCTCAGGTAAAACTATTCTCGTGCAAATAGACCCGCTATAAAAAAAGGTATGCATGTAAAAATGTAATTTCCTGTTTAAAAGTAGTTTTCCAAATTTTTTCAATTATCGAAGGCGCTCGAATCATTCAGTTGCATTCTAGACGGTGGGACAATTCTGTGGCAAAACTCAAGTGTTTTCTGCATAACATTCAGATAAAAAAAAGAAGGTCGAAAGCACTTGTTAGAGGCACGAAACTTCTTTTAGCGTTAGGTAAGTGTTTTAACGTTACCAACATTTCCAACAATACTTTTTGAAGTATTAGGGCAGTAAAGAGTTCTGCCCATATTTGTTCAGCCCTACAGAGCTATAGACTGTGAGAGATAGACCTCTAGCATCTACTGAGGGCTACATCACAATAGCCGCGTTTCCACCGAAATTACCCGGAACAATTTGTCCCAGGAACTTTTTTTGCCCCAGACCGGTTGCTTTCTGCGTTTACACCGCGGTCTAAAGTACCGGGAAGGTAAACTGCGCGCAACTGCTCCTCCCAGTCTGCGACGGACAGTAATCAGTTTTGAGCGCCACATTTATAATAAGTATGGAGGAGATTCAAACTGTGCTGCAGTTATGTATTGGTTTACTAACGAGGTAATTAACAAAACAAAATAGACGAGCACTGATACTAAAGCGTGTTCAGAAAGCTCGTATGCGTATAAAATTAGACAACGTATGTTATCAGTTATTGTGAGATGCCTGGGACGAACGCGCAAAAATTTCCTCTTTCGCAAATACGCTTAAAAAAAGCCTGAACCCAGTCTATCAATCATAAATAGTGACAGTCTTGTAAATAGTTGTTGTTACTAACCTCAAAGCGCTATTTCAATCCTGTTATAGTAAATTTGTAACATGGTTTGGAGTGCCTTGCAATAGATGACAATGTGTAAACATAATGACTTAATAATAAAAGCTGTGGCAGAAAAGAGACGAGCACTGATAAAGCGTGTTCAGTAAGCTCGTAATGCTAACGTTAGATATAAAATTTGTATGTTATCAGCTATTGCGGACATTGACCGTGAGATGGCTGGGACGAACGCGCAGAAATTGTCCTCTTTTCACAAATACCCTTAATAAAGCCTGAAACTCGTCGCCAGTCCACCAGTTTTTTTATTAAATTCCATATTTGCAGACAGACAACTCTTACTGCATGAAGCCACGACACGAACCGCAATACAGGGTGGGCCATTTATATGGATACACCGCAACAACATGGGAATGGCTGGTGACACCAAAGTCCCGTTTGTGGCACACCAGTACATGTGAGGGGGCAAACTCCTCAAGATGGGTGGTGACCATGACATGTACTAATGTGCCACAAACAGGACCTCAATATCACCAACCACTCCCATGCCACCACGGTGTATCCATATAAATGGCCCACCCTGTAGATTTTTTAAAAAGGGAGGTTAAAAATAAATGAAATGCTGCGTGGAGTCATCCAACCAAAATGCGGCGAGCTTGTGCAGCGCACAAGTCCCACCCCTGAAAGTTCCTGAACTTTGTAAAAGTACTACCTCATGAGCAGGGACTATCGGAGGGGGAAATATTTACCCGGAACTTCATTTAGACCCTGGTTCCTGCGGTGTAAACGCATCGAGTACCAGCCCAAAGTCCCTAGTTCCTGGGGAAAGTTCCTGCGGTGGAACGCGGCTAATGAGGGCTTCTAGGCTCAGCACAAATTGTCATGTCATGTCAATAATTTGTATTTTCAAAGAAGTTGTTATTTACTAGAGGGAAAATCTTAATTTGTCATGATACCAAAGTGGAAAGAGGTCAAAGACGATGGAATGCAACTGTGCAGTAGATAGTAGTAGTGAATGACTTTGTAATGTTATTTCAGTTTTAATTTCGGTAATATTAGTTGTTAGTATATGAAGAGCTTTCATACAAGCAATATAAAGTCATTGACTCAACCGTTGTGGGTTTTTTTTTTAATGTAATTTAATTCCTTTTTTTCATGTACCATGCATAAATCATATGAATGTTTATACATTTAATATTATCCACTGGTACAACAGAAACAAGAGCATTTGGTTGGTTGTTAGTTGTTTGTTTTTTTGTTTTTTTTAATGTTTAGTATTTGTTTGGATTTGAGTCCTTCCGTATTTTGTTTTCTATCAGCATGGTGACATCGTAATAACTTCTTGACGCACAAGTAGGAGCTTTATTGCCTCATAAGGTAATGTCGATTGATTGTGCTAATTATTTATGCGCTGTTGATGAGGAGTAGCAATAAAGCTACTTTACTAATTTGGTTGGTTTATGAGTTAACATTCTTACACCTATTACACATCTTCTGAATATTTTGTTGCACTTACGATAACTTCTCTTTCTCTATGACATGTAGAAGTGGGCGGAATCTGTGAGGAGACGCTAGCGTGTGATTGGTGGAGTTTGGGAGCCCTTTTATTTGAGCTCATAGTTGGAAAGGTAGGAGTTTTTCAACACTTGAATAATTTTCAGTGAATAATTTAAAAAAAGAATGTATGCATTGGATTGAGTGTGGAAAATTATATTGGAGGTATAATTGTATTGTTATAATTGTATTTTCATGTCATTTCAACAGCTTAATGTTATAGGTTAAAGGGATAGTTCACTTTGAAATACATTTTTGGTATGTTTTAGCTTACCTCAAGGGCATCCAAGATGTAGGTGTCTTTTTTTCCGCAGTAGTTTCAATTTTGATATTTTTAGGTCAAACCGTTCTTGTCTGTCAGTCATATAATGCAGGTCTATGGTCACCACCTCAAAGAGCATGCACAGAGTCCAAATTAAAACAATTCCCCGTCGTCCAAATTAAACCATTCCCCATCGTAAGTACACATCGATGGCCTAAGACACGAAACGAGCGGTTTGTGTGAGAAAACGAACAGTATTTATATCGTTTTTACCTCTTATACACAGCCATGTCCAAGTGATCTGATCTGACGTGTACGCAGACTGGTGCATAGATATATACACACTAGATGTCACCTTGTCTACGGCAGTTCATTGGAACGAATGTCTTTAAGGCGACATCTAGTGTATATATCTATGCACCAGTCTGCGTACACGTCAGATCAGATCACTTGGACATGGCTGCGTATAAGAGGTAAAAACGATATAAATACTGTTCGTTTTCTCACACAAACCGCTCGTTTCGTGTCTTAGGCCATCAGTGTGTACTTACGATGGGGAATTGTTTAATTTGGACGACGGGGAATTGTTTTAATTTGGACTCTGTGCATGCTCTTTGAGGTGGTGACCATAGACCTGCATTATATGACTGACAGACAAGAACGGTTTGACCTAAAAATATCAAAATTGAAACTACTGCGGAAAAAAAGACACCTACATCTTGGATGCCCTTGAGGTAAGCTAAAACATACCAAAAATTAATTTCAAAGTGAACTATCCCTTTAACACTATTATTGTTTAAGTTTGTTGTTGTTCATTTGTGGTTTGCTGTGTGTGTTTAGTCTCTATATCAGTGTCATCCTGCTGGCATTGGTAGACACTCATCCCTAAACATCCCAGAGTTTGTGTCGGAGGAGGCGCGCTCTCTGCTGGAACAGGTACATAATACCATGGTGGAAAAATTATATATGCAACCAGAAGTGAGAGGACACAGTGACAGAAGTGGTTGGGCAAGGCTCAAGCTATTGCATAAAAGAAATAGTCTGACTATAATGATCTCTCTCTCTTTCTCTGTGTCGGTCTGTCTGTAGTTGTTGCAGTATAATCCAGTGGAGCGGCTTGGCGCGGGAGTGGCCGGTGTGGAGGATATTAAGGCTCATCCTTTCTTTTCTCATGTGAACTGGACCAATTGAACTATCAGATGCTTTACTAGTATGAGTTGAAAGATTTAAACTTTCTGAGATGTGTCTATATGTACAAAAACAATGTCATAAATGCTGCAGGACACATTTATTTCATAAATACTCTTGCCTACAAATGGCCAAAGCTCACTGTTGAGTGAGGAAGTCTATAGCAGTGAGAGGAAAATGGATGTTACTGTTTTCGAAATAAAAAAATAAAAAAAACATTTGTTTAAACCAGGGTTAGCAATTAAGATTCAAGAGCCACTTGAAATAATAGGAAGAGTTTGAGGATGTGTGTCCCTGTTCATATCAGATGAGAACTATCAATACTATGGCTTCGTCCGAAATCGCATACTCACTTGAGTATGTACTTATTTTGAACAAGTAATTACTTCACTGCCACTGTGTAGTGTGAATGCAATAAGGACATACTACATTTGCCATGTTGTCATTATCATTTGACCTACCAGTGTCAGTTGTGTTGCTTCACTGCCATTCATAAATCCTCTCCCATGGCCTCATGGGATAGTAAAGTGTCCATCATATGCACACTTCAGAATCTCGCCAGAAGAAGTAGGTCATCCAGGTACTTTTTGCCTACTCTTTTGAGTACTGTGAATTCTTACATACTACTTTTGTCGCATACTGTTTTTTGCCTACTATATAGTAGAAAAGTATGCGATTTCTGATGCAGCCTGAACGTGGTTCCTAAACCTGGTCCTGGAGTACCTGAGTACATCACTGTTTTCTACAGAACTGCTTTATAGATGAAAGGAACTAATTTAAGAATTGAGGATCTTTACAGCGGAACTGAATCAACACTGAACTGACTTCAGCTGAACAATAGCCGAAATGCATAATTTTCCTGATTATCTCTGTAAAGCTGCTTTGAAATATTTGAAAAATATTGTATAAAGGCCAGTTCAAAGACAAACACCAACAAACACAAGCAAACAGGTTGGCCGTTGGATTTAGCATTTTATGAAAAATAACTGTCATTGGCCTTAAAGCGCTATATAAATAAAGGTGACTGACCTGAAATGGTTGTGTCAGATTAGAGAGACATCCAAAATGTGTAGAGTTGGGGATCCTCCAGGTCCAGGGTTTGGAACCACTGCTATATGTAACTGTATATAAATCCAACTGCTTGTGTATGGGTGTGTTTAATTTAGTGTGTTTTAGAAAAAGAAGCTGGCAGATTTCATTGCATGAACATCTTTAGCATGGGCTAAAACACAATTGATGTGATTGCTTGATTTAAATTGATCACATTTATCATTACGTCACTACATATTCTTCACTAACCCATCTAATGCTCTATTTATTAAACGCTCTGTGTCAATGAGCTTATTGGTTCTTTCACTTGATGATTTACTTTCTCAAGGATTCATATTCTTGCAGACAAATACAACTATGGAGCTCAATGAAATGGAGAGCTATTTTAAAAAGCACTTGTGAATCAGTTAACTTTGAGGTTTACATTAAAGGGTGCAGCAAGTGATTTCTGAGAAGCACTGTTGAAAGTGGATCGAACCGAGCACCACAACACTTCTAGCCAATCATCAGTGGGGAAGAGAGATGGCTGAGCGACATTACAAAAGAGAAAAAGTCAGAGGAATATCACTGGAAAAAGAAGGGTTATCTGAAATTCACATCTAAGATTCATGGAACTTTTAAGTACTAATTTGACCCTGTAGTTTAACTTCAAGTTTAAGATTTCAGTTTAATCATTAATATTTGTATCAACTATTGTTTTAGTTAAATCCTTTTGAGCATATGTTAAATTCTTATTTCACTGTATAACCTCTTTTCCCTTATGTTAATTACAATCAGAATCAAAGAAATTTAAATCAGGAAAATTGTTTGTGCAGTGAGTTTCTCTCAATTTCACCAGGAAAGAAAATCCAGTTTATTTCCTCGACAGTCCAAGCAACGCTTAGTATATGAATGTCCGCAAGGCAAGAACAGTTCTTTATTGGGATATTTAGTGTATTTCTTGATGTGCCTGTAGTGTAAAACTCAGAGAAGTCCTCAGGACACAGAGTTCACTATGTCTCACTTCAGTAGCTCTGAGCAAAACACCCAGCCAGCTGCACCAGCCAAAAATGGAATATCAGATGTTTTGATATGAATATCCATATATCTAGCGCACTGATGGAAATGACACTGTAAAATAGTTTTTTATATATATATGTTGCTTTGATGATAAACCAGGTGATTGCTCTCCACTATTAGGAATGGAGTCAAGAAAAGAGATGAATGATTGGGGAGGATGGGTAAACAGTAATTAAAACTGACCTAATGAACGCTCATTGGCCGAGCAAAGTTGGGGGCGAGGTGTAAGAAACTATAAAAGTGAGAGTCTTGACTGAGGTTGTTAGATGTTCTGCAGGTATCGCTTTATTGTCTCCACCAATAAAGTATTTTTGGCATCTGGCGTTTTGGCATCTGGAACTCCGTGATTTCTTACAATAATGAGAAGACTTTTTCCACAAAAGATACTCTTTTATTTCCCCCTCTCGAAGAAGACCAAAGATGAAATGAAAGGAAACAAAACACACACACAAAAAAAAATCTGGTCTTGCAAAAACAAAACTTAGTAGACGTCCGGGGTAGACGTTTCCCTGAAGTTCTTCCAGCGTACCTCACACAGTCCAAGGATGTTCCATCGGTATCTTTTCATTTCATGTGTTAACTCTTTTACTTTCCCTGCTGTTCTCATTGTTCTTACATTCCATGTGCCAATTGTGATGTCATCCCTGGCACATAGTTGTTTTGGTCCACCAGTCTCACTCTTAACACCCCCGTCCTGGTGGACAACAACAGGAGGCGCGGAAAAAATTGCCTTTTTCCGGGCAACGGCCGAGCCGGTATGAATTGAGTAGTGGTTGTCATCTTCCATGTGGTGTGTCTTGGGCAATGTCGCATGGTGGAGCCCATCCCTCTCCATGCCAGACCACAGCCGATATCCTCCAACTAGGTGGCTCACCCTGTTCTCGAACACGTAGTCATTGAGATCATTAAAAGATCTTCTTCCGCCTTGGCTGGTAACCTGTATCATGAAGGTTCTTCGCCCTGTGATGCCGTGTTAACATCACCCCCTCACATGGTTTAGCACGCCTGCTGAGGCAAGGTCCTGGGGTGTGGCGCTTGGAGCCATCATGTGAGAGTTTGGAGGATGGAGGAGGACCTGTCCTTCCTACAGTAGGAAGCAGCAGCCAGACTACAATGGTGTTATCTCTCTCCAGAGCCCCCTACACTCTACAACAGGTTTACATGCATCAAAGGTCATACAAAACTGTTTATTTTCTCATATTATATATTTGCACATCACCACATTTTCAATGATTCTCAAATGACTCGTCAGATGAATCAATCTCTCTAAATCCCTACTTTCCGCAAGCTACTCTGCTCTGATTGACCAGACAGCTCAGTTTGTTGTGAATGGTCTACCGTGTACAGCATGCGTCGAAAACAAAAATACCCATTGCCATAACAACGTTAGCTCTGCTTGTCCTGAGGCTTCCTACACTGTAAACTAAACACAGAAACGAACAATGTCGTTGATTTTACCATATCAATCCGAGGGCAAGTCCAATGATGAAACATTGAAAGAACTAGTTATTCAATCCGAACCTATATCACAAAGACAACTCGAGCAAGCTACTCAGTTTGAGGTACATTATGAGATGTTGCAACTGTAATTCCTCACCATCAGAGTGCATGTCCATCCTACATTGAACTCTTGAGATTTGAGAAGCAGTCGTCAGTAAAATAAAGGGAACACAGCAAAAGTTTAGGATTATACTGCTGTGGTATCGTGGTAAAGATGAGTTTTAACTACTGATTCTTCACATACTTGTCCTTGGGCAGTGAAAAAAAAGTTTTTACCGTCACATTGTAGAGCACAGCGTCTTCTCGACATGATGCTATCCAGTATCCACAGGAATCAGCTGCAGTGTTTGAGGTTCAAGTTTTCCCTGGTGTCTGCTCACGCAATAAGTGAGTGGGCAATATGCTAATGATTCATTTCATTGACTCAGAGTCGACTCTTACTTTTGAAAGACAATAACTTTATATACTGTGCGCTTTCAGATTTAAAACTTTGCAGTATGTTTTCATTCACTTAGAGCTATGTTACACACTACATGAAAGGTCATTTTCAAAAATCCATAATAGGGGCCCTTAGTAGTAATACCAGGCACCTTGTGTCAAAATTTGATTGATGGCTTCCGGTTGACCTTGACCTTCCGGTCGCCCTTCCGGCCTGTATTGTTATGGATTGACCTATTGCCCCTACCTATCCCTCGATCATGTGGTTTTGACAGGTCGCCCTTCCGGTGTCTTTCCGGCATATGTTGTTATGGTTTGCCCTATTGACCTTGCTTTGATCATGTGATTTTGACAGAAGCTTTTGCCTTTTAACCTTTTTAGCCCTAGATCATGTGATTTTGACAGAAAGTTTTGCCTTTTAACCTTTTTAGCCCTAGATCATGTGATTTTGACGGGTGTTTGTATGACAGAAAGTTTGAATGCGCTGTTATATAGGATATCTGTCAGCATCCCCTCCACATTCCTGAGGTAACAGTGAAAGTGAGAAAAAGAGAGTTGCCCTAATCATGTTTTATATTTCACACAAATAATATACAATAATATCTTACTAAAAATCTACTGAAACCATTTAATTCAGTTTTAGATAAAACAAAACAATAAAAATCATATTACATAAAACATCCTGTTCTTTATAAGTGTATAAAATAAAATGGTTATCTTGGTAATTTAACTAAAGTTGAAAACCATTCAGTTCTTTATAAAAGTATATAATGAAATGCTTATAAAATAAATATCTTATGGATCCAATTGTTTTAGATAAACAAAAGAATAAAAATCATATTACATAAAACATTCTATTCTTTATAAATTAAAATAATTATATAGCTAATTTAACTAAAGTTGAAAAACATTCTGTTCTTTAAAAGTATATAAATAAATTGCTTATAATATAATATAAAATCACAGAGTGGTTCTCTCTCTCTCTCTCTCTCTCTCAGCTCCGTCTGTCGTTCTCTGACTCAGAGGGGCCTCTGTGCATCATGTCAGAGCGTATGTAATGTTAGTCTGCTAACACATTTCCAGAGACAAAGTTTTGTTCATACTAAATTTATTTCAAAATATAATCGTAAAAGTTTAAATATGATCTTTTAAAATGAAAGACTGTTTAAATTAAATCTTTAAAGTTTGAATACATACGCATCTTCTATTTATCTTTTAGAAGATTACTGTAATGATTTTGTTTAACGGTGACCTAAAGTATAATTGTTATTAAACAATGTCTGTTCAAAAACTTTAGATGGTTGAAAAACTGTACTTAGTCAATCATCATTTTTCAATCATCATTTTTTGTCCATGCGGGGGTTTCAATTTTTATGTTGGGGGCTTTCCATAGAATCCATAGAATATTGCATATTCTATCCCGTACACCTAAACACGACCATCGCAGAAAACTATAAAATAAATAATTTAATATCATTTCTAAGCTGTTTTGTGTGCGCACACACGCGGTTCTAAAAAATATCTATTTTAAATTAAATTATTAATAAATATATAACCAATGAATAATAACATATGTTACTAAAATGTATTTAAAAAATGTAAACAAAGTTTTAGCTAAATAAATATATAAATAAAAACACCTTACATTTCCAGAGAGGCGAAGTAGTTCTTTATGCAACGATAAAAAACAATCCAAAAAGCAAATAGTTGACCAGATGAGCCTCGGGGGACAATGTCACAGTAAATCTAGTCTGCGTTCCAGAGTTTTATACTAAATTCATTTAAAAGCATAACCTTATAAATTAGATATTTTAAAATTAAAAGACTGTTTAAATCAAATCTTTAAAGTTTTATTAAAATCATATCTTCTATTTATCTTCTTAGAAGACTTATGTATTATTTTTACTAAACAGCGTCTGTTCAAAAACTTTAGATTCAAGTAAAAGCAAAAAGTATGCTTAGGCGTCTTAGATCTTATTTATACAAAAATATTTCAAACTGTATTTTTGTCCATACAACATGAAACATGTTGTCAAAGTTTGTCACAATGTTTTTGTTGTTGTTGTTGTTGTTGTTATGTTGTTTTTAAGAAATCCGAGGACTCCACATTGCTCTTATTTAGACTAAGTTTGTATCATTTGGAAAATCACCACACAATTTCAGAGATGCGATGTGTGATAAGTAAAGTTTGTCTTGAGCGAATATTTAATTTTACTCGTCTTAATTCAAAGCATGATCTTACTGGTAGCTATGATCAATTACATGTATAAGATCATTTTTACTTGTATCTCCCGAACTATCCTTAATCAGTGTGGAAACACACAAGGTGAAACCCTTTACTGAGAATATACTATCGGTTATCTACTCAAAATATATGTAGAAGTTTAAATCCGGTGTGCCACATGAACAGACTTTGGGTAGAGCTATAGCACGAAGCTATATACCCTTTGACCTCCTCAATTGTGGAGGTTTTTTTAATTTTAATTTTTTTTGGTTAAAGACCCTACTACAAGTTAGTTCTCCCAAAAGAATTTCTCCCATCTAGCGGTGAAATTGTATTCTGCATTTAAACAAATAGTGCTCTCTAGCGCCTCGCTTTTTGCAACTGCGTGTTGCAACTGCGGTAGCCGTTATGTGTCAAGAATCTATGACAACATGTCTTCCAATAGCACTTCATCGAGTTTAATTGTACATGTTCTACTGTTATGCTGCCTATATAATGATTTACACAAGCAAGCAATGAAAAAAAGCTTGTAATTTAGACCGTAACTTTGACTCACCCGTCGAGAAGAAAGCAGACAACTTCCCTTTCAAAGTCTTTCTCCTTCATTAGCTCTTTCCACCTGGGAGAAGCTATCCCGATATTTATTTACATCCCGATAAATTACATTTTTGCTTTTAGGCCACGAGGATTCCTTCTCCTGTGGCTCGGCATAAGTATGATCCAGCATTATATTGTACCGTGCAGTGCAGCCTTTTCAAATTTGCTGGGGGCAGTATCAACACCTCTCATATGGTCTAGCGGTTAGGATTCCTGGTTTTCACCCAGGTGGTCCGGGTTCGACTCCCGGTATGGGAAGACAATTTTTTTATATAGCCAACAAAATTCAAGTTATTCAAGTTCATCAATAATCATTTTTAGTTATTCATAGTCTTAGAGGCCTACACGAACTGCAGAAACAAGAAGAAGATATGCAAAAACTCATAAATGCTGTTTCAGTACTGAATCATTTTCACAAATACAATTATATTGAATTCAGAAAATTTCACTATGGAATATTTACTTTATCTATCATAATTTCAATTTAGTATGTCATCATTTAAATTTTTCATCTCATAATTATGGCGCATAGTCATAATTTTAATTTCAACTTTTTAAGTCATAATTTCGACTTTTTGTCATAATTATTACTTAATTCAGAATTACAATTTTTGTCAATTACGCCTTTTTAATGTAACACTTAAAACGTTTTTAAGTCATAATTTGGTAGCACTATTTTGATGGTCCTTTTGAATGTGCTGTTGACTATAGTAGTGTTGCACCTGCATGTCCACTAACTCGCTTGTGAGAGTCAGAGTGTGTAAAGTAAACTCTCATTAGTGTTAGTAGAGTATTAGTGGACTGGTAGGGTTAGAATAAGTTGAGATATAGTTGAGTTACTTATAGTCAGTACTAGAATATCTGTTGGGGAGCATCACAATAAAGAATCAGTCACCAAATATGAAAACTAGATATTGTAAGCTTTCAAATGATATATAGTTTGTCAAGATTAGTTTAGGTTTAGTATAGGATATTACTGTTTTAAATATGTAATGGATTTGGGCCCACCGGTGGGCCCGTGACACTTAACAGGTTAACATGGTTCATATTTGGTGACTGATTTTCAAAATAAAATTACAGAGGAGCCGTAATTTATCAATTTGCTACAAGAATATTTTCATATTCCTAAGGCGTGTTCAGACCTTTATTTTGAAATAGCAATGAACATGAAAAATCATGAAAGAATGGTAGAAACCTCAGTTTGTTTTCATGCCAAGAGTTCAAAAGATAGCATCCATTCAATTATTTTAGAAAAAGGGTCTGAAAATGTTTTAAATATAAAGAAAAAAATAATAGATTCACCATTTGTGATGTGGCAGCGAGCTAATAGCGCACATACGTGTTCTTTTTATGTGTTTCTTAGAGGTTGAATTCATATCAAAATCTGCCAAACTTCCCATATTACTTATGAATAGAATGTCTACTTCATAAATTGTATGAAAATTGTGGAAATAATGGTTCAGATCACTCAAACCACATATGGAAATGGAGGCACCCTTATATGGGCAGTAATGGAGTCTGGTTGTCACCTAGTGAAAAAGTTTGGTACTGCGCCCAAACAAAATCTTACTGAAAGCTAATTTTTTTGAGATATCAACCTAATTTTTGAAACACAAATTGTTCAGATTTTTTACTTTGATTTTTTGCCGTTTTAGAGTCGCCCAGGTTTTAAAAATATATATTTTATATAAAATATGAATAATTAATTTTTTTTACATTGTATATTTCCATAAACTCAAACTTCTATAACTTTTTTCTGTTTCACTTTCTTAATTTATTTCACTTCTACAAAATTCTACTTTAAAACAAGACCAATTGTACGTCTATACTCCAAAGCATTATTTAATTACAACCATTTAAGTTTGAAATGTGCATTTTCATGTCTACTCAAAAAAAGGGGGGTGACAGTGTAAAACAGCATGCACTAAATCAATGTAGTTCTCAAACTATCGCTTAAATTCTTAATCGTCATTTATTTCTATAAACGGCTCTCAAAGAAACGTCTTCACCTAAAACACATACAGTCCAACAAGATGACTAAATCTAGTGGAGTAATAAAACCATCATCATTTGGAAACTTTTGTGTATTTATTTGTGTATCACAAATTCTTAGTGATTTGGTCTTTTGAATCTTACATGGACACGTGTGATTCCTGTATAAAGATTATGTTTTAAAGTTAGTTCATAGAGTGTGGAACTTTGCATCACTATGGTGTGTAAAAATACACCCAAAGATACACCCAAAGATACTAAGTAGGAGAATATCTAACTGTATAGTGTAGATTGTGAACATTCCATTATCTCGTTTATTTGGGGTCAGATGTTGGGGTCAGATTGTGCCGGATGTTAGTAGGTATTAATAACAACCAAAAACTTTAAATCAACATGAAGCCATAATATTAATAAATAAAATACGGTAGAATTACATTTTACAATGACTTCCATAATATTTTAGTAAAGGTATGCCTGGATCACCCAACACAAAGTTGTGCGTTGTGAGTGAGACATCGCAGTGTTAGAGAAATCTAACATTGGTTGCGCTACGTCTGAAACTTAGTAATCAACATACATTTATGTAGGACTGTCAAAATTTTAAAAATATTTTAATTTTGTATTTTTGATTGTATTTTAAAAAAAAATCTTAAAAATGTTGTGTCAGACGTATTGGGTAGGTCCATATTTATCAGGTTGATGTTTGTAGAAATAAGCAAAATACATTTATAAAACAAAAAGAACCAGTTAATGGCCTTGTGTCAGATTTTGTGACACTTAACTTTTTATTCTAACTTTAAAGCTAGATTATCCTTTGAAAAGTGTAATACAGTATTTGATTTTTACACATGCAGTGTTTTCGCCAACTGGCCTAAACCGTTGACCCCTGAAGTTATGACTTCTGAAGGCCTAGATTCAATCGGTTGAAAAATGGTATTTTGTCATTTAAATATCTGAAAAAATAGACTGTGCTCAAT
Source organism: Leuciscus idus (assembly GCA_021554675.1). NCBI lineage: Eukaryota > Metazoa > Chordata > Actinopteri > Cypriniformes > Leuciscidae > Leuciscus > Leuciscus idus. The sequence goes on along the minus strand of CM038638.1, from coordinate 23,115,076 downwards.
ATCTACTAACTCTTTATTGTGATGCTCCCCAACAGATATTCTAGTACTGACTATAAGTAACTCAACTATATCTCAACTTATTCTAACCCTACCAGTCCACTAATACTCTACTAACACTAATGAGAGTTTACTTTACACACTCTGACTCTCACAAGCAAGTTAGTGGACATGCAGGTGCAACACTACTATAGTCAACAGCACGTTCAAAAGGACCATCAAAATAGTGCTACCAAATTATGACTTAAAAACGTTTTAAGTGTTACATTAAAAAGGCGTAATTGACAAAAATTGTAATTCTGAATTAAGTAATAATTATGACAAAAAGTTGAAATTATGACTTAAAAAGTTGAAATTAAAATTATGACTATGCGCCATAATTATGAGATGAAAAATTTAAATGATGATATACTAAATTGAAATTATGATAGATAAAGTAAATATTCCATAGTGAAATTTTCTGAATTCAATATAATTGTATTTGTGAAAATGATTCAGTACTGAAACAGCATTTATGAGTTTTTGCATATCTTCTTCTTGTTTCTGCAGTTCGTGTAGGCCTCTAAGACTATGAATAACTAAAAATGATTATTGATGAACTTGAATAACTTGAATTTTGTTGGCTATATAAAAAAATTGTCTTCCCATACCGGGAGTCGAACCCGGGCCACCTGGGTGAAAACCAGGAATCCTAACCGCTAGACCATATGAGAGGCGTTGATATTGCCCCCGGCAAATTTGAAAAGCCTGCACTGCACGGTACAATATAATGCTGGATCATACTTATGCCGAGCCACAGGAGAAGGAATCCTCGTGGCCTAAAAGCAAAAATTTAATTTATCGGGATGTAAATAAATATCGGGATAGCTTCTCCCAGGTGGAAAGAGCTAATGAAGGAGAAAGACTTTGAAAGGGAAGTTGTCTGCTTTCTTCTCGACGGGTGAGTCAAAGTTACGGTCTAAATTACAAGCTATTTTTCATTGCTTGCTTGTGTAAATCATTATATAGGCAGCATAACAGTAGAACATGTACAATTAAACTCGATGAAGTGCTATTGGAAGACATGTTGTCATAGATTCTTGACACATAACGGCTACCGCAGTTGCAAAAAGCGAGGCGCTAGAGAGCACTATTTGTTTAAATGCAGAATACAATTTCACCGCTAGATGGGAGAAATTCTTTTGGGAGAACTAACTTGTAGTAGGGTCTTTAACCAAAAAAAATTAAAATTAAAAAAACCTCCACAATTGAGGAGGTCAAAGGGCATGCTTCGTGCTATAGCTCTACCCAAAGTCTGTTCATGCGGCACACCGGATTTAAACTTCTACATATATTTTGAGTAGATAACCGATAGTATATTCTCAGTAAAGGGTTTCACCTTGTGTGTTTCCACACTGATTAAGGATAGTTCGGGAGATACAAGTAAAAATGATCTTATACGTAATTGATCATAGCTACCAGTAAGATCATGCTTTGAATTAAGACGAGTAAAATTAAATATTCGCTCAAGACAAACTTTACTTATTACACATCGCGTCTCTGAAATTGTGTGGTGATTTTCCAAATGATACAAACTTAGTCTAAATAAGAGCAACGTGGAGTCCTCGGATTTCTTAAAAACAACATAACAACAACAACAACAAAAACATTGTGACAAACTTTGACAACATGTTTCATGTTGTATGGACAAAAATACAGTTTGAAATATTTTTGTATAAATAAGATCTAAGCATACTTTTTGCTTTTATTTGAATCTAAAGTTTTTGAACAGACGCTGTTTAGTAAAAATAATACATAAGTCTTCTAAGAAGATAAATAGAAGATATGATTTTAATAAAACTTTAAAGATTTGATTTAAACAGTCTTTTAATTTTAAAATATCTAATTTATAAGGTTATGCTTTTAAATGAATTTAGTATAAAACTCTGGAACGCAGACTAGATTTACTGTGACATTGTCCCCCGAGGCTCATCTGGTCAACTATTTGCTTTTTGGATTGTTTTTTATCGTTGCATAAAGAACTACTTCGCCTCTCTGGAAATGTAAGGTGTTTTTATTTATATATTTATTTATCTAAAACTTTGTTTAAATTTTTTAAATACATTTTAGTAACATATGTTATTATGTTAATAACCCACTGTGAAATATTTAGGAGTTTTTTTTTTACTCATCTCTCAAGTTTGACCAACATATAAATTCTGTGGTAAAGTCTTGTTTTTTCCATATTAAACTGCTGTCCAAAGTCAAAACTTTTTTATCTTTTAACGATCTTAAAACTGTCACACATGTTTTTGTTTTATCTCGTTTGGACTATTGTAATTCTCTGTATATGGGATTACCTAAATGCTCCATGTCACGTCTTCATATGGTCCAAAACGCCGCTGCCAGGTTTTTAACTGGGGTTCGTAGACGAGAACACATTACTCCGATACTATCATTTTTAAATTGGTTGCCAGTGTGTTATAGAGTTGAATTTAAAATTTTGTTGTTAGTTTTTAAGGCTTTGATTGGTATGGCACCATCCTATTTGTCAGATCTTATAAATGTGAAAAAGTCAACAAGATGCTTGCGATCCTCAGACAGCATTATACTGTCGTATCCAAGATCAAGACTGAAGTTGCGAGGCGATCGTGCTTTTTCAGTGGCCGGCCCTAGGATGTGGAACAGTCTTCCCTTATCTGTGAGGTCTGCTACGTCTGTTTATGAATTTAAATCTAAACTACAGTCTTATCTATTTACTCTTGCATATCACTCATAATTTTTGATCTCGCTAAACCCAAACTATAGTGTTTTATTGTCTGTTATTAATGTTTTGTGTGTGGTTTTTGTTTTATATTTATTAACTTGTACAGCACAGTGGTCAACGTCTGTTGTGTTTATTTGTGCTTTATAAATAAATAAAATGAAAATGAAATGAAATGAAATTATTCATTGGTTATATATTTATTAATAATTTAATTTAAAATAGATATTTTTTAGAACCGCGTGTGTGCGCACACAAAAAAAAAATTAAAAAAGATATTAAATTATTTATTTTATAGTTTTCTGCGATGGTCGTGTTTAGGTGTACGGGATAGAATATGCAATATTCTATGGATTCTATGGAAAGCCCCCAACAAAAAAATTGAAACCCCCGCATGGACAAAAAATTATGATTGAAAAATTATGATTGACTAAGTACAGTTTTTCAACCATCTAAAGTTTTTGAACAGACATTGTTTAATAACAATTATACTTTAGGTCACCGTTAAACAAAATCATTACAGTAATCTTCTAAAAGATAAATAGAAGATGCGTATGTATTCAAACTTTAAAGATTTAATTTAAACAGTCTTTCATTTTAAAAGATCATATTTAAACTTTTACGATTATATTTTGAAATAAATTTAGTATGAACAAAACTTTGTCTCTGGAAATGCGTTAGCAGACTAACATTACATACGCTCTGACATGATGCACAGAGGCCCCTCTGAGTCAGAGAACGACAGACGGAGCTGAGAGAGAGAGAGAGAGAGAGAGAGAGAACCACTCTGTGATTTTATATTATATTATAAGCAATTTATTTATATACTTTTAAAGAACAGAATGTTTTTCAACTTTAGTTAAATTAGCAATATAATTATTTTAATTTATAAAGAATAGAATGTTTTATGTAATATGATTTTTATTCTTTTGTTTATCTAAAACAATTGGATCCATAAGATATTTATTTTATAAGCATTTCATTATATACTTTTATAAAGAACTGAATGGTTTTCAACTTTAGTTAAATTACCAAGATAACCATTTTATTTTATACACTTATAAAGAACGGGATGTTTTATGTAATATGATTTTTATTGTTTTGTTTTATCTAAAACTGAATTAAATGGTTTCAGTAGATTTTTAGTAAGATATTATTGTATATTATTTGTGTGAAATATAAAACATGATTAGGGCAACTCTCTTTTTCTCACTTTCACTGTTACCTCAGGAATGTGGAGGGGATGCTGACAGATATCCTATATAACAGCGCCTTCAAACTTTCTGTCATACAAACACCCGTCAAAATCACATGATCTAGGGCTAAAAAGGTTAAAAGGCAAAACTTTCTGTCAAAATCACATGATCTAGGGCTAAAAAGGTTAAAAGGCAAAACTTTCTGTCAAAATCACATGATCTAGGGCTAAAAAGGTTAAAAGGCAAAAGCTTCTGTCAAAATCACATGATCAAAGCAAGGTCAATAGGGCAAACCATAACAACATATGCCGGAAAGACACCGGAAGGGCGACCTGTCAAAACCACATGATCGAGGGATAGGTAGGGGCAATAGGTCAATCCATAACAATACAGCGACCGGAAGGTCAAGGTCAACCGGAAGCCATCAATCAAATTTTGACACAAGGTGCCTGGTATTACTACTGCCCTTTAAACAAACTTTTGAGGAAATACAATTTCAGAATGTTAACGCATGGCTCGCTCGCCCGCGCCATTAAACGATAAAAGATTGGTTCACATCAGTTGATCTGAAAGATGCTTTTTTCCACATAAGCATTTATCCGCCGCACAGGAAATTTCTTTGTTTTGCCTATCAGGGAACATGTTACGAATTCAAAGTGTAAGCCCGTGCTCAATCAGCCCAATGGAGGCATCCGGTCAGCGGGGAAGGTCTCTTTTCTCGTGGCAAAGTGATTAAATTAAATACTTTTTCTCATATGTATTTTCTCGTTATTTCATCTTACTCCATGAATGAAAAGATTTTAATGATATCTGTGCATCATTAAATGTGAGTGAATGTTTGACTATTCCTTTACTGTTTACTGAAAATAATGTCAGAGTCGATTAGAATAAAATCAAATGTTAACAATTTATTATGACAGGTAAATGTATCATGCCAATTTCATAATCAGTTCAAAGATAATATATACAAAACATCAAATGATCTGGAATAAAGAGAGAAGATGCAATACCTTGACATTATAAAATACATGATGCGAAGTGTTTTGCTTGCACTTCGCATCATGAGCTGATCTGGGTTACAGAATCGCGCTGATCCTCTAGTTGCATTTCATTCTATAGACAGAAACTTCTTTCAGATGGAAACATCTGCTAACAATGGGAATTTACATTCAGACTTGACACCTTTTGGGAGACCATTTGTCTAGAGACCCACCCTCCTCTGTGTGCCAGTTATCTATAAACTCTTAAAAACCTTATTACCTTTTGTTTTACTTCTTTGGGAATGATACCTTTGTACCAGTTGCACTGAGACATTTCAAACGATACCAAACATGTGTAATACTGTATGATAATTATTCACGTTATGGATTCTTGGGTGAATGTTGGTGATCTCAGCATGAGGGATGGGGGAAGAGGGGAAGAAATGTAGATTAGGATTGTTTGGTGAGACTTGCGTCTCGAATGATGGTGCTAGTTTCACAAGAGAGAGTTCAAATGTTAATTTCCAGAAAGGTCCTTTGTCCTCTCAGGGAGTGGTCATTCCTCAGGTAGACTGCCTGGCATTTATATAATTTCTCAAGTCTTACAAAAGTCATGCCCTTCGGGCTCTCATTAAGCCTTCAGACTTTTTGTCTGTGTGCGGAGGCGGGTTTAGCTCCACTGAGACTGTCAGGTCTGCGGATTTTGACATACATAGACGATTGGCTTATTATAGCCGAATCGATGGAGAAGGTGTTGCAGGACACCTGCCACGTGCTCACACACATCACATCTCTCAGGTTCAGGGTGAACGTGAACAAAAGCAACCTCACACCCAGTCAGATTGTGATTTTTCTGGGCTTGGAGCTAAACTCAGTCTCCATGAGCGTGTCTCTCTCAAGAACCTATTCTCTCTCTAATGAACTGTCTGTCGTAGTTCAGAGAGTGAAAGTGCAGTATCGAACATGTCTCAGACTGCAGGGTCTTATGGCTTCATCTATCCAGGTTTTGCCCCTGGGACTCCTGAGAATGAGAGCCTTCATGAAATGGGTTTTGTCACTACATTTCAGCCAGATATGCGATCTTTGCTCTGATTTATTTTCTGCCTTGCCTGCAGGGACATGATGTGCTGCGATAATACCATGGCAGTGGCTACCGTCAGGGCGATGTGCGCTCGTCGAAACTTCACACTCTATAGCTCACAAGCTTTTGGTGTGGAGCAGATGGGTATTCCTGTCGTTACACGCGACTCATGTTCCAGGAATTCTGAACAGAGGCGCAGACCTTCTATCGAGGGGGAACCCACTCTATGGAGATTGGCGCTTACACCCTCAGATAGTAGCCATGATTTGGATGAGATTCGGACAGGCAACCGTAGATCTATTCGCCTCACGCGAAAACTCCCATTGTCATATGTTCTTCTCGCTAAAGGACATGGATACACCCCTTGGGGTAGATGCACTGGCCCACCCATGGCCCAAAGTGCTACTGTACGCTCTCAAGATCTCACCAGAGGAGGATTAAATAACTCCAAAATATAGCATTACCAGCTTCGCTTTTTACTAACCAGATTGACTTCATTTATTTTTTCATACGTTTACAGAAATTCCTATTGAGAATTAACAGAGGTTTAGATGTTTTTTTGTTTCATTTGACGTTACCATTATGAAGATTAGCCTAGTGTTTGCTTTAGTTGGGCTCTTGACCATTGACATTAACATTAGTTTTTCTTTGTCTGCTGTAACTGTGTGTTTTTAAGACACATTTGTTGTGGCAGATTATGTTTTGATTATGACATCATCACATAATGTTTGGCCCACTGATCTCATCCAGTGTCTAATCACTTATCAAAAATGTGTTTTTAATACAGCTTAATTTTATATTACTACACAGTGAAACTACAGAAAAAGATCCAGCAGTGCTACATAATCAGTTCTAAAGGATTTTAAAACTCATCATTGACAAAAAAAATTTAATTACAACTTCAGTTAGACACACACAGACATCAAGAATGAGCCAATGAATCGCAACAATGGTGACAATCAACAAACATCAAAAGCTGAACATCACAAAAAAAAAACAAAAAAAAACTCTAAAAGCAAAAAGTAAAAATTAAAGAAAATAACAAGACAATTCAGCAGCATTTATTCATGCCGCAATGCATGCTGTTGTAGTCATGCACGATTTTTGGTCTATGCTGGTACTGGTACATTGCAGCATGAAACTTTTTTGATTGTCACCATTGTTGAGATTCATATGCCGATTCTTGATGTCTGTGTGTGTCTGGCTGATCTAAGTTCAAAATATGCTGAGCATTAACTTTTTTAAATATCATATTTAAGATATCATAATCAAAAATACAAAACATCACTAAATGATGAATGTGACCATTGACAAATAGTCACTGTCATCTGATCCTGTTTTCTTTCAGCTTTTTTGCAATAGCAAATGTATTTTATAGACACAGCTACCGTAGCCAAAAAAAAAAAAAAACGAATGTTCAAAAGTCAAGGGTCAAGAGCCCAACTAAAGCAAACACTCATCACCATCATGGTAACATCCAGAGCCGATCAGCCCTATACGCACACTACGCAAGGTGCGTAGGGCCCCGCAAATTACTCAAGGCCCCGCCTCCCCTCGTGTCAAAGCGCGTCAATCAATGTTTACAATATCGATGAGAAAATGAAGCGGAACTATCTTTCTGGTCACGAAAAGAGAGAGAAAAAAATACCATGAGAGTTAATTGCGGCAACAGTTATCAGGTAGACTTGTGTGCTCTCCTCTCAAAGTTTGATGTCAGCAAAGAACAGTAGGCTAAAGTTAAGTTGATGTGCGTTGATTTATTATGTTTAATAAACGACAAAGGACAACGGTGTTTGTTTATAAACTGCAGCTCGGAAAAGATAACCGCGTCGCGCGTTAACATGCGATCATATGAACGTGCATGAAATGAAACGCGCACTTTCCAGCAGAAACATCTGTTGTGAGTTGGGACCAGTACAATATGGGCGTGATGGCACTCCTCATTATAGTTTTAAAACAAGACGATGATTATCTAGTCGCTCAGTCAAGGTTTAGTTACAACTCTGCACTAATGCAATATGGAAAGCAATGTATTGACATTGACTATTGATAGGCTCCATTGAATTTAAAATGTTGATTGGCTGGAGATTCTGGTCAATATGGATGCACATCCCTCAGTAAATAATAACCATCAAGAATCAAGAGTATCAAGAATTACTTTTATCATTTAAAAACACAGTGACATGGTGCTATGGCGCCATTTTAGCTTTTATTCATTCACAGGATATGCATTTTTGATATCAATAATTCAATTTGTACTATTTAAAATGTGAATTCTTGATATTAAGAATTAACTTTTTACAAGTAACAATGTCTTCTGATATCAGGAATTACATTTTCACTAGAACTAGTTAAAGGAGGGATTGTAGTGGGAACACTGGGGTGTCAGGTGTGACTGTGTGGCAATGGCAAACAGTTCATGGCTCACGGGTCAGGTATGAGGGCCCCTAAACAGAATTTTGCTTAGGGCCCCAGGGAGGTCAGGATCGGCTCTGGTAACATCAAATGAAAATACTATGACATCTGTCACCTTTTAAATGTATTTTTTTATTTTTTTTTATTTAAACAACAATCAACATACAAATCACATAAAAACACAACACAACATGCATACAGACATACATTGTGCTTTTACATCGTGTAAATAAAGAAAACAATAAAGAGAAAGAATAACATCAGTAGATCAAAGGCAAAACCTGACGACAGCATCAATTCGTCCAGTTACAGTTATAATTGGTTTTGGAGATAATTTATGAAAGGATGCCACATGACAGTGAACTTAGGCCTGGAGCCCCTTAAATTAAGTCTTATTTTTTCCAAACTCAGGAATTGTAACACATCTCTGGTTTAAAAGTGTTTAAAAGAAGGGGGGAAGGACTGTTTCCAATTAATCAAAATTAAGCGCCTTGCCAGCAGAGAAGTAAAGGCTATACAGTCTAATTCACTTTTTGACAAAGTATTTTTTTCACACACAGTACCAAAGATGGCAGTTAAAGGATTTGCACAAACATCTTTACTGAATATTCTAGAAAAAGATACAAAAATCTGTGACCAAAAAACAGACAGCCTAGGACATAACCAGAACATATGAGCTAAGGTAGCAGGGGACTGCTTACATCTTGTACAGGTAGGGTCAACAGAGGAATACATCTTTGCCAGCGCCTTGGATAGATGAAGTCTGTGTACCACTTTGAATTGAATAAGGCTGTGTCTAGCACAGATAGAAGAGCCGTGGATTCTATATTTAGCCTCATTCCATTCCTCGTCTGTCAGACAAATATTGAGGTCCAGTTGCCAGGAATCTCTTTGTGCATTAACAGAAGTGGATAATAATGATATACTGTAAGTTTTATATATAAGATAGAAATAGTGCCCCTTTGCTCCGGGTCATCAGGAATGAGTAGGTCAATAGGGTTTGGATCGGGATGGGAAAAGAGATCAAATTCTTGCGTGTGAAATCGCGTGCCTGTAGATATCTGAAAAAGTGGGTTTTAGGTAATTTAAAACGAGATTCCAATTGCACAAAAGATAAGAAGGAACAAGCAGCGAAAAGATCTTTGAATGTTAAGATTCCTTTTTCTTGCCATAGCAAGAATGCCTGGTCATTTAGAGGCTGAGTGAATCGATGGTTTCTGGCAACTGGGACACAAGTTGAACCTCTCTGCCATCCAACAAATCTGGACGGAGTTCCAAACCATAGGGTGCAACAAGTGAGACCAAGTGAGAAAAGGAGGGCTGGAAGTGAGGAAAGAAGGCAGGCTGAGGATTCCATCTGGACCCAGTCTGGTAAGTGATTTGTGTGATGTGAACCTTGCCAGTAAGTCAGAGCTCTTAGGTTACAAGCCCAATAATATAATTGAAAATTTGGGAGAGCCATCCCCCCTGTTCTTTAGGGTTTTGCAGAAAACGCAGACGTATTCTAGGGGGTTTCTTGTTCCAAAGAAAAGATGAGATTATCTTATTTAAATGAGTAAAAAAAAAGATTTCTTAATATAAATAGGAATAGTTTGGAACAAATATAAAAATTTAGGAAGTGTGTTCATTTTAATTGCGTTGATCCTACCAATCAGAGAGATGGGAAGCTTAGACCATTTCTCGAGGGATATCCTAGTTTGTTCCAAGAGGGGAGTAAAGTTGAGCTTAAACAGCTCAGAAATATTTCTCGAAACAACCACACCTAAATATGTAAATTTATCAGGAGCTACTGTAAATGGATAAGCAAGAAAATAATTATTTTTTGCTGCACAATTTATAGAAAATAGTTCACTCTTAGAGAGGTTGAGTTTATACCCCGAAATGCGACTGAAACGCTCAAGTGCCATCATGACATGAGGGAGAGAATTTTGTGGATCTGCGATAAATAGTAACAGATCATCTGCATAGAGCGATAGTTTGTGCTCACTGCCCCCCCTGGATATACCCTGGATAACTGAAGTTGACCTTAGCAAGATGGCTAAAGGTTCAATCGCCACTGCAAATAATAAGGGGGACAGAGGGCAACCCTGTCTAGTTCCCCTATACAATAGAAAATATTGTGAGCTAGTGTTATTTGTAATAATGGAAGAAAAGGGAGAAGCATATAAAAGTTGTATCCAGGACAAAAAATTTGGACCCACACCAAATCTCTCTAAACAGCTGAAAAGATAGCTCCACTCCACTCTATCAAATGCTTTTTCAGCATCTAAAGATATAAAAATTTCAGG